>JAWQEG010000403.1:0-146009 GCA_033782935.1 Petrolisthes cinctipes | reverse complement strand
CGGTACTACATTTATAATTATTACCCACGTGAAGTCTACGCGTTATTCTGCAAGCAACTGTATATCGCCTTCAGTTAAGGGGGAAGTTTTGTGTTAGTAAATCTGAAGCAACTGAATCCTCCAAACTATTCTAAGCAACATAACACCATTATTTTTGCTCTTCTGGTTCTGTTTCCTAGTATACTTTGGAGGAATCGAGGCACTCCAATGTACCAAAAAAGAATTACCACCTTAAAGGGAACAAAAACATCTATTTTATTTTCCCCTGGCCTGTCTTACCTCACGGCTCTGAACTGCCTACTCCCACGTCAACCCCTGGCACGGCACTAGTTTGGGCCCATGGAGGGAAGGCAGTTTGATGTTAAAAAAAAGGAACAAACCAATTACCATACACACAAGGACAAATAACAGAACATATTATCTGTTATACAAGGAAGAACCAGAAACAGTGGAATGTGTCTGTTGATATAAGAAAACATAACACAAACCATGATGAAATAAAAAAAAATAACAAAGACATCAGGATTCATCTTATCATTACGACAAAGAAAACAAATTGACAATTATGGCATCTGCTTATTATAGAAATAAACTCCTTAAAACGCATCTGCTAACTAAAACACGAAAACTAGTAATAATAATAATAATAATAATAATAATAATAATAATAATAATAATAGTAATAGATAATAATAGTAGAAATAGAAGCCACAACGTATCTGCAGATTCTTTTCGCTTCCAAAAATTCTGGAGCATAAAAGTGAGTAACATATACCGGCTTTGTTTCTCGGGCTGAGTAATTTTGCAACACATTTCTCCGGCACAAAACTACAGCGTAATTTTATTCGCTTTGAAATAGTAAATTTTAGTGAGTGTGTGTGTTAAGAGTTGTAAAAGTTAATGTCTACCCTACTTCTCTCTCTCTCTCTCTCTCTCTCTCTCTCTCTCTCTTCTCTCTCTCTCTCTCTCTCTCTCCAGTTATCCATTTGTGCCTCATTTCCTTAATTAAGAGGTTATGATTTGTTGGCAAGTTTGGAGGAGACTGATTCCTCCAAACTGTTCTAATAAACACTATAATTATAAGCAGCAGTCGTCTGTTTTGTGATACATACTGTAATACAAGAAACAGTAGCCTCAGAGTCTGTTTTCAATATACTTCTTACTTGAGCGAAGGGGTTTTAATATTACATCTTCACTCGTAACTGTGTCTGGAAAATTAAGAAGAAATCACTTGGCCATATCCAAATAAAATCGCTACAAACAACAAGCCTCTCGAAGGAAGGAAGGTGGTAAGATGGAGGGAATTATTATTATTATTATTATTATTATTATTATTGAGGTCAGTGAAGGCGACCCGCCAGAAGGCCACAACCAAACGGAGGCAGCCTAAATATAGAGTATTTTTAATTATTTCATGATTTTCTAGTTGAGATAGAGAACGAACTTATGATACATGCACAAACCTCTATTAATAGAATAATTGCAATAGATAATTATTTACCTGTGGATGTCAGGAGTGCTCACCGAAGATTGAAAATTCACCTATATATACCATGTGTGTGCGTGTGCGTGTGTGTGTATGTGTGTGTGTGTGTGTGTGTGTGTGTGTGTGTGTGAGAGAGAGAGAGAGAGAGAGAGAGAGAGAGAGAGAGAGAGAGAGAGAGAGAGAGAGAGAGAGAGAGAGAGAGAGAGAGAGAGAGAGAGAGAGAGAGAGAGAGAGAGAGAGAGAGAGAGAGAGCGAGAGAGAGAGAGAGAGAGGAGAGAGAGAGAGAGAGAGAGAGAGAGAGAGAGAGAGAGAGAGAGAGAGAGAGAGAGAGAGAGAGAGAGAGAGAGGAGAGAGAGGAGAGAGAGAGAGAGAGAGAGAGAGAGAGAGAGAGAGAGAGAGAGAGAGAGAGAGAGAGAGAGGGGGGGGGGGGTTTGTTGGTCTGGATTTCGGTAAAGAACAGACTGCATGAAGGTTATGTCCAGTGTCAGAATATAGAATAAGGGGAAAATTTACAAGAATCGGGAGCTATTGACATTAAACTCTGGCTGACGAAGAAGGGAATCTGTGTCATGTTAATTAAGGGGGTGCGGGAGTAGGGGCCAGGCTTGATGGGGGGGGTTTAGGGGGTGCGGGAATAGGGGGACAGGCTTGGGGTGGGTAGAAAGCCTGTCCCCTATTGCCGCACCCCCCAAAACCCCCACCCAAGCCTGTCCCCCTACTCCCGCTCCCCCCAAAGCCTGTCCCCCTACTCCCCCACCCCCCTAAACCCCCCCCTCCCAAGCATGTCCCCCTATTCCCGCACCCCCTTTAAAGGTTTCACCCTCCCTGGTTCATATATGGTACAGTGTTCCTTTTCTCCTTTTTGGTTCCCCTACTGTAATCCTCTCCTCTCTACCATTTCCCACTGTCTGTCCTTCATTTTGTGTGTGTGTATCCTTTTTTTTCTCGCATCCCTTTCTGTTGGCCTCTGTTTTTTCTGGTAAGAAATATGTAAAGAGTTTTTCAAATTATGCACATTATCTGAGACATACTATACGGTATTTATCAATTACTAACTGTCTTGTTTTTTTATTTAAATTTCTATCAGTTTTTCTTTCTATATCTATATCTATCTATCTGTCTTTCTATCCACCTACAGCCCCTTTTATTCACCAATATTCTGTACTCCTTGCACTCGCCATTCTTTAAATCCCTTCATTCAACATTTACATCCATAACACTCTCTAGTAGTAAACATTCTCCATCTGCAACAATTCACTCCCTAGTATTATCCACTTCACTCCAATACTCTTCAATCCCAATACTCTCCACTTCCAATCGATTGCCTCCCCACCACAACACATCTCTGTTCACTCTCAAATTTCACTCTTCATTCCTTAACTTTCCACTCCCATACATCCTTCACTCCATATGTCTGTATTCTTTAATCCTTACGTCTCCACTCATTACTACTCTATTCATTTGTTGCCTCTCAACTCCCCAACACTCTTCATCTCTACTCACCACTTTCCACTAACAAGTTCTCCAAGTCACTTAATTCCCTAAAGGTTCTAAATCAGACCCCAAAAACCAACAGAATAAATTACCATAATGACCGAATCAATTTGCCCTCCTGACTGCTCTTTCCACTTCACACACACACACACACACACACACAAAAAGGACCAACAAGATGGGTACCAAGTCTAAGAGAACTAAGCTATGAAGAAAGACTAGAGAAACTAAAGTTATCAAAACTGGAAGAAAGACGAAAGAGAGGAGATATGATTATGATTTACAAATGTGTCACAGAAAAAGAAAAGATATAGAAAACTTGTGTCAACAAGGAATATCTAGAATGAGAGGACACAGTAAGAAATCAATTAAATAAAGAGGAGACAAAAATGTACAGCAATATAGTTTTCCAAATAGAGTCATAGACTGATGAAACAAATTACCAGAAGAAGTCGGTGTGTGTCAAAAACATATATAACTTTAAATAAAATTATGATAATTAGGTTTTAAAATACGGGACATTACGAGCTTGACTCAATCCTGTAAAGATACAAATAGATAAGAACACACACACACACACACCAGTTCTATTTGTCAGTGTAAACACACTCTCACAAACGAACTTTTATAGAACCTCACATTTACTCAAACACAGAAGCACACACATCTCATACTTGCGAGTACACATTACCTTTACTCACATGGAAGGCTACTAATAGCAATTGAAGGTCTATATTGCATGAATTGTTTTGGATATTGACTTTTCATATATACAAGTGTTGCAGGAAGACACAACGGATGTGACTTGAAAGCGTGTTCCTCCGGAGCTCAAATAAAAAAGTATATAAAACGATACATCCGGCACCTAAAGGTCAGTAAAAATTAAGTTATAAAGATGACTGGCTATGCATCCTATCGACAGCAAAAGTTGTGTTGTTCTTGTGTCCTCTCCACGAGCAATGACAATCAGTCACGCGGATCTGAAGCAACTAAAATAATTATGATATTGTTGCAGAAAACAATAGCCGATTCAGTATGCTGCTTAGGATTCATGAGAAAGACCATTAAGCACCGTGGTGAGGAAGCAAGAGATTAAGATTAATTGACTGAGGATAAAAGAAGACCGCTCTTAGATTGGAAAACCCTGTAGGTACGGTAGAACAATGGGGAAGGTGATAGACAATGCCTTGGTGATAGAGGGGTGGGGCAGCAATAACGAAGGTAACAGAAGGAAAGGTTGGGACAGTTGAAAAATTGGAATCAAGCAGCTATGCCAGAGGGGTCTGCATTTTCACCAAGTAGTAAATTGAATATATTAATGCTAATTAGTCATATTTATGAATGAGATGTATGTACTATAGTTAGTACAGTTAGAATCCTTAACCTGCAGGAAGACATCAGAGGTCAGCGTAATCAGTCGGACTGTGATACATAAAACGTCTGATTTTTACGACCAAAACAAAGCGACGGAGCAAGTTCGTTTGGTGTTCGCACGAGAACCACATTTGGATGTGAAAGTATCCACGAATACTGTACCACAGGCCAAATAATAAGTTAACAAGTACGACCAGTTTCCAAGTACGCTGGTGAAGAAAGCGTCTCATTAGTAGCAAAGCATTGTACACGATAAGAGAACCCATCATGGTTTTGTGATTACACGACCTGCCACTTTGTCCTTTCCAGTTAATGTGGAGGTGTAAACGTATATCTAACACACTAATCACAGACGACACGGTGGTCCTCGGTTTTTGTCTTCACGATCCCTGCCCGAGCAAGGCCAAAACGTTTCTTTATTGAGGAAGGTGACGACAAGTAATTTTTTGTAGGGAATTTTGATAGGGTTGTTGATGGTAAGTTTTGACAGTGGTAAGGTCCCAATAGACTGGGTAAGAGAACGTGGCAAAGAGCAAACTAATGAGAGGTAGGAGGGGAGCAAAGGGTAGAAAGATAAAGATAATGCTAGATGGTTAAATATTGGAGGAGATGGAGTGCTTTAAGTATTTGGGGTCAAAGGTGACGGTGGACAGCAAAATAGGGATAGAGGTAAAATCTAGAGTAAATGAGGTAGGAAAGGTGCTAGGAGGAATGAATAGGATGTTTGGCTGTAAGTCACTTAGAATGGATGTAAAGAGAACGTTGTACAAAGAGATAGCAGTGCCTACTGCACTGTATGGAGCGGAAACATGGAAAATGGGAGAAAGTGAAAAGAGAAGGTTGAATGTAGTAGAGATGAGATGCCTGTGGAGCATGAGTGGTGTGATTCGAATGGACAGAGTCAGGAATGAGAAAGTGAGGAGAAGGACAGGTGTTGTGAGAGAGTTAGCAGGCTGTGTAGAGCAGAGTGTGTTAAGATGGTTTGGACATGTGATGAGAATGGAGGAGAATAGAATGGTAAAAAGGATAGGGGGCTCAGAAGTTAGAGGTGTAAGGAGGAGAGGAAGGCCACAGAGGAAATGGATGGACACTGTGAAAGGAGCTCTGAGTGGAAGAGGTATATCTGTGGAGCAATGTAGAGTGATTGCGAGTGACAGAAACGAGTGGAAGAAGGTGGTGAATGCTAGAGAGTGGACTCGGCTTCACTGTCCTTTGGGGAGGGGCCTACATTGAGTGTGGTCCATGGACTGGATGGACGCGGGAGGGGGAGTTTGTTCTGTAGTGAAGTGGCAGGGGTAAACCAGCTTTTGCTGTCGGGCCTTGCTATGGATGTAAACATAGCTGTACCCCTTGTAGTCCTACAAGGAGATGCGGTTGTGCTGTGGAGGTTGCTTCCTCCTCCAACAGGGATTGGGGAGGTCGAGATACGGAGTGTGTAGTATATGTGGGAGAGGGGGAAAGTTAAATTTTTAGGCATTTGTGTTTCGGAGGGTGTGCGACGTGACGTGGCTACCTTCAGTGTGGAGAGGAAGGCCTGGTATATATATGTATGTATGTATGCCTCAGATCCTCCCTATTGGCGGCGCTGTGATGCCATACACGCCGCATCATAGGAGAGTCAACTGGTCATATGGTGTAGATGAGGCACGAAGAAGGTCGGTAATAATAGAAAGAGAGGTGAAACGTGAATTCAATCAAATTCTTCCTCTCGCCAGTCCAACTTCCGCCCTAGGAGTGCTACCTATTCGACTAGTGTGCTTGGACGCTGACCGTGTAAAAGAATCTTTAAACCGACCTCCGGCGAAAACGGAAACGACGCTTACAATTTTTACTGCATAATACACCATAATCATAGATTGTTATTTAGTGGTAAAAAAAGTAAAATAATAGTGCAGTATTTTCTCTTGTGCTGAATCTTAAACACCACAATATGATTCTAACACAATATGATTCCCTCACCTGCACTCTCTAGCACCACTCACCAGATTAATGAACCCGACCCCTAAATCCTGAAAAACGTTCAAGGGTCAACGAAGTCAGATGAAAGACAAACATCACTGAGTAGTTGCTGAAATGGAAATGTTGTCATGCATGTCGACAAAATACCATATATTATTTTAGATGGTTGTTCATTTTTTACGAGCACACACACACACACACTCGCACATGACTAGTACTCGTATGTCATTACAGAGTATGAGTAAGGTTTTTGCTTAGTAGCATAGTTTGGAGAAATCACTATTCAGCAGATTATCCACAAAATATAATAACCTCTTAACTTAGCACAATATACTTCAAACTACAACTCATTTCGCAATCTTCTCTATGCAAACAAAACTTATTACTAATAATACAAGAACAGCTCATGAGTACAAACCCCTTCATATCATTCTACGAAAAATTCATCTGAAGAAATGACAGTGTCGAAGAAAGCAAATTATACTACACACCAAACCGGTAGCTATTTAGTAATGCTGCTGGTTTTAGGTCAGTAGAGCACAACTTTTATCGCCGTGTCTATGAACTGAAACAAACTTTGCCTCTCAAACTTATTCAGCGCATGCAAATTGCACAAAATTTGAATGAGCCGAACTTTTTGTAATTCACTGACCCTGATGTAAATAGATTAAACATTAAGAAATACCAGATATAAATTCAAATGCATTTACACTCGCAATCCAAAATATGTATCCAGGCTTGCTTCGAGTAGCCTGATCGAGTAGTAAGCGAGCTCAAGCAAATATGAAACAGGATAAACGTTGTAATTGGTTCACCAGTATGTCAAATGATTCGAAACTTCAACAAGACCTGGATACAAATTTTGGATTGCGAGTGTAATTTAGACCAGAAAAATCAGAGTTTGAGGCGGTCAACTTTTGTGGCGAAATAAGGAGCAACAGATTCCTTCAAAGTATGTCACCAAAAAGATTCCTCACTCGTATACTGACGCACTGTACAGTCGGCGGCAAAAGTCTTGTCGCCTCACTTGCTTCACCGAGGCACGCGATGTTCATTGACTCGAGATTATTAGGTGTAGAAAACGTGTATATTTCTCGAGTCCATGAACACTGCATGTCTCGGTGAAGCAGGTAAGGCGCCACGACTTCTGCCGCCGACTATACTAATCTGTTTCCTCGCAAAGTTTGGAGAAATCAGTAGCCCACCAATTCCTCCACAACAGGTGACCTCATTAAAATAATTTCGTAACGAACAGGACCAGTAACACATAATAAACAACACCAGTTTCTTGCAGACCAAGAAACCTGCATCACAGTAACTTATCATTAATTAACACCAGTAACTCTCAGTCACATATCACTCTACATAACCAGTAATATTATATTATGACACTAGTCGCTACACAAGAGTGGGTTTGGGATGATCAGGTTCTCAGTTTTACGGACATGAAGCGTCAGACTATAGTGTTGGAATACGAAAAAAAGGATACTGCAATGTCAATCAGGTTACACCCTCAAAAAAAAAAAAAAAAAAAAAAAAAAAAAAAAAAAAAAAAAAAAAAAAATATGTAGTGTATGTTCATTTAATGCCCTTCAATAAATTCTTTATGAAAATAGATTAATTAGAAATATAAATCTACGTTGCTGAAATCTGAGCGTGCTGATCTTTAAAAGGCAAACTGCATTATTCTACCGACTTCATAATACCCTCATTAACAGTCATGCGAGCGATTAGTTTAGATGACAATTTTTGCATTTTCTCTAACAAAAAACAAACCATTTATTGTTCTACTTACTTCATATGTACTTCTGTATACAATAGGATACTGATATAATACCTACATAAAAATTTACATAATTAATACTTGGAAACTTTTACTGAGAGGATGATTATGCAGTTGGGGAGCGATGTGTCTGAACACTGCTGCTGCTGGAAGCTAGGCAGAGCATCGAGTACGTTGTATTTGTTTGTGTGTTTGTGTGTTTTAGGCTTAATTGCATTTACGTAATTGTGTTCTGCAGGAATGCAATTATACTCTTACAAGTGCCTAGGCATACGTTGGTTTATCATATTTTACTTTACTTTAATGCAATATAATGTTTTAGCCACGTAGTATTTCTCTGGGATAACTTAATTTGCTCACCGATGTTACATGTGTGTGTGTCTGTATGTGTGTGTGTGTGTGTGTGTGTGTGTAAGGAGTGCATCTATGTGTAGATCTGTGAGAATATTATATGTAATGTGGGTGCCATGTACGTGTTTCTATAAGTAAGCCTATGTGTACTGCCACAATCAAATATCCACCGACACTTTCCTTCCATCGTAGTAAATATCTTGGTAATAAAGAACAACACATGTATGATTTTGCAGCACCTCCCAATAATAATTGATGGGGTTGAGTTGACGTAAGGTGTGGTATGATTATATTTTGATATGATACTGATTTATTTGCACGATGGAAGGATAGTGTTGGTGGATATTTGATTGTGACTGTACATTTACCAGTGTAACATCAGTCTTATGTAGCCATCCATAGATTTTAAAAAGGGAAAATCTAATATATGACAGTCAGTACAATTGCTAATACGTATCCAGTACTACATTACCTTACGGGGGTAATATACTTTGGGTAAATCTGGAGCAAATTATTCCTCCAGACTGTTCCAGGCAACAGGACACCATTGTTGTTGTTCATCTGGTCCTGTTTCCTGGCATACTTTGGAGGAATCAAGACACTCCATTGTACCAAAAGTGTATTTACCCCTTTAACACGTCCATGGCTGTGTAGATGCTTATATATATTAAAGTAAGTCTGAGTCCAAGTGTCGTTGTACGAGAAATTTTCTGAGGGACTGAAGGGCAGAAGAATGAGGGCTGAAATATTTACAGGTATTGTAGGAAATGATTGTATTGCAGGTACTAGTTCTATATTCCCTTCATTAATATTGAGGTCGGGAGGTGGAGAGTGGACTGGTCAGAAATGTGAAGCAACCCTTTGTGTGTGTGTGTGTGTGTGTTGCCCTGGCTGTATTATTATGGTGATGAGACATTTCTGATAACTCGACAACGTATAATCTCGTACCGTCCTGGGATTCAGTGCCTCGATTTACTCTTCTTGTTCATTTCCCAAGGGATATGTATGAGTATATATAACCCAAATTAATTCAATCCAACCAAATCTATATCTGTTGACTACCTAACCAAGTCCAACGTTCAGTATAGCTGTGAATAATTTGGATCTGTTGAACTCCGTGTTTCCTTCCTAAGCAAAGACATCTAGCGGGGAAATTGACTAAACATAGTCCCCAATTTTTGAAATACAGAATAATATAATCTAATAAAAATTTTACATGCCAAATTATTATAATAGAATTTAACCACAATTAATTATTAACTTATGTAAGCATGTCCTGGAAAACAAAATAGACTGAAATGGAGTGGAGTTTGGTGACCTGCTGGTGGGTGTGTTGGCAGAGCATGGCTTTGGTAACGACATGTTTACTGAGGCTGCTCTCCATGTATCAATATCAGATCCTGCCCGATATATATATATTGTTATGTGGTATTCCAGGTTAGCTACAAAGCTTTATATCCAATGTAAAACCTGAAGAAAGAAAGCAGAGACATAAGAGATAACATTAAACTCACTAAAACTGACTTGAAATTATCCTCAAGTGAAATAATATCTTCACTAACATCTTCACTACCCGTTTTCACATTAGTATTACATCCGTTGCATAACAAATTGGCGACCTCGCCAGGATAAAGCTTCTGAAGCAAATCTAAACACACTTTTCGGTTAAATAATAATTCTTTGTAACCAAAATGGAGAGTATTTCTACATTGGAAGAAGCACAGGAGTTTATAGATAATGAATCGATTACTATGAATGATGTACTAGACAAGAATAAGAGAGAACTTGTTTTTATTGGTCAGCGGTTAAATATTCCTATGATGGCTAGTACCATCAAAGATCAGTTAGTGTCCCTCATTAATAACAAGATGTTTGACACTCCTCTCCCCGAAGTTCCAAAAACAGAATCACAATTACAACTTGAATTGGCTAAAATTGAGGCTGACGCAAAAGCCAGAGTTGAGATTGAGGTATGTAAAGCTGAAGTTGAGGCACAAGTACAGTCACAGGCACAAGTTCAGATTCGTCAGGCTGAGTTGGACCATGAGTAATTTTGTTAGAAGATTTCAAAAGATGTATTCGTAAAGATATCAGTGTACACTTTAATGAAAGAAAAATAGAAACACTATAAATACAGGTAGTGACCAAACGATCATGCTGTCTGGTGTGTTTGGTTCTCTGCCTTCTGATGAATCAGTAATTCTTGAAAATGTTTAGTGTGATCGGGCTGTTGTGCCACTAGCTAAAATTAATGTGGAATCTGACATCCGATCTGGGCCAGTAAAAATTGTAGTGTTGGATAAAATGCCATATAAGGGTGTGGATTTATTTATTACAAAATGAACACGTGGTATAATAAAAAGGTGAGAGAACTATACCACGTGTTCATGGACGATAATTATAATAACAACCATAGCAAGGTCACTAAGGTCAGAGTGAAGGCTGGAACACATACGGTGATCACACTAATTTTCCGATAACAACAAGACTGAAACACCGACGGTTGCAGATAAGCACAGCGAATTATATATCTGGAGAACGACCCATGATGAAAACACACACACACACATAATCCACACAGGCAACCAGATGCTTACCATCGACCGCATTCCTCTCATAAAACTATCTAACATGTCAAAAGGGAGTAAGATAATGGATAAGGTAAGACTGAGATAATTAAATACTGAGCATTGTTCCAGATTTACCACCCAAAACAATGTGCTATATATCCCCTTAACGACCAACACCATGAGTCTATAGGCACAGAGCCCAAAATCTTCTTCTTTTGCATACGGTTGTTGTCTACACTCCGGCGTTACCACCTTACGCTGTCACTCTCTTTTCGTGTACTGTATAATTTGAATCCCAAAAGCTTCAACCCGTGGACAAGAGGCATAAAACAACTCATTCTCATTAGTGATAGTTTCTTACTATCACCAGATAACTACAAACTAAAGTAACCCTTAGATGTCAACATAACTCTTTGATACACAAACCTGGATTAAAGTCAGGTTATTCATAATGCCTCAAGAAACTCTTCCAACAGTTAAGGGGGAAGTGTGTTGGTAAATCTGGAGTAACTGAATCCTCCAAACTATTCCAAGCAACAGAACACCATTATTTTTGTTCATCTGGTCCTGTTTCCTGGCATACTTTGGAGGAATCATGGCACTCCAATGTAACAAAAGTGAATTACCCCCTTAAAAGAATTTGTTCCATGGTATGATCGGGAGGAATCAGTAAACCTCTACTTTACCAACAAGATCACACGTTCCTTCAGCAATAACTGTGGCGTCAGGGTCGTACATAGTGATGGTTATATCTCTCCTTGGCGCCACCTGAATCGTCGGCAGGAAATATCATGAATCTCCGAATTCCACTTTAGTTTCTTACCGTGTGTGTATCTTGTATGGGTGAAAAAATTCTCACATAAAAAAGCTTAGTAGTTTATATTGTAACAAACATAATTAGTAGTTCATATTGTAAAACACATTATTTAGCATAATAATTATTTTGTTTGTGAACGAGTGAAATGAATCTCCCTCGGGAAATCGGTCAGAATATGTCAACAATCAATATTTTATAAAATAGACTCGTGGATGAGTGATAAATTCTTCAAAATGAAAATAAAAGCAAAGTGTAGTAGCAATCAATATTTTTAGAAACTGGCATGTTAATATTATGGAATCAGAGGGTTTGGCATAAAATCAGGAGCTGCCTTGAATGGGCCAATTGATTTACAACAGTTTCATCAAATCTAATCATTACTTTTATGATTATGTCAAGGCTTTACACACTATGATAAGCAAAATAGATTTATTATTAGTATATTTTGCCTGAGTATAATCTCTTGTGGTGAGTTTAATAAGTTTTGTTCATTGAGTCGCTGTTTGGAGTTTTTGTTCATCAGTATTGGGGGGGGGGGGGAGGAGGAGAGTGTCAATATGGTAAGTTTTCATCTGGTGAGCTTATGTTCATTGAATTTCTGTCTGGTGTGTTTCTGTCCGTGACGATGTTGATGATTTTCTGGCTACTTGCTTTATCCAGCTTGTATCATGGCTGCCTTTCGACGATTTTATTCAACCTGTATCCTGGGTAACTAACTACACACAATATTCTTCAGCTAAGGAAGCCCTACCGCCTCTCAAAGGACTACAAGGTTCAATTAAATACGAACTCAGGAGGCGAGGGTTTAATCAGTGAGAGAGGCACTAAGGGCAAGAGGAGACCTGGGAGAGGAGGGAAACTACAGGCAGAGGTACATACAGGGGACTAGGAGAGGTGAGGAAGAAGTGAGGTGAAGTGAGGGGAGAGAAAGGATGTGAAGTGAGGGAGAGAGGAGGCCTGGGGAAGGAAGGAAACGACTGAAGAAGTAGAGGGAGATGAGGGAGAGGAGGTATAGGGGACGAAGTGAATTGAGGGAAAGGTGACGAAGGGAGGTAAGGCGAAGGAGGAGTGAGTGATGTGGAGGAGATGCATCATGAGGTGAAGTGAAGGAGGAAATACTGTCGGTGGTGAGGTTGGTTGAGGAATGGTGAGGTGAGGGCTGTGAAATAAGGAATTCGAAAATCGATACTGCGACGAGGAAGGTGAGGTAAAGTGATGGAGATAGAGAGAAGGATGAAAGTGAGAGAGACACCAAGAAATCAGAGAGTGGAAGTAGCCAGTCGTAGGCTATATATAACATTCAAACTTCTATGACCAATTTTTTCTCTCTCTCTCTCCTTTTCTTTAGTGGTCCTCAGTGAACGCATGCACGGACGCACACACACATGCAAAATGAACATGTAGTAAAGACGCACATACAGGCACACACCCTCACACATGCACATATACTTAAAACTCATGCGCGCACACACGTCACGTCAGACCTACTGTTGTGTATAAGTTGTTTGTATGATGTAAAGTATTGTTTCTTACCTCTATCCTGACCACTGAATATGATAGTATTATCCTAAGACTAATTGGTAACATGTACTGTACTTTTACACCTGTGTATGGTTTTCCCAGTGATTTGAGAATCAAGTTAATGTGATTCTAATATTCAAAATGGGAATTAGTGTGAAACTGAGAGTGAAACCGAATGTAAGCACAATCGCGCGCGTGTGTGTGTGTGAGTTAGAGAGGAAAGCGAAAGGACGAATGTTAATGTGAGATAGAGTGAATGAAAGCACAATCGCGTGTGTGTGTGTGTGTGGGTTAGAGAGGAAAGCGAAAGGACGAATGTTAATGCGAGATAGAGTGAATGAAAGCAAAACGGCATGCGTGTGTTTGTGTTAGATAGTGAGGGCGCCAGGATGAGAAGGGGGTCCCCTGAGGTATCCCTGTTGATAAATGGGTCTGACTGCTGCCGTCACCAGCCCTCACCTCTCACATTAATCAAAAGGAAACTCAGCCCATCCCATCACAACGCCAGCCTCCAGCTCCCACCGCGGGGAACTTGCTACAGTACTCTAGGACTACTCTCTCCACCATTACCAATTTTTTAACCATTTATTTTTTTCACACACATGCTCTTAAATTTATATCTCCCTAGAAAATATGGGTGGTGATGTACTCTTGGAGTGAAATATTAGGAAGTGAATTACGTTATTCTTTTTTGTTATAACACCCTCCCTTTACATGTACAGTACATACATTAAACACATTAAAATGAAGGTATAATAAATTCATCAGTCTAATGTTGGATTTCACCAGTGGGGACACACACACATATATATATTTGTCTGGGATGGCCAGAAGGGAAACTGTACGCTTAAAGATTCTTCCGTATTGTCACCTATTTCTTCTGTTCTCCGACATTCTTCCTCTTTTTTAGAGTTATATATCTCTTAGTTGAAATAGTTTTTTGTGAGTTTGAGGAGGAGGAAATCGAAATTTTGACAGGAGAAGGAAGATAAATGTGTGTTAGTGTACTGTACGTGTTCAACTCGATCTCTGAGAGTTGGAGGAAGTCTTACTTTTAACAGAAGAACGAGAGATAAAAGAAAAATGTGTTAGTGTGAGTTCTCCAACTCTTATTTTAAGTGTTATTAGCAGACGGAGGAAGTCATATTTTTTACTAACGAAGAAAGAGAAAATATGTCAGTGTGTTACCATCTTAGGCCTACACCTCCCCTGAGTCTGAGGAAGTTACGAGGGTAGGAAAGTGAGGAATGACCCGGATTGAGGATAAGAATGTGAGTGAGGAGGAGGAAGAGGATGACGAGAAGAGGAAGAAGGAGGTGGAGGAGAAGGATGAGAAGAAAAGTAAAAATGAAGAAGGAACTGAAGAATATGAAAAAGGAAGGAGAGAAGAGAGGAGAAAGAATAAGAAGAGTGTGGAGGAAGACGAAAGCGAGAATGTGGAAAAAAAAAAAAAAAAAAATCAAAAGGAGGAAGATAAAGAATTGGAGGAGGTGGGATAAAGGAGGAGAAGAAAGGGGAAGAGAAAAGGGGAACAGATGATGACGAGAACATTTATTAGAAGGACGGGGAGGAGAAAGAAGAGAAGGTAAGTACAGGTACAAACAGACTTTAATAAGTTCAACTAAGAAACAAAGAAAAGGAAAAATTGCTCAGTTATGTTGTCTTTTAACGAGATAAGAGATTTGATAAAGTATAAGGAGAGAATGACCTTTTTCACTTCATTTCTTCTGGTAATTGACTAACTTTTCCTCATTGCCGAAAGTCGTAAGAGGAAGGGAGCGGAATAGAGTGAGGAATGGAGAAGTCAGGTGAGATACTATAGGTATATACATAGATAATATTAATATATTGGTTTATAAATAGGCAAACAGATAGGCAGGCAGATCTAGTAAGAGTGTGTGTTGTGACTGAGTCCATGTGTTTTTTTTTCTATTTGTAAAAACAAGTAAAGTTTTATATAATAGGAAGAGTAAGAAAGGTTTGGAGTGAATTTATTATCACATTAAGAATGGACTTTTCAATAAATTGCTCTCAGTCGTCGTCGTCGTCTTTGTCATCGTTATTATTATTGTACTGAGGTTATCAATGTCGTATATCAATGGTCGTATTTGAGGGGTCATCTTTGTCTGGGTGGTCGTTATAGTGGGATCATCTTTGTAATTACTGTGATGTTTCCTGGTGTGGGACCCCGAAAGCGTCGGTCACCCTTTCTAACCAAATTAATACTCGGAGAGTCTCGTGTAGAAGAGAGCCACCTCTGCCCACGGTCTCTTCGGATGTAGAGTAAATAAGTGGTAGCATAGTTTTAGGCAGTGTGCCCCAGTTTAAGTCTACCCAAACCCCCTTGACCGACCTCGGTTTAGGCTCCCATACCCCAAGTGAACATCAACCTGAGTAGATACCAGATCTCCAGGGGTAATATTAAAACAACCTGGGTACATTGATATATAAAAATATAATAAGGAAATTTACTTGATACAACCAGTTGCGGTTTAAACACAAATTAAGGTGGATTCTCCAATATCACCTGTTACCCTTCAAAATATTAAAGACTTAAATCATAGGTTATCACACTGAGAATTAAGGTACCATTGGTGTTCCACCACAGATTGAAACCCCTTAAAAATTATCTCCAGCTCTTTGGTCACTGTCAATCCTTTGAAATACACTAGATATATTACCATACCGTACTGCAGCCGTAACTTCCTTGGTACAGTATAAATTCCTCACTTGACTACAGTCCTAGTAATGTGTTTCACTGGTCCACAGTATTGTATCTCCTCTCAGACACGAACTTGAATACATGGGCTCCAAAACAAGGGTCTCCGAGCTTGTCTCACCCATCACACTCGGACCTCAACACTGGGCCGGAAACCCGCTAAAAGATTTGCATAGTAACTACTTTGTACACAATATTAAATGACTAAGTTAGGTCAGTAATAATCTTACAATATAGAATAAATGAAACAGCTGACCTCTGCAATACACTTATCCACTAATAATTGGGTTCTACATCAGAATTAGGACTAGCAAATCAAATCAATTTGATAATTAAATATATACACAAACATAATTAACTCTACAAAGAAATACTATATCTCTCCCGTGGTTCAATCACATATTATAACTTAGGCCCTTAATTAAATAATACCAAGGAAAAGGAACACAATCCTGGCTTACCTCTGTCTCAGGTAAGTTCAATAATCAATTTTAATAATTAAACAAGTATCTATAACCTGGGTAAACAATTCATAACATAACATCTTGGTTATAAGTATTATAAATTTGTAGTCTAGGGACCCCCGTTTCCTTCATTTAATACAATTTCATATATAATTTCATCACCTCAAACACGGATAACAAACCCCAAATAAGAAAATCACTACATACCTCTCTTATCAGAAAAATACAATCAACACAGGTAGTAAGAGACGCGGGCCAGTCTGCGGCAGCTTGCTAATGGCGTCATCTTAGCCGGTTCTCTCACATCCTCTATACACCTGCTAGGATGAGATCACTTTGCAATTCTACGAGTCTCATATGACGGTATTTCTCCCCTCCCCAAGTACTTCAACATATGTAAACAGCATTCTTTTAGCAACCATTAGTTGATTTTACTTATGAATGGGTAAAGACAGCACGAGTGACCACCCTCGCTTCTGGCTAGCTCAAAGGGGACTGAGGGAGGCAAGCGTTGAAGCACAGCAAGCGCTCCTACAATGCCTCACAATCTAACTGACATCCCAGTTACTTTAATAAATGAGACTCGCAATCAATTCCCAAAATGATCTCTCCTTTACAGTTAGTTACAAAATAAAATATACATTCTTCTGCTACTTATTGATAAACATATAATCCTGAGATGAGATAGCAACAATATTATAATCATGACAAATAGTTAACTGGCCAGCAACACATAATAACTCTCTTATGCCACGCATACAATTAAATAATCAAATACGCCTCTAAATCAGTTATTATAATTCACATACAATGCATACTTATCACTTAAAAGACAAAATAATAGTGTACTGGTAACATAGACAAAAATGGACAGGAAATGTGTTTTTTTTTACAATGAGCGAACACAACCACTAAGCCACGATGTTTCATTTGATACGGGAATTTTTGGTCATGCGGTCAATTCAAATCCCCAGGCAGTACACTGGGAGGTGGAGTAGTTCCTGGGAGTGGTTCCTGGGTGGATGGTAGGCGTGATGTCGTTCTTAAGGTGGTCGTTGGTGGGTCGTTGGTTGTCAGGTCTCAAAACAAACACTTGGTAACCCTTCGAGAAATTGCCCATCATACTCTTCATATTCATAATTTTTCATCCCCTCTGTAAAAATACTTCTTTATTAAACACTTGTGTCCTGTGGTGAACTGTTCGTTATTGAAGTTCGAAGTTGTACATTCGGATGGTGAAAAATAGTCCGGATCAAACGGTGGTAGAGAAAGCGGATATGAAAGCAATATTTGATGGAATCCTTTACAGATGAATTTTGCTCTTTTTTTTTTCTGTGCAAAAACGCAAGTGAATTTTTCGTTAGTCCATGTAGGCACCATGATCTTGCTATCAAACTTTGTGTTGTTTCTTGCTTGATGACACACTGATTTTTGGTATAGTGTAGAGTAATCTGTGGTCACAGACTTTCTGATTTCACATATCCTATAAGTATACAACAGTTGATGGCTTTCGATTTTCGAGTTTCCTTTTAACCATCTCCAATAACCTTTTGTATTTTTGGCAGAGAGAAGAGCTACTAACGACCAAATCTTTAGGAAAATTCAGCCCATCAACCACCGCTCGAGCTTAGTTACAAATATCCCGTGGACAAACGGCAGGCGATATAAACTGCCACAATAACTCTAATCATCAAAGGGTAAAACAGTATTATTTCCAATTGTAAAACGCATATCACTGGTCGTATGAACCTCGAGCAAACAGGAAAATTGAGCCCATTCTTCATCGTCAACAGATAGCCCTCAACCACAGTATATACAGGGTGTTTCTTAAATACCTTTCATAAATTTCAGAATGAATAGATATAACATTAATAATTATACTTTACTCTGTGACGGTTTTGGACATCTTTCACATTTATCGAGATATTACACATTTTAGTTTAACTAGGAAAGTCTCGGGAATGAAAACGATGAGTAGATTACCATCACCTCAAATACTTTATTTGTTCATAAATGGTTGAACATCAATGTATTTTACAGCATTTACAAGGTGCTCGATCAATATTCTTCATGGGTTGGAATATTTTATGAATGAAGCTTCACAAATTGAATGTAATGTGAGAAGGTGAGAAAAAGAAGGATGTATTGGCAGTCTTAAGTAAGTACGTATTACCTGACATGGAGCCATACACCTCTACTGAGTACACAGACATGTTACTTACTTTTGGTGCAGCTGGAGGAAATGCAGCTGAAGCAGTAAGGATGTACGCTGGACAATATCCCAACCGGAGGCAACCATCTCGGCCTACTTACCTCAGTGTAGAAAGACGACTACGGGAATATGGCTCACTGAATGCACGTGCAATAAACAGAGGAAGGCCTCATGGTGAGCAAGTACTCGATGCAGAAGAGGATATCCTTGATGCCATCGCAGATGATCCATCTACAAGCACACGTCGACTTGGTGCACGATTTAGAGTGTCTCATGCATCAGTATGGAGGATTGTAAACAGAAAATTAATGGCCTATACCCATATCATCACCAGATCATCCATGCTCTGAATGAACGAGATTATCAACAACGAGTGGATTTCTGTCGGTGGCTCCTTACTCAGGAGAGAGAAAACAACGGTTTTGTTGCAGAGGTTTTGTTTAGTGATGAGGCAAATTTCACAAGAAATGGCATGGTGAACCAACATAATACACACACATGGGCAGCAGAAAATCCACATGCAACGACAACGAGGGGACATCAGGAACGCTTTTCGATTAATGTTTGGGCCGGTATTCTTGGTGACCATCTAATCGGACCTTTTATGTTACCTCAGCGTCTTACAGCCAATGTGTATACCAGATTTCTTCAGGATGACTTACCCATACTACTTGAAGATGTGCCTTTCAGAACTAGTAGACAAATGTGGTTCATGCAGGATGGGGCTCCAGTTCACTTTGCACGAGATACGAGGGATTTCATTAATGTTATGTACCCTGATAAGTGGATTGGCCGTGGTGGTCCCATTGCCTGGCCACCTAAATCACCAGACCTAACTCCACTTGACTTTTATCTGTGGGGACACTTGAAGAGCAGGGTGTATGCTACACAAATCAACACCCGTCAGGAACTGTGATAATGAGTTCAAGAGGCATGCAGAGAAATAAGAAACACACCAGGGATAATTGAAAGAGTGCGACAGTCTCTTTTGCGCCGAGCCCATGCTTGTATCTAAGACCAATAAGTCTTATTGGTCTTGCTTGTATCAACGAGGGTGGGAGAAACTTTGAGCACCTATTGTAAATACTGTAAAGTGTTCATGTTCAAACATTTATGACAAAATAAATTATTTGAGCTGATGGTAATCTACTCATCGTTTCCATTCCCTAGACTTTCCTAGCTAAACTAAGATGTGTAATATCTCGATAAATGTGAAAAATATCCAAAACCGTCACAGAGTAAAGTATAATTATTAATGTTATATCTATTCATTCTGAAATTTATGAAAGGTATTTAAGAAACACCCTGTATATATATAATCCCAGTTCAGCTATATTCTGTTAATTGTTGTTAAATTTGGAATGACAAGTGTTCATTATCCCGCTACACGAGTATGGTATCGCTGGTGGGTAGTAGCGATGTGCAAGAGAGAGAGAGAGAGAGAGAGAGAGAGAGAGCATTATTATAAATGGAAGAGGAGCAGGTGCTTTGTGGCTACGACGACAATTGCCTCGCAAGGTAAAAGTCCAGATGTAGAGGAACTGTTGGACAATTTACCTAAGCTCTTTATGTCCTGTTCACTTGGTAGTAAATAGCTACCCGGTTGTACACTGTTGGTGATTGTAGGCTGGGGACAGAAACTACAGAATATTAGCACACACAAACACGAAACTTATATACTGTGTACACATTCTATTTCACACCGCCCTAAGCAAACGTAGGATAGGTTTTTTTTTTAGCTGTGTCCTTCAGTAATGGAGAAGTCTAGTCCTGCAGTTCTCTATAAGGGACTGCATTTCTTTTTCTCATTTAATTCCTATATAAAAATGTGATCTCTTACTATCCATTTTCATGTATTATATTCTGCCTTCTCTCGAGTTAACACAGTAAAGTTTAAAAAATCAAACTATCATACACAAACACACTCTCTCTCACTAGGCAATCACACTCCATTTTTGTTACTTTTGATTAAAACCGACAGTCCTATATTCTGCTACTATCAAAACAAGCGCACATTCATATTCATTCCCCCACCTTCATACTTCCCTCCACGCCTACCCCTACTCATACCTCCATGCCTACCTTTACCCTTCCCTCCACGCCTACCCCTACTCATCCCTCCATGCCTACCCCTACTCATACCTCCACACCTACCTTTACCCTTCCCTCCACTCATACCCATACCACCACCCCCACCAGGGACAGAAGGTGAATGCATTAAGTGAGTTATTGTTGCTGTAGGCAAATTGGTGGGCCAATGATTTGTTTAAGTTATGCTATGAAACAGATCCCGTACTTGTTTTGTGATACGATAGTCTGTTTCATGGCAAAGTTAGGAATAATCAGTAGCTTCTTAGTTCGATCACAAATGATTACCCTCGTAATCTACTTCATAACATCATTTGTGTGGTGCTTGTAAAGAATAAGCTATTATTATTTTGAGGAATTCATTGCCATACGAACTGCCTGTGGGAAGGAAAGAATTAGATTGGAGAATGGAAGGGGAGAAAAAATATAAACTGAAGAAAAATCTAATAAGAGAGGCATAAAGGGCAGTGAAAATTATGAAGGGGAGGGGAGGAGAAATAAGACAGGGTGTCAATATGTCAGTTAACTAGCATGTATATATGTATATATCGACAACCAGAATAATTCACTCTCTGATTTCTCTCCAAAATAGAAAATACAGAAAAGGCGGCATCTATATGCGAGAGCAGAGCTGGCCTGTACACTTACTATCCAAACTGTTCTTCCATGTCTCGTTGAAGCATTGAATCGCCTGGCACATCACTGAACCAATTCCAGGTATCTCTTCAGCCATAGTTTTTGGGAACTCTTTTGGTGCTGCATCGAACCAACTCCAGCTATCTTTGAAGCCTTATATTTTGGGTCGTTCTAACTCCTGTGTCATAACATTTCAAAGAGAGTGTACATGAATAAAATCTTTGGATGGCAGCTCTTTATTATCTTCTCCACACACTACAGTGAAGTACATCGATGACTGGGAAAATGAACAGGATATAACAATGATAAGCAAAGCAGAAACTACACTCTCCCGTTGTTACTACTGTTGCTACAAAACCATACTCTTCCTCGGTGTACGAGTAGATAATATCCATCAGATATATGATGACAGAAATTTTATATTATCAATCAATTACTTATAATAGTTTACCCCGATATTGTCCCCTGACCTTCGCACCGGCGTGTACATGCCGGGAAACACTCAACTCTGTAGCATCTGGCTTTCCAAAGAGAAAGCAGAAGAGCAAAACAAAAAAAAGTTGGAGGGGGAAACCTCAAAGGCTCAGGTCTGGTTGTTTGAATGTGGGTTGCAAGTATAATCAAATGAAAAGGTGTGAGATCGCAAACGCATTGATTAAACGTAGCCTGGATGTGATATTCCTGCTTGAAACACATATACAGGGAGAGCGAGAGAGGAGTGGTTCGGCGGTAGAAAGAGACGAGGTGAATATCGTGACTGAATAAGTACACATAGGAAGCAACGAAAAGTGAGGTTGATGACGGTGAGTAAAATACGACCTTCTAAATGTGTGTGTCATCCTTTGTGACTGAATTCTGACTACTCCCATACGATACTGTTAATCCATAGTACAGATGCAGACACGAATGGTTGTAAAATATATTAAGAGGGTCATCTTTGGTTGAAGTGGAGACTATGATTCCTCCAATATATACCAGGCAGTAGACTCTCTTAGTATACGAGTAGGGGATCTGTTTTGAGACACAATTTGGAGGAATCAATAGCCCTCCAATAGGACCACAGGATATGACCTCCTTAAGGATCCTGTGATCGTGTATGAGAATTGGTGGTTTCTGATTCCTCCTGACTATGCCACGAAACAAACTCCTTCCATATGGGCGGTGTTTCGTGGCAATATTTGAAGGACTCATTTAACTCCAATTTCCTGACTACATCACAAGGTCCCTTAAGGTGGTGATTCTTTTTTGGTTCATTGGAGTGCCTTGATTCCTCCAAAGTATGTCAGGAAACAGGACCAGAAGAGCAAAAATAATAGTGTTCTGTTGCTTGGATTAGTTTGGAGGATTCAGTTACTCCAGATTTACCAACACAAAACTTCCCCTTAACTCTCTTTGTGTCGTCTTTTATATTGTATCATAACAAACTCAAAACAATCAACTTTGTCTATGGAGAAACCAAACTTCTAGGGTTTACGATGTATGGAAGTGTGAGAAATATTGGATAACATTAATAATGAAAAGAAGAATTCTGCGGATTTAAAAAGTATGCGAATGGGTTAGGAAAGGAAATGCGAACATTACGCAGATTATACTAAACACAAAACGAATAAAAAAAAACAACATGCATTTTGTGAGTGAAAAGTTTGAGTAAGTAGGGTATGCTGGGTTGATATAGCCTACAGACGAGAAGTAGCGAAAGAGAAGAATTTTGTAAAGACGTAAGGAAGTGTGCTGAAAGTTTTGACAGTCTGGAGCGGCGTAATAGCTTTTGTGGGATTCAGGTGAACGTCAGTCAGGGTGTGGTATGAAGGGAGGGAAGGGATAATCGACGACAACCTGGAGTGAACGAAAGGAGGAGACCCTGGTTTGTGATGCAGTGTGACAGCTGTAGGAAGGATGATGGTGGAAGGATGATGGTGGAAGGGTGATGGTGGAAGGGTGATGGTGGAAGGGTGATGGTGAAAGGATGATGGTGGAAGGGTGATGGTGGAAGGGTGATGGTGGAAGGGTGATGGTGGAAGGATACACAGGGTCAACAGAGAATCTTTCCCGGATTTCAAACATATACAAAACCTATACAAACATACAAAACCTGTAGAAACATACAAAACCTTTACAAAACCTATAAAAACATATACAAACCTATACAAACCATATACAAAACCTATACAAACCTATACAAAACCTATACAAAACCTATACAAACATAATACAAAACCTATACAAACCTATACAAAACCTATGCCTATGCCATTAGCCTACACAAAACATGCTTGGTATACTTGCTCTAATTAGCCTCCTTGAGCTCTTCTTGAAGGACATTATAAATTAAACAAATATATCCATCATACAAAATTACAATGTCCAACGGGAAAATTTATATGCTTCTCTGGTGCTTCTCTTTACTTGCCTTTGAAGTTTGCACTGCCCACATCTGATTAATGGCTTGTCAACTAAGGCGACATCGATTTTGTGTGTGTGTGTGTGTGTGTGTTATAGCCAGACTATGAAACTAATAATTTCGTTAAAGGATTGATTTACTCAGGTTAGGTTAGGTCATATTAGGTTAGGTTTGGTTAGGTTAGGTTAGGCTGGGTTGCGTTAGGATAGGTATGCAAAATGACCACAGCAGATTTCATAGGCGAGATAGTAATTATTTTTATGTATTACATCCTCAGACAGAATGGTACAGAGACATAAAGGGGAAGGACCACACATGAAACAAAGGCATCTGACCTGAGCCTAACATGACCCGACTTTACATCCTAACATTCTTAAGTGATTAACCAGACCCAGCCTCTAAAGAGCTGAACTGCTGCAAAATTACTTCTGTTAACAATTTATCATATTTGAAGTGTCCATAGCTCAAGTTAACATTGTTCTCAAAAGTACCAGAAATTAATTAAACAAGATTCAATTACATTCCTTTCAAGAAACTATAATTTTTGGACCAGGCCACTCAATATGATGGTCATGAGTGCCTATGTGTTGGAATAAACTACTAGACTGTGTTTTCCTTATACTATAATTGTGTTGTGTTATTCAAGACTTTTCTGGTTTGACCATGGTATAATTTATTACATTGTTTGGACGGATAATAATATACAAAATCTTAGTTGCTTGCATGACTGTTCACCATGAGTTTTATTATACTATAAAATCATGCTTAAATAATGCCTGTATATTAATTAAGCTTCTTCAGTATGGGAATATTGTCATTGTTATTAACCTGTTGTACAGAGGGATACACTGGGAGGATCTGTGGAATAAACTTGTGTAAATTTTCACTTTCATTCATTAACACATTAAATGCAGTGTATCAACTATATAACAAACAGTTCGACATGCTACCAAAGACGTTGCTGATTAGAATTACCCAAGGTGGTCTTCCTCCAAATTAAAACACGCATTGCTGTTACACCTTGTATATCTGTTGATAAATTGGAACAGGGTTGATCACATAAATTTTACACTGGTTAAGAAAAAATGGACAAATATTTGTGAGAGTTCAATTATATGAATAAGCATCATTATACATATGGGGTATCCATAGTGTAGAGGTTATCGATCTTAACTTGTGATCTGAGGATTGCCGATATAAGTCCAACTGCTGCAACATTAACTTGCATATTATAATGTGTTCTAACCGGTCTTACCCTTGTAATGCAACATAACCTTTGATGCCTTGCGATTTCACTGACGCGGAGAGAAAGAGTGAATGTGGATTAACCATCTCTGATAATTCCAATAACCTGATCATGTGCCTGAGGGAATACGGTATGTGTGGGCGTGTGTGGGGAGGGAGAGGAGGAGCAGCTGAAAAATTGTCCCATGTATGACTCTCTCCCTCTTTTTCAGTTCAAAACAACCATGGATTGCTGATTCCACAACAATAACTGATTGATTGTTAGGTATTAATACAGTAGTGAATACGCTGAGAGAAAAGTGCTGCCAATGTTTGTATGGTATTATTTCACATCTCTGAAGAGTCATAGATAGATTGTTAGGTATTAATACAGTAATGAATACGCTGAGAGAAAAGTGCTACCAATGTTTGTATGGTATTATTTCACATCTCTGAAGAGTCATAGATAGATTGTTAGGTATTAATACAGTAATGAATACGCTGAGAAAAAAGTGCTACCAATGTTTGTATGGTATTATTTCACATCTCTGAAGAGTCATAGATAGATTGCTAGGTATTAATACAGTAATGAATACGCTGAGAGAAAGGTGCTACCAATGTTTGTATGGTATTATTTCACATCTCTGAAGAGTCATAGATAGAAGTATTACATCTTGTCTTGTGTAACTGCTTGCCCTGGTTTGCTTCAACTCATGATTAACCTAATTAAACCAGTAACAGATCTGATCACCGAAAGGAGGGAAAAAGAATGGAGTGAAGGAGTTAGTGGGGAGGGGAGAATGCTGTAAAATATTCGTATGATTCGGAGCACTATGCAACAACATGTCGGAAGTAACCAGGAAAATTATTATATTACATGACAACATATGGAAGGAATTTACTACCACTGATTATAACGATCGACTTTCCATTTACTCTGTTGTACTTGATGGTAAGGTTGTGGCAATACATGAAAAAAGGGATTACCATGAGATAGGATATTTTGTATTATCTTTAATTTTGATAATGTAGTTTGATTATAATTCATCAACTATAAATTATTACAATAGGATACGGACAATACTCTTACCGTATGTATCTTTAGTATGGATACACATGCTCCACAATTAACTGATCATACATAAGATTATAAGATTAACTAACAAACCCATTTACCCATCTTACTACTACTACCTACAAGTGCGTCAGGCCGTCACACTTGTCGAGGATATATGACCAATTGTCTGACTTCTGCTGCACAACACAGCTGTCCCAGGTTCATATATATGCAGGTGTATCTTTCGCTATTCTACTGTATTTCTGAGGATATTAACTTTCACCCTTCAGCTCAAACCTCTTATTTGGGTGAGGCTGTAGGTAGTGTATTGGGGAAGGATTCAGAAATACCCTTCCTCTGTTAGATCTCGATAAGCTTTAATTAAGAAGTTTTATGACTTATAAAGGGAATGTATAGCATCAAATTATGGACGAGGGGAGGTAGTCCTACAATCTTTTAGAACTTATAATGCGATATATGATATTGGAACTAACGGGCTGGGTGGACTGAAAGGCTATGTGGACTAAAGGGATGAGTGGACTGAAGAGATGGATGTAATGAAGGGATGTGTGAACCAAAAGGATGAGTAAACTGGATGAATGACGGATGAATTGGCTACTCTGTTGAACGGGCAAAGAATCGGATGCTCTGACTAACAGACTGTCAAAGAATATAACAGTCGAATGGACAGATAGATACATGAATAGAGTAATGAAAATGAAAGATTTAACTGATTACAGATATCTGACTTTGCTGGGAGAGGTGAGGCCCTTAAATAAGAACGACTGACGTGTTACAAATATATTAGAAACCAAGACAAATGATTGTAATGAATATTGTGTCACATGATAAGGAAAGGAGTACCAGCGAATAACTTAGACGTAGAATACCAGTGAGGAAGGGAAAAAGGAGAGACAAAGAGACCCACTGAAAGAATAATATAAGGCAGCGAGAACCAGTGAAAGAAAGCAAGGGGAAGAAGCAAAAACCAGTGAAGGGTAGAAAGAAGGATCATTAATGATAAGCTGTGAAGAGAGAAAAGAATAGCAACGAGAATCCGTAAGATGAAGAAGGGAGAAAAGGAAGGCATCAACAGTGAAGGGAATAAAGGAAGACAACGAGACCAAGTGAAGGAAAGCTGGAAACACTACGAGAAACATTGATAGGATGAAGGGAATGAACCAGTGAAGGGAAACCGGAAAGACTACGAGAAACATTAATAGGATGAAGGGAATGAAACGAGAGCAATTATTAAAGGGAAGAAGGTAGAGATTTATTATGAGGAGTTGCATGGGATTACAGGAGATGGATGGTAATAGATATAGTGCTTATACTTCATGGACTGATGTCGAAGGCAGCTAGAGGTGCCATAAAAAGGGAGTGTGATGGATGTAGAAATATCATGGGGACAACATAAAATATACCACAGTAGCCGACCTCGTACACACTTTGATAAAATAAGAAAGAATTCACTTCTCATAGTATCAAAAGTAAGGAAAATACTGAGACGGAAATCATTTGAGATTGTTAATATATGAGACAATCATCATATTTATCTCCCACTTGCAGACCTTTACCTTAGAGTTACGATAATTGACGAATAATTAGGTAAAAATTTGCCCAAAGTCCTAAAATTTATCTCGCATTTCTGGACGGTTTCCTCAGAATTACAATAACTGACGAATAAAGAGGAATTAAATGACCACCGGCAAACGTATCAACAGCTGCACGAAAAATTTGGAGCCACAATCTTCCTGAGGCCTTAAGGGGGAAGTTTTGTGTTGGTAAATCTAAAGCAACTGAATCCTCCAAACTATTCCAAGCAACAGAATACTATTATTTTTGCTCTTCTGGTCCTGTTTCCTAGCATACTTTGGAGGAATCAAGGCACTCCAATGTACCAAACGAGAATTACCACCTTAAGGGGGTGTGGGAATAGGGGACAGGCTTGGGGGGTGCGGGAATAGGGGGACAGGCTTGGGGTGGGTAGAAAGCCTGTCCCCTATTCCCGCACACCCCAAAATCCCCCTAAGCCTGTCCCCCTACTTCCGCACCCCCCTCAAAACCCCCAAGCCTGTCCCCTACTCCCGCACCCCCCCAAGCCTGTCCCCTATTCCCGCACCCCCCCCCCCCGAAGCCTGTCCCCTACTCCCGCACCCCCCCCCAAGCCTGTCCCCCTATTCCCACACACCCCCAAGCCTGTCCCCTATTCCCGCACCCCCCAAAAAAACCCCAAGCCTGTCCCCCTACTTCCGCACCCCCCAAAAAACCCCAAGCCTGTCCCCTACTCCCGCACCCCCCCCCCCAAGCCTGTCCCCCTATTCCCGCACACCCCCAAGCCTGTCCCCCTATTCCCGCACCCCCCCCAAGCCTGTCCCCTACTCCCGCACCCCCCCCCCAAGCCTGTCCCCCTACTCCCGCACCCCCTTAATCAAAGTTTCCACCAACAATTAATCTCCAGCCAGTTTTCGTGGACAAAGTTATAACTCAGAATTCAGGAAGAAGCGGGTCATCTGCTCTGGGCGAATTGGAGACTACTGAATCTTCCAAACTGTACCAGAAAACACATCGCCTCAGTGTAAGAAAAAGGGAGATCTGTTTTTTTATCATGGTTTGGAGGAAACTATTATATCTCTCCTATTCGCCCTTGCGCTTCAATAGATGGAAATTTGACTCTGCATTTGGTGACATGATCCGACCTCAAACAGTTAAACAGATGTTATGTATTATTAAGAGAGTATTATATTGTGACTGAATTGTCGGGTTCTAAATAATACTGTATATACTCACCCACAAAACAAATCTTTACTCGTCTAGTGCGTAGTTTATTTATTGTTATGATTCATCTTAGGGGGAAATCCAGACCGCAATTACATACATCCATGGGTAATTAGCATGTTTCAGGACTGTGCAAAACAAAGGAAAATACTGAAGGGTTTAAACAAAGAAGAATACATTCTTGACAGGTAAAATACTTATTTGATGAAGTATGCACTGAAAACAAAGGACTTTGCATTAATAATTAAATTAATTATTTCCCTTTCAGTGTTCCCAGCCTGACTGAGAAGAAGGATGGCGGTGAACGTGTTGGTACCCCTGCTCATACCACTGGGGGAACAGCTGACCAACGGTGAGTAAACAAATGGACATCACAGACAGACAGGGAAAATCATGAATAATAGGCGATGGCGGGGATTTTTACGACTGTTCCTAACAATAGATTTATGAAATGTATAGACACGAGATAGAGTATATGTACTAGTCATTCTATTCTGTGAAGGAGAGATGGTGTGATCAGCTAATCCACATGTCCGCTAGTCATGTTGACAGATCTGTTGTTGACCCAGGCAATCACACTTGACACATGCTGGATCATCAACTTGCTGACAACGTCACAAAATCGGCATTGCCAAAATATATGTGGTTTATACCATTTTGGTTCACAAAACCAGAATAATTCACACGATGTGGTTAATTTTCTACTTTGTAAAATGTAGATACGGTTAACTTAATTTCATGAGCATTTAAATCGAGCTCTGAATGAAAGCCAACATAATAATTGCATTGTATTACTGTGTCCATTGACGATCTATTGTGTTTCATTTTTTGCACACATTTAAATCGGGCTTTGTCGTTTTATTCTCATTTGCATTTATCTTTCAGTCTCTCTTTCTTTTCGTCGAATTAATTATATGCAGCATCCTTCGCTGCAAGAAGCAAT
The DNA here is from genome assembly GCA_033782935.1 of Petrolisthes cinctipes. Taxonomy (NCBI): domain Eukaryota; kingdom Metazoa; phylum Arthropoda; class Malacostraca; order Decapoda; family Porcellanidae; genus Petrolisthes; species Petrolisthes cinctipes. The sequence goes on along the minus strand of JAWQEG010000403.1, from coordinate 116,132 downwards.
TTCTTTCCCACACAAAGATCCATGAAAGGTATTATTATTTCTTTTCTCGTTCAATCACTTGCTCCATCATGATGCCCGTAACTTCGTTTGTCTAATCAATCCTTGCCCTCAAAGTATATCAACCAATATCAGTTTGCGTCATCCATTCTTTTCACATATTTCACTGTAAATCTTTAAGGGGAGATTCTTTTGTTGGTGAATTGGAAGGTATCTAATTCCTCCAAGCTATACCAGGAAACAGACGCCCTCAGTTGTATTAATAGGGGATGTGTTTCGTGGCATAGTTTGGAGGAATCAGTAGCCTTCCAATTTACCAACAAGAGAATCTCCCCTTACAAGGTCTATTATGGGGGTAATTTATTTTAGGTGAATTTCTCTCAACAAAGCTACAAAGCAGATCACCAGGTTGCATGTTAAGGGGGTAATTCACTTTTGTTACATTGAAGCGCCTTGATTCCTCCAAAGTATGCCAGAAAACAGGACCGGATGAACAAAAATAATGGTGGTCTGTTGCTTGGAATAGTTTGGAGGAATAATTAATTTGCTCCAGATTTACCAACACTGTACTTCCCCCTTAAGGACCCTGTGACCGTGTAATGGTGTTGGAGGCTTCTGATTCCTCCTGACTATGCCACGAAACATGCTCCTTTCATAGTGAGTGGTGTTTCGTGACTATATTTGAAGGACTCATTTAACTCCAGTTTTCTGACTACACCACCACGGGTCCCTTAAATTAGAGAGTTTGTTTCCTGGTATAGACTGAAGGATAAACTAACCTTCTAACTCACCCACAACAGACAACTCCCAAACTATCGGCTGACCACTTTTATTCTTTACTCTGTCTAGCTTCACTTTACCATTTTGATGGAAGAAAATACTCTTGATGTTCATTTAATAAACTATGATATTTTTCCGATTAAAGTTATTTTGTCTTTCCTTAACTTTCCTTGTTTAAATGTTTCTTTCATTTTCTATACTTTATGATGAGTGTAATATATTTGAGGTAATTTCAAGCATAACTGTAATAAGTAATAATTATGGGGTATTGGTAAAATTTCGAGTTAGATTATTCCGGCAAACTCTTCTAAGAAACAGGCTATCTATAATTTGATGGAGTTGCTCTGTTTCGTGGAGTAGGTTGAAGGAATTAATAGCCTCAAATGTAGCGAAAGTTCTGTATATTCCTAAGTTAACATTGTTCCAACAGAAATCAATATACTTGGTACCAAGGGAAGTTTTTCACACAAATGATATCAAATGGAAATATTATCTGCGTCACCTTATAATGAAAAAGGCCTACATTTCCACTTTACTACAAATGTTGCCATGTAGGAATAAAAAATAATGTGCTAGCATTGGATTGAAAACTGCTTTTTGTTTCCAAGTTCTTGGTTTACAGAAGCTGGAATAAATGATTCGCTTAGTCTGAGCTAAAGATACATTTTCTGTTACGTTTTCTACCACTGCAGCCATTCTCTTTGACAGAACATAAGGTTGCCTCTCGAAAACGTTTATATGAAACTTAGTGAAACATAGTACAAATCAAATCAGATTACCAGACTTTACCATAATTATTATATTCTTGTAATCTTAACTCAAATAATATTACTATGCTAGAAATAGTACGGACAGTGAAGTTACTCTGTTGTGAACGAATATGGGTCAGCTAAACCCACCAAACTATGCTAGAAGACACATCCTCTACTAGTAGACACAGGTAGTAGTTTGTTTCCTAGCATTGTATGAAGGAATTGGTAGCCCTCCACTTCACCCCAACAGATTACCTCATTAAAAATCAACCAGAATAACCACTCTCTTCCATTCCAGCGTTACCAGTCACCTTACTGTACTAGGATTAACTTCAGTTTAGAAACACTGACAATGTATGGATGGATTCAGGAGGCCTGTGATGGGTCAGTAAACACGAGGCTACTGATACCTTCAAATAATACCACGAAACAGGACCCCTTAGTATAGGTCCTGATTACTGATTTACTTTGGACGAAATAGAAGTTTCCGTCCAGTTTGCTGACATCACTTGCCACTCAGTGAAAACACAGTAGATTTCTCCAAATCTCCCAAGAGCATTGAAGAGAGAGAGAGAGAGAGAGAGAGAGAGAGAGAGAGAGGTGTTTGTCGAGTTGTTAATGGTGTCATAATTATGTTGTCGGCGAATGGAAGAGCTTTCAATTCCTCCAAACTCTTCCACAAAATAGATCTTATACAATTCAAATGAGGTAATAGTTTTTTTCCTGACATAATTTCGTGGGATTACAGTAGCCATCATTTCTCCCACAACAGACGACCTCCTTAATATGGCTTTTTACAATACAGGGCTGACCGACTAATTAAGACACTGGAAAACATGGGATGGCAACTTGAGTGATAGAGATGACATGAAAAGTGTCCATACAAATATTTAGATACATCTTTTTTTCATAGAGTAGTCAGCGCTTAACTTCCACCTCATTCTCGACCAGTTTCTCTATCTTCCAGCATCCCTCTCATGGTGCGCACCGTCTAAAGTAGATTTTCCACACCCTACTTGTTCCATGTAGTCAAACTAACTCAATTTGCACTCCATTCCCACACTCACTAATGCTATTCTGACAACCAGTGCTCTACTTTGTGCTTCCTTCTTAAACAACCACATGGATATAATTCACGACAATTTCCATTCTTTCGATTCTTCGAGTATTTCCGAATTGTATTATAATATATAATATTTTCTTATAATTATGTCGAATGCACAGGTTCCCTTCACTCTCATGTCACACCTTATATGCATATTTTAAGTATATTCCTTTAACTATGAAATCTACGCAACTCCGCACTGTGTAAATAATTGGGGTATATTGCCTTGCATAAGGCAATTTAGCGGTCGGCATAATTTGTCTTTCCAACATAAAAAAAGGAGGAATGAAACTGAAAAATAGCAAAATTCTGGCAATTCCGATTACCGCCAAAATCGATTTAACAAGAACAACTCCAAGAGAAGCAATTTGGTAAGGCGATTTAGTCGTGCCACTGAATACAAAAAATAAATTCATGAGAGAGAGAGAGAGAGAGAGAGAGAGAGAGAGAGAGAGAGAGAGAGAGAGAGAGAGAGAGAGAGAGAGAGATGAGTATGTAAGCGTGTATATATTATATATATATATACTATAACAGTCATAGATAACTATATGTACCGTGGCCCAGGTCAACTGCTACCCAAACACGCACGTCACGACTTCCCTCGTGAATAACAAATTTGAATAACAAATTATTTACCAATATTCAGTTAAATCCACATTATAATAAATCCACATTAAGATAATTACTATGTTAACGGAAAGAAGACCAATCCAGCCAGGGCACTTTTGGTCGTCTTTACAAAAGTTTTGTACAGTCGGCGGCAGAAGTCATGTCGTTTCACCTGCTTCACTGAGACAGGCAGTGTTCATGGACTCGAGAAATACGCATGTTTTCTACACCTAATAATCTGGAGTCTATGAACATCGCGTGCCTCGGTGAAGGCGACAGGACATTTGCGGCCGATTGTACATATATTTTAAAGTACATATCACTTTCCAAGCTCAGCTCCAGGACACAACTGCAAATATATTTCAAGTGAATCTATATTTTTAGAATATTTGTTATAGTGTACCTGTGAGGTATTTGAATAACAAATTATTTGTTTATAACCATGCATCAGAAAATAAAAGTGGAGTTATATGACTTCGAGGAAAACGCATTACTTTCAAGTAACCTTGAAATGGTAAATAGAAAAATAATCATTTCATCGGTGCTTCAGCGGGCAATGAGACACTTGCTTGTAACTTTGAGAGAATAATTTTTTTACACTGGGAAAGGTAAGGGCTCAAAGAAAAAGCCATCTTACTATCTTCACCTGTGAAGTGAAACTAGTGAGAAATATACAAAATCATTTGCAAATTCGTTCGAGATGCTAGATATATTGAGTCTGAAGGAACATTGGGGAGTTGAACGGAAATGAGGTGCATGGAAATGAGTAGCTTGACGATGGTAGCATGCTCTCCTGAGGGAGGGGAGAAAGCGTACACAGAGAAAATTTAGATGACCAGTGTCCAGCAAAATAGCATTAGAAGAGACAGTGATGCAACTTTGCTGCGAAGGAAGAAAGGCTGTAGTGACACATTAAGAAAGGGAGAGTTTATGAGAAGAAAGACATTTGATTCCACCTTGTCCAGGAGGAGTGTTATGAAGGTTGAGTCTCCCACACAAAAATTTTATAACCCTCACAGGGGCGAATGCGACCCCTGTTCAAAGATTCCACTTGCCCTGGAATATTTACGAAAAAAAATGGTTATATTATCTCGGCGCTTTTGGGGTTAACGAACGATTTTGCATGTAACCTTAAACCGAAAATAGTAAGCTATAGTATGTCAGCGCCTCAGAGGGTAACGAGTCATTTGTATGTTAATGTGGGCTTGAGCGGGTCATTATTACCAGTCCGACACGCCTCATTTGACCTTGGTCAGAACGCGCAATCATTCACATTTTATGATCTTTCTCTTTCTCCTTTTACCTTGCTTTTCTTTCTATTACCTCCCTCCCTTTTTTTCTTTCTTCCACCATTCCCTTTCTTTTCTTCTTCTCTCTCTCTCTCTCTCTCTCTCTCTCTCTCTCTCTCTCTCTCTCTCTCTCTCTCTCTCTCTCTCTCTCTCTCTCTCATTCTGCTTGAGTCATTAGTAACTTTGTGTCGCTCAAACAGATGCACCGAGATCTCCTCTGGGAAAAATAGAGTGGTGATTTATTGAGAGTTCTTTCTTATGCTAGTTTTCCACTCTATATCCTCCAGCATAATGATGATAATGATAGTGTGTGTGTGTGTGTGTGTGTGTGTGTGTGTGTGTGTGTGTGTACAGTTGCAGAGAGACATGTTTGTACATATAGCAGTAACATAATATAGCAGAGCAAAGCATAATTCAACAGTAAACACAGGCACACTATGGACTTCAAGCCATTTCCATGCTAATTTCTAGAGAGTGTCCTCGTGAGTCCTGCAAATTGTGGTGGAGGATATGAGATTCAGCAGCAGCAGCATCCTGAGTAAGTCTGTTTGGTGGCATTGTTCGTAGTAGATATTTTTATGGGTTCCTATTTGATGAAACAGCTTTAAGGGACCCTGTATTGTAGTCAGAAAATTGGAGGTAAATGAGTCCTTCAAATAGTGCCACGAAACACCACCTATAAGGCAGGAGCTTGTTTCGTGGCATAGTCAGGAGGAATCAGAAGCCTCCAATTTTTATACACGATCACAGGGTCCTTAACCTCGCCAACCATATCAACATCCACTTTTAATAAACGTGTTATCATCTCAGCCCTTCATTTAGTCCTTCTCGGCCACAACTCACTAAGGTTCATTATCACCATTCTAGATTTACTCCATTACGACACGTCTATAAGATATATATACCTCCAAATCAAACCATTTAAGGGAACATTTTTGTGTTGGTAAATCTTAAGCAATTGAATCCTCCAAACTATTCCAAGCAACAGAACATTATTATTTTTGTTCATCTAGTCCTGTTTCCTGGCATACTTTGGAGGAATCAAGGCACTCCAATGTAACAAAAGTGAATTACCACCTTAAACTCTTGGAAACTGAAGGCATGTGAGGAGAACAAAAGGAAGTCTTGGTAGTTTGGATCACACAGGAGATAAGAGATAAGACAATCGAAGACGAAAGCTCTCAATATGGGTAAGGTTAGGTCAATGCAAAGGGAATACGAAAATATATTAAATTGTCAAGCAAAATGAGTGTCAAAATGATCGGTGTAAGTGAATGCAGCGAACATTGCCGGATGAAATGAGAAGAATGTAATGGAATGACAAATAACTTGAGTGTCAAGATGGTGTCACGTTGTCTTGACTAAGTGCGACAATATTAAGACGCTATTTTGCCGGAGTAAGACAAAGATGCAACGTTATCTCGACTGAGTGTAAAGATCGAAAGACGAAGGTGTTACGTTGTAGTCTGAATATGAAGATAGTAAAAAAATATAAAGTGTGGGATTTCCTTGACCGAATGTGAGGGTATCGTCGCTGAGTTTGATGGTGCGATTTATATTCAGACCACCACACTACCACAGCAGTCCACACACTGCAGACAGTTCCACAAGCTGCCTTCCCTCTACTCTACAGCTGGAAGTCTTTGGTACCCCAGTCACATTATACTCTCGACATATTTAATGGGACGAGTAGAGTTACCATGGAGGGAAGGCAGGTTGGGTGTGATAGAAAGGGAGCATTTCACTACTCAAGTATATGTATATACACACAAACACACATATATCTGGCAGTGAAAGCATATGATGCCACGCACTATACAGTGGCACACATTTTGATCAGTGATGAAAATACCTGAAAAATTAAAAAAACAAATTCACGTCATATCAATAATATTATTGTAATAGGTAGGTTATAATGTTACACTCACATAAATTATTTACATAATTATTACTTTTGGAGAGCCTCGTTACACACCACATTTGACATCTTGCCCAATTCTTTGAAGAGGATGTGGAGTTGGCAATAATTACCAACTCGAAAGCAGCCGACGTAGAACTGTCTGTGAGAGAATACATGTGTGGTGAGATTGAAAATCCTACAACTTTCAGCGACTGACCCTGGCTCTTGTTAATGGACATCGCATAGCTCACATTCCGGAACTAACTCTTTTCTATATATTATACAAATACAGCTCACCCATCTAGAAATCAGATGTTAACCCCTTTCTTTCACCAACTTCGCCCGTCGTTCATTTCACTTATCATCCATTTCACCGGTCATCCACTTCAACTGTCACCAACTTCATCCATCATCACCTACTTCACCTGTCACCTAGTTCACCCACCATCTACTTCACCCATAACCTATATCACCCATCACATAGCTTCACACAGCCCATTATAACTGCCACATCCTCAATCGGTATTCACATTGTCACATCCCTCGCCACTGTGCAGCTTCTACACTTCCTACTTCCATCATCCTGCACCGAACTTCATTCCTATACAACTCGGCTCGTCTCACATATTTCATGGCATACTAGATGGCATATAAATTGTGCAGTTCGGGTTAGTTTCTCTTTTGGGTATCAAGCTCTGGTAATAATCACAAACGAAGGTGTTGTAAAAAGCAGTGGGAATTCTTACACTCATTTCATACTCACCCATTGGCTCTCTGGAAGTTTTTGTGGAAGTGCTCTGACTAGCTTGTGAGTTACATATTATATAATGGTATAGGATTCCATTTACTGTGCTCGCCAACCAGGGAATAGTGTGTGTGTGTGTGTGTGTGTGTGCTGTACTATATGTTTTGTAACCATTGATTGATTCCTCTATGATTGTCAATGTGGGAGTTCTTTAATTTTGTTTAATTAAGGGGTTTATTTTATTATGGTTTGTTCATATTTCGAGGTTGTGGTGTAATTATTATGAGGGTTTTGTTTAATTACATGTTATTGAAAATATGAACTTTATTTGTTTTCCTCCCTACAAGTAAACTTTGAGTTGGTCAAATTATTAAGATCATAGGCAATAAGTTAAAGTCTCTATATATGAACCATTAAGTTTTTATCATGAAGTCTCGTACCTTCATCAGTGTTATTAGTTGGGAGTTACTGTAACACTCCTCTATAGTACCTTACCAGGCCTATTTAAATTCTCTCAACTCTAACTCCCAAGTTGTAACAACATCTAGAAAATGGGCGCTTCAAACTCCCAAACAGGCAAAAATAGGTGGATACTTTTGATTCAAAATTTGAAATTTTTGATAGCATACGAGATATTTTGAGACTTGCTGATTCCGAATATACCATTTGTTTTGTTCTAGGATGCGTAGTTCCTGAGTTATAAGCAAAGAAGTAGGCAGACACTCCTGACCTGAAAATGGCCTCGAAGGTTGGATCTGACCTCCCTCGATCCCTCCTTTACCGGATCAATTAACTTTTTTATTTCATAATGAAAAATGTTTCGCACCGTTTGGCTGGAAATGACCTATTGTGACCTCAGATTACTGCAGAGTTCGGCCTTTTATATAATAAAACCTACTCCGTTTCATCAAGATTTCAAATATTACGTAGGTTAAGGCCAGATAAACTTAAAATTGAGGAGAGAGTAGTTCGTAACCCATAAGGGACTGTACAAGAAGGAGAGAAGGACGGTAGAATTTGGATACATCACCTCCACCAATCGCAGTGTGTTTCGATAACCTGGCAAGAGCGATGGGGAAGCTAATAGTGGCTGGCGCAATGCAGGCCAATAAAGATAAGAACCGTTCAGCAAGTGCGATACCAAGGTGGCCTGCGAGGTGATCCCATTGAACCTCACATTGGGATGCATGGTTTTCAGTCAGGCCCAAACGTAAGGGAATAAAAACTACTCTTGCTTCATTCTGTATGTCTTCCTTATAAGAAATTACACTCAATCTAAACTAATATATTTCTCTGACCTTTCTATGTATGTTAGCTATAGCAGGCCACACCAGAGGAGGAAACAGGGTGGGACCATTCGGTATAGAGGGTACACGACCTGGGGAGTAGTAAAGACAATGTGGAATATGCCTTCATGGCTGTCTTGAGGCTGTGGAGGTCGATATTGAAGCCTCACACACCATTTGATGGCAGAAAGTTCAACTTTCTTTGCAATACACAAAGTTGCTCATAATAGCTGGTTTAGTCAATTTAGTGGGTACGGATAAGGTCAGAATCAACTTCCGAGGTCACAAGAGGCGGCTATTAAGGTCATCCTTGAACAGGACGTTTCAACCTGCTTCAAAATTTCTTGGGGTAATTTCTGATATTTAACCAATTGATGGCCATATTTTAGTTTTTATTTTAATCACAAGAATGAGCTAAGGACTCGTAAGTAGTGATTTCTAGACATTTATGGAATTATTGTGCGATTTCTGGAAAATTGTCCATCTGATTGTCACATGACAATGTCACCTTTTGGCACGGTTGTCACCTCTGAGGACGACTTGATGACAGCTGTCTTTCCAAACATGGCACAAAACTACAAGAACCACAATTGGCTGTGTGAGAGAACCGTCATTGTTCCCAAGAATGATGCTGTTGGCCAGATCAACTCTAACTAATAAGTAAGACTCCTACCCCAGATTTCAGTACAATGTCGCCTAGTTCATCGATACAACCCCAGACAGACATATCTCAGGCAGTTTAATTAACAAATTCACGACTTCTTTCTTCCTCCCACGAGTAATTGCCATCATGATTTCCTTCCTTAATAGTCCCCCGGCCATTCACGACTTTTTGTTTTCCTTTCTTTTGCCTTCTTGATTATTTTCATTCAGTCATCTCCCTCTTTTTTTCCCGTCATATCCTCCCTTCATCTTCACAACCTCTTCTCTTCATCTTCATCCCCGCAATATCACCTCCTACACATCATCATTTCTCCATCATCTACACTTCTTCTTTTCCGTTGGCTACCTCCCTTCATCACCACCTAAATTTCTTCGTCTATCTCACTTTCACCAGATTTGAAGTTTATTTCCTCCTGAAAAGTTGCTCCCGGTCTGCGTCCTTCACTTCTCTCCCTTATTTTTTTTCTCCCTCCCTCCCTCATGTTTCATTTCCTCTCATTCTCTTTCCCCTTATTCTCTCGTTCGCTGTTTTGCCCCTTCTTTCTCATCTCTTTCCCTATATTCCTCTGCCATTATCTTACGTCTCTCCCCTCTCCTTCCCATCCATTTTATAATCGTCACTTCTTTATTCTTTCCTTAATTCTTTACTTCTCTTCTCTTTCCTTTCTTCCCTCTTCTTTTTCACCCATCCATCCATTGTCTTCTATTCCATTTTCTACTTCCTTCCCCTCTTTCACTCTCTTTTTCTTTCCTTTTCTCTTTCTTTCCTCTCTTTTCTCTCCTCTTTCCCTCATCTACTATTTCTCTCCTCTTTCTTCTCAACTCTCTTCCCTTCTCTTCCAATCCCCTTCTTCTTCTTCTTCTCCTTTTTTTTTTTTTTTTTTTTTTTTTTTTAATTTTTCTCCTCTCGTTTTACATTTCCCTCACCTTTAATTACTCTTCTATCAACCTTTTATTCCATTTCACTCCTCTTTTCTTATTTTCCATCCTCTTCTCTTTTCTCCTCTTTTGTCCCATTCCTCTCCTCCTCCTCTTCTTGCCTCCCCTTTCCCTCTCCTTCCCGGCTCACTACTCGAATAATTCCCTCGCCTTCCTGGATTCTATTTTTCCTCCAGCCATTTATCGTTCCCCTCCCTTCTGATTCCCGACTTTAGCTTTATGACTTGGTGCTGCTCCTCCCCTTCTCCCTCCTTCCTCTTCATTTCTCTCTCTCTCAAACTCTTTTTTTTTTTTTTTTTTTCATTTTGTCTCTCTTCACTTTCAGCTTTTTCCGTTCACCAATTTTGCTCTCAGGATTATTTTTCGTGTCATCAATTTTCCCCCAGATAGGCCAAATATTTCTTTAATCATATTCTGTATTTCGTCTCTTTATATTATTCTCAGTTGGTACATTTTTATTTGTATCTCTTCAACAGAATTATTTAAAAAAAATCATCTAAAAATTCTATATATTTTCTCCTCTTCATTTTACTTTCAATTGCTGTTGCATCACTTCACCACAGCTATCTGACATTTTTTAAAACTTTAGTTCTATTTTTACCTTCCTTCATTTCTCGTCATATTTTTATAAGATTTTTGTACCCTCTCTTCATTATAATTATCCACTACTTCCTTCTCTCTCATTTTATTTTATACAATTTCTTCACTCTTTCTTCGTTATTTCGTTTTAAACTCGTATCTTTTTCACTCTTCGTTATAATTATCCGATTTTTCTATTGCTGTTATAATTTCTTTCTTTTCGTGTCCTTTTTCTCATATGCATTATTATTTTTTTCATTTATCACCTTCCTTCTCTCTGTTTCTTTTTTCATTCCTCTTAATTTCGCTCTTAATCCATTTTTCCTCGTCTCCCTTTACTAACATAATCCAAATTTTGAGTCTCAAATTTCTTTCCGCTTGTCGTTCATCATCATTTCACACTTTAGCTTTTTTCATTTTGTTTCTTCACCAACATTTTTCAATTTCCTCTTAAACAATTACTTATTTTTCCCCTCTCATCCCATCCTCTTCATATCGCCCCCCCAAGACATTTTAGACTGGCGTTCTCTTTACCATCATTATTAATTTTTTTCTCCTTCCTCTCCACATTACCCGAGCTTTCAAAGTTGTTATTAGAGTGCTTCCCTGGCTTTCTCTGTCACCATACTTTTTTTTTCTTTAAGCCACGAGTAATTACATCCGTTCAAGTAATCGGTGACTATATTTTTCTTTGTACAGAATATCTAGATCACGTTCGTCTTGTTCTATCTTTAATGAGATGCTTTTTTTTTATTGCAGTTGCCTCACATTCATTTAAGCATGTTTAATATACAGTCGCTCACCTCAAAATCAATATCTTCCCGCCATTTTATAAGTAGATTCGGAAGCCAAATTTTGAGGACGGTAAAAATTCATGCTGACCTGATCAGTTTGCCTGTAATTCGATAAATATTTTTAACTGGAATATATTAGTGATATCTTCAATTCACCCGTGGAAGATTTCAACTCAAGACACGTGTACGGTTCTCATGATAAATAACATTGAGTACAGTCTAGGAATCGAAAACTGGACACTCACGGTTTATTCTTGTCATGATACGAGTTAGAATTACGAAACTATTCAGAAAAAGGATAATAAAGATACCTATTGACATATGTGCTTGTAAAATCGTCATGGCCTACTTAAGGGGGAAATTTTGTGTTGGTAAATCTGGAGCAACTGAATCCTCCAAACTATTCCAAGCAACAGAACACCATTATTTTTGCTCTTCTGGTCCTGTTTCCTCGCATACTTTGGAGGAATCAAGGCACTCCAATGTACCCAAAAAGAATTACCACTTTATAATACTGAATAAACTCTACACTGGCTTTTAAAGGGTTGAAGTGACATTACTAAGTCACTGTGCACTCTCTAAAAAAAACAAAAAAACATCGAAGTAAAAAATTTAATGTTACTCTAAACGTATTAAACGTTCCGAGATAGAATGGGGGTCATAACAATGTAATTCGACTATATTTCACACTACAGCTATGGAAAATGTGATAAGTGTTCATGTTGGTAGCTCCCACGTCCGGAAATTGCTGACCTCTCGGCTGTTCCTCTATTATCCACTATTAAAAAGTTGTACAATCGAGTCGTACACTTCCAATTACTGAGAAATGCAGAGTGTAGCCTAAAGGTGGATGGATATGAACTGGTAGACGAAACAATAATATAAACAAGAATTATCCTGTGTGTGTGTGTGAGTGTGTGTGTGTGTGTTTTTTTTTTTTTTTTTAGTGAACGGCATTTTTAATTGTCTTTCCCTTCAGACATCAATTCTACATAATTAATTCTCCTGCTTTTACATCAATGAATCTCTTTCGAAGATTGTTTCCTACGTTAGTCATAATATATATGTCTTATTAATTAGGTTCATTCGAGCCATTATAATTATAGCATCGATATAATCTTAGGGAGAGTTGATAAGGCGATAGGTAGGGGTAAAGAGAGTCAGTATTATCCTTCCCTTTCCCTTCCCTCTTCCTTCCTCTCCCCTACATTGCTTACCATATGATCGTTTACGCTAAAAAAAAATTATTTACTCGGCAAGGAATCAAGGTTTTTATATTATACAGGTCAGCAGCCCACAGAGAACGTACAGCACACACACATTCATATACACATACGCACACGCACATATCTCCCTCTCCCCTCACACACACATACACACATCATATACACTCTGCAGAAGGCCCTGAAAATGCCTCCAATATTTATGACCTAACCCATGTGTGCGTTGCGTGGCTTGCAAGTTTGACAGTATTTCTCTTGGTATTCTGGAGGGTTGGCTAGAGTACTGCAGTCCTTGACGTATCCCTTCACTGTCGGTTTTGTTCTTTACCGAGATTCTACTGGTGTTATTTGTACGGTGTTGCTGAAGAAATACCAGGGCTTGTATATAGTCCTCCTCAAGCTTGTATAGTCATGGTCAAAAGTCCAGCAACCTGGTAAATAAAAGCGAGCCATTTGATTGAATCTTATGAACCAATATTGCAGAAACCAACAGGTATAGTTTCGGATCATTTTTCGAAGCCATCTCATTGGAAGGTGTTGAAGGACTATTTATTGACCATGACTTTACCGTGTAGTTGGCACTGTATGCAGGTGGTGTATATTTTCACTGTATGCAGGTGGTTTACATTTTCACTGTATGCAGGTGGTGTATATTTTCACTGTATGCAGGTGGTGTACATTTTCACTGTATGCAGGTGGTGTACATTTTCACTGTATGCAGGTGGTGTACATTTTCACTGTATGCAGGTGGTGTATATTTTCACTGTATGCAGGTGGTGTATATTTTCACTGTATGCAGGTGGTGTATATTTTCACTGTATGCAGGTGGTGTACATTTTCACTGTATGCAGGTGGTGTATATTTTCACTGTATGCAGGTGGTGTATATTTTCACCCCAATATTTTTTCTTTGGGATACCCTAGAGGACAAGACGAATACCAGCCTCACCAGTACTGCTTCTTATTGTGATACATATAACATAATCAGTTTTCATTGCTGATTAGCTTTTTGACAAACTTATTTAAAATCAGCCAAAAAGAGTTAGTCAAGTAGTCATGATGTAAGTTAAAATTCTATACTGAAAAAAAAAAAAAGTTGATCAAGACTGTTTTTAAAGGTTTTAAAACTTATAACCATGTTGTACTCTGGCATCATTACCAACGTCAGGGATAAGTTAGATTAAAGTAACAAAATCAAGTATTAACAGTCATAGGGTTATATTAATGTCAAATATTTGCTACCGTACTTACCCCAGAAGTATATGATTTCAGGACGTTATCACTTCAGCTTTGTTGTATCTGTAAAGAAATAGAGAAACTGGTTAAATTTATTCTAGTTTTAATAGATACTAAATGAAATTTATTACCTGGTCCATAGTTTCGCATATAACTAGATCTGCCAATTTTTCGACTACATCTCACCCTTAAGATGAGATTCTCTTGTTGGTAAATTGGAAGACTACTGATTCCTCCAAACTATACCACAAAACAGACTCCCTCAATGGTAGTAATAGGGAATCTGTTTCATGGCATAGTTTAGAGGTATAACAGACCTTCCAATTTAAAAAAAAAAATCATAACATTCCTTTATAATTCTCAAAACCATTACCATCTGTCTTAATCAAGGAGAGATTCTCTTCCCCCACACTTCAACATTTCAGCAGTTATCCCATCCACCCCTGGGGCTTTTCTAATCTTCAACTTTTCTATTGCTTACCTAACCTCTTCCCTCTCTAGTTCTCCCTGTACACCCTGTCGTCTACCACCTGCCTCCATCCCCATGCATGTCACCACCGCCTCCCTTCCCGTCCCGTCTTTCATCAAACGATCAAAATGCCTCTTCCAATGCTATGTGTAATGTTACTAATATTGATAATGATTGGAAGTTATAACCCCGCCGTCTATGGAATGAACTCAGACACTGGCTGAGGTTCACTACGGAAGAGTTGATGATCCGAACTTTCGTCGAGAATGTAGGCTACTCACGAACAAACATATACTCCGTTGCCAGAACCAGTTACTCACTTTTCGATACCAGGTGACCCAGGTGGAACGTTTGGCGACTGTTCTTCACTCGTATTTCACACTTATTTCAACTTTTCTTTGAACCTTTACAGCAGTGATATTCCAATATTCACACCGATTATACAACTTCACTTAATCAATCAGTTCACTTTTAGTAATATTTTCAGTCTTTTGGAAAATTTCCGTGAACTTTCAAGAGGGTTTGCCCGAAACTTTTGTCCAACTTTTATTGAACAGGACTTACAGTAGAAGTAAAAAGAGAAGAGAGACTTTTCCTTGGTTAATGAGTATAAACATTTATTGGCCTCACTTCGTTCGACATATGAGCATCCATTTGTCGGTTCACTTGCATCGTCGATTTACACATTTAATGCTAGGAGCACTTTGTATTGTTGATTTGTTTCATTAGATTTATTTTTCACTATAACTTGGAACAAACCATTTTTTCGAGTCACCGGAATCACTGATCAACACAATAATAATTTCACTTCAAATGACTTCACAGATTTACTCATTTACATACAAAATTCAATGGAAGAGCGTATGGAACTTCTCAAAACCAGGCCTCCAAATATCGAAATCACACTGCACACTGATAACAGAACGAGACTCTACACTTGGGTCGATTTTCTCACCATAAATTGTATATCAGACACCCGTAATAAATTCACAGCGATGGTAATATCCGCGGGTTTGGTCTCTATGTATACAAGGTGTGTGAAAGTAATCTAAAACTTCATCCTTGAATAAAACTTATGATGGGACATGTACAGTCGTGATCAATAATCATCCACATATGGGCATCTCAAGCAATTTGCTGTCTAATGCTTTCACGTTCACATATAATGTTATCGTTTTAAATACCTAGCTAATTTTTTTTTTTTTTCAATAGTAGAGGGTTGGATTATTAGAGGGTTGGATGCTGTCTCCCTCACCTTCCATGATCTGCCCCCCTACATCCCACTATATAGGCCAAGTGATGTGAGTGGAAGTTGCATGTGGGGGATCTCCTCTTTCCTCTACTAAGATAGGAATGTGAATTAATCTCCCTGGTAACACATACGTAGTCATTCAGGACACTGCATAATCTTAACTTACATCTCTCCCTTGCTAGTTCCTTAAGAACCCTGATAGGGACTCCATTGGGCTTCCCTGTTTGGAATATGCAATCCTAAATGGCAGTAACTTTCGTGATGCTGTGTCATGTTTACAAATGGTGAAATGTAGGACCAAACACCAGAGTCCCTAACTAAAGCTGTACTTTTCTTCATAGAGTTCAGAGCTTTTTCCAACTCGTATGTAGTTGTGTGTGGAAACTATACATCTTCAAACAACGTTTATATAAACAGAATATCCAAATAAATCTTTAATTGATTATTCCTACAACGAAGTCATTCTCTGATTCAGAATACATTATCTATGAGTAATAACTATGTATGTATGTATGTGTGACAAGTGTATAATATTACAGGAGTGTCTGTCATTTCCAATGAATTTTGGTAGATATATAAATCTGCCGAAGTTTTCACAATCAAGTGTTTAAGCTTAGTTTGATATTAATTCGGTCAAAATATATTATTGTTAATGAATGAATCACTATCGTTGCAAGCGTTTTCCTTAAACAAGATCATAAGTGACATTTGCCAACCAATCAGGACGTTCAGAAACGCTGCTCACGGATAAACTGCAGCCTTGTTTACGTAAAAAAAACAAACAAAACTTTAAAGTTTGCTATGGAAATGGCTTTGATTTGCTCTCTGAAGACTACGGAAATGTGAAAAAAAAAAAAATTCATCTGTTGTCGTGAATTTCCTTGGAGAAGACACGAAGTTGTAAGGAAATTGAAGACATTCTTTGAGAAAAGAAATTTAAAAAATTCTTTATATTGAGAATGAAGTAAATTGAAACTATTCATTTTTTCGAGAACAAGATTAAATATTTAGAAAAAAATGGGTTTCTTTCCTCAAGGAAAATATATTTAAATGAATGGACATTTACAGAATATTAAATTGAATAGGCCTACCAAAAAGGAAAATTATCAACAGGTTTTGAAGTTCATGAATATTTGCAGTTTTACAGATTATGAACAAAACTCGTATTTTGTAGTAGTTACTTCATAGCAGGAGTATAATTTTAGTTTACAATAAATCATTTTAAAACTGTTAAAGGAGAATAGCATAAAGCCTTGAACCTTAGTCACTCAAAAGGTATGATAATGACGAGAGAATGGATAGGGAAGGAAAGAACTGCACAGGGAAAAAGGCTGATATGGGACAGAAAGCTCTTGATTACTTTATATAGAATTTGGACTCACTGAGGAGGTAATACAGGGAATGGGTACGATCCCTCTAAAAATAAACTCGGACTAACATTAAATAGTGTATATTTGTAAGTAGTAACAGTAAATTGCAAGTAGTAACAGTAAATTGCAAATAGTATCGGTAACTTGCAAGTAGTAACGGTAAATTGCAAGTAGTAACGGTAAGTTGCAAGTAGTAACGGTAAGTTGCAAGTAGTAACAGTAAATTGCAAGTAGTAACGGTAAGTTGCAAGTAGTAACGGTAAAGTGCAAGTAGTAACAGTAAATTGCAAATAGTAACAGTAAATTGCAAATAGTAACAGTAAATTGCAAGTAGTAACAATAAATTGTAAGTACATAACCAACATAGTAAACAATTTACATAATATATATAAAAATATATTATATGCATCGACATCTTTGCCATCGTGTAAAAAAACCCGCTAAAGAGTATGAAAATATTAAGCAACAAAATACACATGATCACTGACTGGGGAAAAACTCCTTGACAAAGATAAACGTACCAGTCAACACCTAATATCATAATACCCAAATATAGGGCAGTACTATCAAAGAAAAAAGTCGTGTCGTTAAATTTGGTGGTAACATATGGTAAAGAGCTAACCATACTGGGCATGGACGTTATAGTGGTGGGTCTTTCATTATGTTTCACGAGTTATATCAAATCATCGGACAAGACAACGACACTACTTTTGTCTATGATAGTAAATTTACTCTACCCTTGTTGACTGGCTTACAAATCAGTTTAACTCCTAAATAATGAAAAGTACAAATATATCAACTTGTATCAACCTTATTACAAATTACGAAACACTCTGGGATGCACCTAACCTGATGTACAGCCACAATCAAATATCCACAGAGACTTTCCTTCCATCATAGTATATATCTTGGTAATATAGAACACCACATGTATGATTTTGCAGCACCTCATAATAATAATTGATGGGGTTGAGTTGCCGTAAGGTGTCGTATGATTATATTTTTTGATATGATACAGATTTATTTGCACGATGGAAGGAAAGTGTCGGTGGTTATTTGATTGTGTGGCTGTACCTATTACCTAATGTAAAAATTATTGAGCATATACTTGAAGGGGCAATAATAAACATACCAGCAGTAATGGGAATAAAATGTACACTGATCTTTCCTTAATACATTAGTGCATAGGCTACCAGAACTCCCGTGTAATTACCAAGCATCATGCAAGCATCCATTCCGTGTTCCATGCAACTACTAAACATACCATGCATTCTACAGTCTACTAGTACTACTGTCTGAGGTAAAGAGTCATGCAGTGAGGTGATGATATTGCCGGCAGGAGAGATCAGTGACAAAGTGGTTTCATTATTTACCTTCTGCTGATATGTTTAAAAATTACAATATGGTAAAGTTATTGTCGGGTGGTGGTACAGAAAACAGCCTAATGTGACAAGGTACATCGCGCCGGTGGTAAATATGCAGGTAAACATTTCTATACAAAAGACGAAGACTTCATTAACTAAAACATGTAATTGCCTCCCTCTAGTAATGTGGCACTTTCAATCCATCTATCTTCCTGTTCTTTTTTCCATTTCCCTCAAACTTTCCGTCTCTACTCTGATCACCTTCTCCAACAGGGTCTTCTCGGCCTAGAGCGGTCTTTTTTCATCCTCAAGATATGCTGAACAGGGTTAGGTCCTGACAACGTTTCATAGCAATGTCATAAATTTCAATCATATTCTCACATATCTCAAAACTGCAAGGGATGAAACAAAGTGTTATATATACATCTGCTAGAGTCGCCCTTATGCTAATCTAAATTTTTCACTGAAACTGTACGCATCGGAAACCAACGCAATATGTGTGTGTAATGGGAGAGTATCAAAGCTCCTCTGTTGGCGCTGGCTAGTTTTCCTTGATCCTGAGGCACTCTTGTAAAGTCCTAATGGCTGTGTTAGTCTATTTTCCACCACAACCAGAAAAAGAGTCCCACACCTTTTAACTCTATGGGGATAATGGGAACTCTTTGGTGGAGAACTGTATTTATACTGGTGCACTATACTGAGGCATTGTAAAGTCCTAATGGCTGTGTTAAGTCTATTTTCCACCAGAACGAAAAAAGAGTCCCACACCTTTTAACTCTATGGGGATAATGGGAAAGCATTGGTGGAGGACTGTACTAAAGTGGTGGAGGCAAGTTGCTCCCCATTCTAGCCAGTTGAAGAAAGTTGGTGTCTTGAAGATGAATGGGCGGCACACAGGTTCTTCATTCCTGTAATAGAAGATAACCATTAGTTTTTCCTGGCAAGAAATATCGATAGCAAAAAGTACACAAGAAGCCCCCAGAGATATATCAAATACGAGAGTGTCTATACCAAGGCTGACTAATATATGTACTGGAACATTCAACTTTCACTCATTTTTTGTTTTTGTTGTTTTACTACCATGTTTTTCAAGCTTATTTCCCTCGTGATTATTAAGGCAACACAAATGCGATTTCCCCCCCACCCCCTTCATTACGGCTCTTGAAATTTATGCAGTGAACTATAGCTTCTGTAATGTCATTGGGGAGTATGCCTATGTGCCCATAATATTATACAGTACATTATGATGGGTTCTTACCTCCTACCATCAACAGCTCCTTCCCACTACAATTGAGGATACGTGGACAGGTAAAGCGGCCACAGGTTACCAGGGAAACTGACTGGTGTGAAAGTTTGTGTGCGTTAGTTTGTGTAGAGGAGGTAACAGCAGGGGTCCATTCAGGCCTACACGGGTCCGGTCAACATAGAAGAGTACACAGCAGCACCACAACACACCTCTCGTAACGTCGCAGCTATAAAGGAACATAATGGGTAAAATATATTGTGATGGAATTGTTAAAGTTGCTTGACCATTTGATTTGAGCTTTAAAATTTAGTGATACTGAAAATTTACCTATGACCAAAGATTCCAATTGGGATTTTAAGAAATTTAACTGAAATACCAAGTTCTATTATGTCTGACCTACAAAACTGGACATAAATGTTTGTTAGAGCAAAACTGATTATTGAATTGTAACCAACTTTACCATTCATTCTTAGCTTATCAAGTCTTAAAATAGTCGCAAAATATTAATTTCGTACGCCTTAGTTTGTGTTTAGACTGTCCCTTAACGACAATAATAACTTTACTAGTTGAATAGAATACAGTAAAACCATTACAGGTAAAAAAAAGAGTTAGGACTGATCAAAGAAACTTAGAAAATAATCACCACAGCAAAATCACCCAAATTTCCTGCGAGTCATACTTACCAACACTACTATCCGTTTCAGAGCCGGACAGACGGTGTTTTTCGCAAATATCTCCTAAACGAATCGTTGTATCAATATAACATTTCAACACACTATCTTTAACACCCGGGCGTAATTTATGGCTGACATACCATATTACTATATGTGTTATGCGAGGAGTTTACTCGTGAAAAATAGCACAAAGCTGGCCAGACATATTGACGCATTCGAAGGAAAGTGTGGCCCCCCCAACACCCTCCCAAACCATTCCTAACCACAACTACATCCCCCTCTTCTCACCCCTCCCTCCTCCTCTTCTCCCCCTAGCTCCTCGCCTCCCTCATCACTCGTGTCCCTCCCTATTTCTTCCATCGCTGTATTATATATTAGAATGCTATGTAGATGTTTATGTATAGATATGATTATTAACTAAGAGTATGGTGCAGTACAATTCTATAGAGGCAAGACGTATTTCCCTTTGACAATTACTGTACAACAGAATGTTTACATACATGTAGTATGTAGAAGGTCCATGTTTGCAGTCCTTATGGTCAACCATGCAAGTGAACACGATGTACTGGCATTACCTGTGGTCTGGACCTTCTAGGAAAAGTTATTAGATACTGTGTACCTATTCATTATAAAATGTCAACTTGGTCCAGTTAATATAATGTTATTTTGTTGACTTGTCCCTTTTATATTTATATTATCACCAAATTATATATATATATATATATATATATATATATATATATATATATATATATATATATATATATATATATATAATAGTGTAGGATTTAATTATGCAAACATGATAAAACAAAATTTATTCACAATCACTGTCAAGGAAAACGTCATCGTCTTCATCATCACTAGCTTTCACGTTTGTACAATGTGGCAAGACGAAGAACAAACTCTGTCCTGCATCCACGGGGGCAAATGGACAACATTGTTGCTAATAGGTGCGCCTCGGCAGTCAATGATTTCTACCCTGTCACTACTTGAGTCATAGCCTCGGACTGGGGGGTACCTCATACCTCAGAGAGAGGGGGAGGGGATACGGGAGACTGAATATTCAATTAAGGCATAAATTGGTTATTTAAAAAGGTAAAGAACACATGAACACATTTTCATGTCCACACACAACGGTAACTGTATTAAACAATATTACTAATGAACGATAGGTATATACTGTACATACTGTCATAAAAAAAATAAAAAATGGAAGAGGGATGGTGTAAATAGGGGGGTGAAGAGTGAAACGGGGAGGGGGATAATGAGATATTGGGGTAGGGAAGGAAGGAATGGTGGGGGGATTTCGGGGTGTTGGTGGAGGGGTTACACGAGTACCCCACACTCGTCCGATTCTCTATAACGCCTTAGATATGATGACTGGATTAGGCTTAATATCACTCAGTAAACTCCTAACATAACACATATAGTAATATGGTATGTCAGCCATAAATTACGCCCGGGTGTTAAAGACAGTGTGCTGAAATATTATATTGATACAACGATTCGTTTAAGAGATATTTACGAAAAACACCGTCTGTCCGGCGCTGAAACGTATAGTAGGTGAAGATTGAGGGTAGCCCAGTCCTATGGGTCAGTAAGGTCATAGGGATTTCATTCTTCCTTAGTCTCAGTCCTCAAGTTTCTCATCCCCTTCTTGCTCCGCTGTCATCCTTTCTCGGCCGTCACACGCATCATCTGCTCTCCACCATACTATTCCATCCCCTCTATTTAGACACTACGGAGAGAGTTACACATGCCTCTATGCATGTATAACAAAATCTCAATAAAGTGTCTAAATAAAAAAAAGTAAAAAAAACCTCTTCCTTCTCTCCCCATTCCACCCTCTCCTTTCCTCAATTCCATCATCTCTTCCTCTCCGCCATTCCATCCTCTGCCTTCTTCCCTTTTCGCCTTTCAATCCTCTCCCTTCCCTTTTGGCCTTTCAATCCTCTCCCTTCCATTTTCGCTTTTCAATCCTCTCCCTTCCCTTTTCGCCTTTCAATCCTCTCCCTTCCCTTTTCGCCTTTCAATCCTCTCCCTTCCCTTTTCGCCTTTCAATCCTCTCCCTTCCCTTTTCGCCTTTCAATCCTCTCCCTTCCCTTTTCGCCTTTCAATCCTCTCCCTTCCCTTTTCGCCTTTCAATCCTCTCCCTTCCCTTTTCGCCTTTCAATCCTCTCCCTTCCCTTTTCGCCTTTCAATCCTCTCCCTTCCCTTTTCGCCTTTCAATCCTCTCCCTTCCCTTTTCGCCTTTCAATCCTCTCCCTTCTTCCCTCTCCGCCATTCCATCCTCTCCCTTCTTCCCTCTCCGCCATTCCATCCTCTTCCTTCTTCCCTCTCCACCAGTCCATTCTCTCTCCCTCCTATCCGCCATTCCATCCTTCACTCCTCCTCTCATTCCATCATCTCCCTCTTCCCCCATTCCATCGCCTCCCTTCTCTTCTCACCCATTTCTATCCTCTTCCTTTCATTTCCCCCATTCCATCACCTTTCATTCCCCCATTCCATCACCTTTCATTCCCTCATTCCATCACCTTTCCTTCCCCCATTCCATCACCTTTCCTTCCCCCATTCCATCACCTTTCCTTCCCCCATTCCATCACCTTTCATTCCCCCATTCCATCACCTTTCCTTCCCCATTCAATCACTTTTCCTTCCCCCATTCCATCACTTTTCCTTCCCCTCATTCAATCACCTTTCCTTCCCCCCATTCCATCCTCCCTTCTGCCACCACACCACCACCTAACACTCCCATTTCTCCTTTCATTACCATATTACTCAACTTAACCTTCTTCCCGTCGAGTCCAGACTACGTATACTTTCGTCTGTTTATCCAATATCCCTTTGCTACACATTTCCCTCCCTCCCCCTCTTCTCTGACACTCATCGTTATGTCCCCACGCCATCTATACAAAAAAATTTCTCTTTCCCTACTCTTCCACACATAGGTACCCACTTTTAATTCCATCTCCAGGTCCCCCTATAGTCTGGCTCAGTTTCTACCTTTTACATGCTTATATTCTCTTTCCCTTCCTTTCTTTTTCTCCTCCATTTCATCTATTCCCTTCCCTCCGTATAGGCCTTTCTTTGTCACACAGCCAGACTTCCCCATCTCTCTGCCATTTCTTTCTCCACCACTAGCTAGTCATCTCTTTATCAGCCATTCCTCCTACGCTCTTTATATTCTCAAACCTTCATTCACCCCTCCCATACTCGTCTCTTTAGGAGCACATTCCACTTCATTTCTCTAACTCTAGTCGTCTCGTCCAATCCCTCTCCCTTCTACCCTTAATTAAAGTCGATATTACTCAACCATTCTATAGGTTGTCTCAGTCCACTCCCCCCTATCCACTCGACTTTGTCATTTTCAGTTATTTTCCCCACCTCAAACCTGGCTATTTTCCCCTCATTATCACCTTCACCCTGGCCATTTCCACCTTCACTCTGGCCACATTTTAAAATTCCTCTCACCCTGGCCATTTTTCCCTCATTACCACCTTCACCCTGGTCACATTTCTTAATTCCTCTCACCCTGGCCATATTTCTTAATTCCTCTCACCCTGGCCATTTCTTCACTTCTACCTTCACCCTGGTCATTTTCTTTCCTCAATCACCTTCACTCTGGCCATTTCTTTCTTCGTTTCACTTTGGCCACGTGTCCTTATTCTATCTCCCTCACTTGGCAATCCCTCCTTTTCCATCTTCTTTCCCTCGCTTGGTAATCCATCCTTTTCCATCTTCTTTCTCTCGCTTGGTAATCCCTCCTTTTCCATCTCTCCCTCACTTGGCAATCCCTCCTTTCCCATCCCCTCTCCCTCGTTAGGCCATCCTTTCCTATCCCCTCTCCGTTGTTCAGCCATCCTTTCCCATCCCCTCTCCCTCGTTAGGCCATCCTTTCCCATCTCTCCCTCGTTCGGCCATCCTTTACCATCATCTCTCCCTCTCTTGGCAATCCATCCTTTCCCATCTCTCCCTCGTTTGGCCATCCTTTCCCATTCCCTCTCTCCCTCGTTCGGCCATTCTTTCCCATCCCTCCCTCACTTTGCAATCCCTCCTTTCCCATCTTCTCTCCCTCACTTGGCAATCCATCCTTTCCCATCTCTCCCTCACTTGGCAATCCATCCTTTCCCCTCTCTCCCTCGCCTGGCCATCCTTTCCCACCCCCTCTTCCTCTCTTTGCCATCCTTTCCCATCCCCTCTTTGCCATCCTTTCCCATCTCCTCTTCCTCTCTTTGCCATCCTTTCCCATCCCCTCTTCCTCTCTTTGCCATCCTTTCCCATCATCTCTCCCTCGCCTGGCCATCCTTTCCCATCCCCTCTCCCTCACTTGGCCATCCTTCCGTCCCATCACAAAGGCTACACACCCACCATCAATCCTTCCCATCTCTCCCTAGTTTGACCCTTCTTTCCCATCCCCCCCCCCCCTCATATCGTACCCTCACTTGGCCAGGTTTTCCCATTGCTCTCTCTCGCTGGCCATCTTTTTCCATGCCTCTCCCCACTGGCTACTCTCTCCCATATCTCTCTCTTCCACTGGCCACTCTCTCCGGCCTCTCTCCCACTGGCCACTCTCCCATATCTCTCACTAATTGGCCACTCCAATATCTAATCAATTGGCCACTTTCCCACATATCTCCCTCACTAATTGGCCACTCTCTCCCATATCTCTCTCTCACCAATTAGCCACTCTCGCCAATATCTCTTACCAATTGGCCACTCTCCCATATCTATCTCTCACTAGTTGGCCACTCTCCCATATCTATCTCTCACTAATTGGCCACTCTCCCATATCTGTCTCACCAATTGGCCACTCTCCCATATCCCTCTCTCTCACCAATTGGCCACTCTCTTCCATGCCTCGTTCTCATCCATTGGCCATTCTCCCATATCTCTCACAAATTGGCCACTCTCCCATACCTCTCACCAATTGGCCACTCTCCCATACCTCTCACCAAATAGCCATTCTCCCATATCTCCCACCAATTGGCCACTCTCTCCCATATCTCTCTCACTAATTGGCCACTCTCTCCAATATCTCTCTCTCACTAATTGGCCACTCTCCCACATCTCTCTCTCCCCCACTGGCCACTCTCCCATATCTATCTCTCTCTCCCCCTACTGGCCACTCCCATATCTCTCCCTCTCCCCCACTGACCACTTTCCCATATCTCTCCCTCTCCCCCACTGGCCACTCTCCCATTTCCCTCTCTCTCTCTCCCTCACTGGCCACTCCCATATCTCTCTCTCCCCATGCACTGTCATTCTCCCATATCTCTCTCTCCCACTGGCCACTCTCCCATATCTCTCTCTCACTAATTGGCCACTCTCCCACATCTCTCACTAATTGGCCACTCTCCCACATCTCTCACTAATTGGCCACTCTCCCACATCTCTCTCTCTCACTAATTGGCCACTCTCCCACATCTCTCTCTCTCACTAATTGGCCACTCTCCCACATCTCTCACTAATTGGCCACTCTCCCACATCTCTCACTAATTGGCCACTCTCCCACACTAATTGGCCACTCTCCCACATCTCTCTCACTAATTGGCCACTCTCCCATATCTCTCTCACTAATTGGCCACTCTCCCCAATATCTCTCACTAATTAGCCACTCTCCCACATCTCTCTCTCATTAATTGGCCACTCTCCCACATCTCTCTCTCATTAATTGGCCACTCTCCCACATCTCTCTCACTAATTGGCCACTCTCCCACATCTCTCTCACTAATTGGCCACTCTCCCACATCTCTCTCACTAATTGGCCACTCCCACATCTCTCACTAATTGGCCACTCCCACATCTCTCACTAATTGGCCACTCCCACATCTCTCACTAATTGGCCACTCCCACATCTCTCACTAATTGGCCACTCCCACATCTCTCACTAATTAGCCACTCCCACATCTCTCACTAATTAGCCACTCCCACATCTCACTAATTAGCCACTCCCACATCTCTCACTAATTAGCCACTCCCACATCTCTCACTAATTAGCCACTCTCCCACATCTCTCCCACTGGCCACTCTCCCATACCTCTCTTCCCCACTGGCCACTCTCCCATATCTCTCTCCCCCACTGGCCACTCTCCCATATCTCTCTTACTAATTTTCCACTCTCCCACATCTCTCCATCTCCCCCACTGGCCACTCTCCCATATCTCTCCATCTACCCCACTGGCCACTCTCCCATATATCTCTCTCCCCCACTGGCCACTCTCCCATATATCTCTCCCCCACTGGCCATTCCCTCACTAGCCACTTTCCCTCATTGGTCAACCTTTCCCATCTATCACCACCAATACCGTCTCACCTTGATAGACCATCCATCCATCCACCAACACCACGGAAACCCTTCATTCATCTATTCATCCCTCTCCCTGGCCAGTTAGTTACACCACACACACACACACACACACACAGTCTCACACACACACACACACACACACACAGAGTTGCAGCTCCAAATCTTCTCAGGACCCCTTCACCTGCCGAGAATAAAAAAAAGAAGTTATTGTATCTGTCCAACACATTTGAACCCACTGTAGCCTGGCAGACATAGGATAAGGGTTACTACTACATGTCTGGCATTTCCAAGACCAACTGCCCCCTATACTCTTGAGCGGACATGCCCCTACCTAGCCCTACCTAACCGTGTGCCTACCAAGAAAAATACCGTACGCGAGAGAATGAGCTCCAAGCAAGGGGGCATCTACATCACTACTCTGAAATTAGAAGGGTTTCATTAGTAAAAAAATGGGCCAGGACAGTGGGTGAAAAAGAAAGCAGGTTTTACACTCACTCAACCTCCCGCGACGTGATGCTCCAGCGCTGATTGAAGACATTGTTAACCAACCTGAAAAGGAAACTTTATTTAGTATTGTAGAACAAAGTAAGAAATGTGAGGTACTTCAGTAATTCCTGCTAAAAATTACAAGTTTAACCAATAAAAGTCCTATAGAGTCAATGGGAAGATAGAATGAGAACAGTATTTTATAGATGCAAAAATTTGATTAATACAAAGGTAGTTCTGTAAAACACATTTTAAAAAGTCGACGAGGTCGATGACCGGGTGAGCAACAAACTAAGCAAACCAAGTCGGTCTGCATTCAGGTTTGATGAAGTCACGTACTCATGACAGAAAATGGGTATACATAAGAGTGAGAAAACGTGAATATTATCATTAAAATGCTAAATGGATTAAACTAATTAAAGGATGTTCCTGTAAAGTACACTCAACCTAATAAGATCCTTCCTTACCTTAACGTTGAAAAGTGTTAGGTGTCACTAATCTTCAAAGTTTCTCGTCCACGGCCACTACCACCTCTCTCCATTACATGACGACCGACTCCATCAAAGGAAAAGTCTGTAACAAAAGAAATTGACACTAAGTAATCATGCAGAATGGCAACTGACACTACATTATCAACACTGTACCACACGAATATTGCACTAAACTGGCCGTAAGTAGTTTTACTTCAGCTTCCAACAATTCACCGAGGAAATAATTCAATGAAAAAACTTTATAACTATAAGCAAATAAATCTCAAACTGAAAAATACTGTAAACTAGTCACCGAAATAATCACTGGTTAACACAGCCTAAGTAAGTATACTATCCAGTTATTTTGCAATATATATCATACATATAGAAACTTAAATCTCAAATCAATACTTACATTCTACACAGAAGAATAAAGGGGGAGATATAATAAGTACGACTTATCAGTGCCGAGTCTGGAGCTGGAGTGAGTGAGGTGGCAGAGACGTGCCTTCCTTGTGCCCTACGTCTTGCCTCCCTCCAACTACCATACCCCCCAACTCCCCTATTCTTGCTCATGTTGCCAACTGCTTCTAAAATATCTTAATTATTATTCCATGTGACTCTAAATTTCACCTAGATAATATCGTGAGTGCAACCTCCTTTATAAGCATAAGGCATTGAGTACTTGTCTTGTTATTAGTGTTTACGGGGATACAATATTGTTTTTAATCGGTAGTCGAGTCGTATGGTTTATGTGGGCGGAGCAAGGTGTGGGAGGAGGCGAGGAGGAAGAGGAGGGGGTAGGGGGGACAATGAGCGGTGGAAGAGATGTAGGTGGCAGCACTGAGGCTACCGGTTGTCAAGGCTGGGTAGCAACAAGACCAACTGAATAGGGGGGAGGAGGGGAATTGGTGGGTAGCGAGAAGTACGGTGGTGGTGGTGGTGGTGGGGGGGGGGGGGAATGCATGTCACAGGAGTGGGGGAGAGGTGAGAGAAATATGGGGGGGGGGGAGGTGAGAGAAGCGGCGAATGGAATGTTAACAACGCATATATAGTGTTTACCTTGGCAGGTAATATTAATCTTCTACCGAATAAAGAGAGAAGGTTTATACACTTCAAGGAGATTTATTTACAATACTGCGGTGCACAATAGTTCATTCCCTCATCCAGCTACGATATTGATTGATTGATATTAAGGGCCGGTACAGTTTCTTGTTAATTGCATTAGGGTAATAGCCTCAATTGACGTCGAATATAGGTTAACTCCTACACAAGCACGCTTCAGTATCTTAAACCCCATCACAGAACAATATAATTCAGTACACGTTTTACATTATTTAGTCATCAGTGATTAGGATGTGTGGTAAGAGTTCACGTCAGGGCTAGGCTATACGTCATGGTATCCACACCTCGGCCCGCTCCGAACTGCCATTTGCCTTTTTGATGACTCGCCTTTCAACCAGATTTTGATGGCATGTCTATAAGATAAATAACCTAATGAGGTGGAATAGATACTTGGTTATATTTTTCCTATTTAGTGGGGTGTCTGAAACTCGGTGTGTTACAATGCCATGTCAATCAGTAACCTTTATAGTTCAAACGCTATGACAAAAAACTATATGTCACGGGTCTTGAAATGCATAGTAGTAATGTCAAAACTGCAGTGTGTGAAAGTTCACTATGAAATGCAAAATATATTCGTATATTGAATTACTCTTGGTCGGCGCTGTCAAGAAACAACTATGAAAGTTTTATTATTGACAAATCTATGCGCTCGTCACAATATAATAGCCATAATTATTGCAATACCTAACTTGCAGGGACGAGCCTATACATTTTAACATGTGAGGTCTAATGGTGGCGTGGTATGTTCTAAGAATATTGTGACGTTCTCAAACTCCACACTTGAGATATTTTAGTTATGCAGTACAGTAGCTATCATTAATGTTATGATGCAAAACATGACATGCGCTTCTTATTGCTGGCCTATACAGAGCATTTATTGAGACGACATCTGGCACAATAAATTAACAACTGCCTCACAAACCATCATTAATGTTACTATAGGAGTGCATAGTAACAGATTGATACCGCTGACATAATTTTATCTAGACCGTGAGCATTATATACAGCTTATAGTCCCCGCCCTACCCAGCCTCCATATACCACTAACAAGCCCTCACGCCTCCCTCACCCTCACTCCGACTCGAGCTGGCATGGATATACGAGTCGAAACTGGCGGTTCACACCTTGAGGACTGAGGAGTACACACCTAGACAACGCTGGAGTGATGAACGTGCAAGTGGATATTAAAATGTTCCTTGTTAGATCTAGCAGCAGAATGAGAGAGAGAGGGAGAGCAAATGAACACCAAAGTGACCAAACTATCGTAGATGTATTTTATTCTGTCCCGTGAGGTGTGGTGGTGTGGTCTGGTCGCTGGTGTGAGGGAATCCGCCTTGGTGTCACATCTCCGTTGACAGACTAATGACCACCTCTTTACCATAGTGATAGCTGTTACAAAGCGATTTTTAAATTACATAATATCATAATAAGACTACCTGGTTTTATAAATGATTTGCGATTTTGGGGTGAAACAATGACTTATGGACTTTTATACCTTCCATGACACTTGGCACATGGAATATATATGCGACGTTGCCTGCTGCCGCCTCGTGTGACCTAAACATTGACCACGTGCCTAGACTTTTATCCCCAGTGGTGTTATGGAATATATATGCGACATTGCCTGCTGCCGCCTCATGTGACCTAGACATTGACCACGAGCATAGATAGTGGTGGTATAGAATAAAAGGTAAAGTAAGAGAAAAATAAACTAAGAGAGAGAGAGAGAGAGAGAGAGAGAGAGAGAGAGAGAGAGGTGGGGATGATGGTGATATGACAAAAACACAGACTCACTCCCGGGGACAGAATAAAGTGCATCAATAATATTATAGGTATGTCTCTTTACGTGTTTCATATCAAATTGATCACTTTCATTCATCTAATGCAGAATACATTTATATATATATTTTTTTCAGTCAGAGTTTCATTCATCACCACCATCCTCTGACCACCCATGCTTGATTGATTGATTGATATTAGGCACCGTCACAGCGAGATCATAATAACGTCAGAAGATGGAGATAGAGAGGTGAGATAGCAATCAGAAAGGAAATAGAAAGAAAAAAGGGACAGTTGAATACCATGAAATGTGGCAACACCCAACATGGTGTTGCCACATTCCACGGTGTACAAAAATTCGTTCCCTCGGCCAGTCATTATAATACCTATACTTCGATCGACTAAAAACCAGATGAAAGATGGCGAACTGTGTCTTGTCATTCAAACCACAGATAATACAGTCATAATATTGTGTGTGGCTGGCTGAGGGAACGAACATTATTTTGTACAGTACACCATAGTAAAGTATTGTACTGTACACCCACACACTAAGGTATTGACGCTTTGCCAACCTCATTGTGAATCATGAACTCGTGATGTTAAAAATATAAGCACTTAATAAAGCTCAAACCATACAGGGGCACATTACTATAAAAGTGCTTTGGTTTTAGGGTCGTAGACAAGAACTTATCGTCGGATCCCGATGCCCGATGCCCGGGATACGACGGCCATATATAATGTATGGGCTTCATGCCCTGAACATTGGGCATCGGGACCCGAAGATATGTTCTTGTCTACAACCCATACACGTCACGGTTTTATGGTTCACTGTGTGGCATCAATACCTTAGTATCCGTGGTGGGTGTACACTGGGTCAAAAAAGTATCGCGCAAGTGGGGTCCGATGGTTCTGTAAATGATCGCTACAGCTCATGATAAAGAAGCTCGTTTTCAGTAGCCATCGTCTTTGGAGTCAAAATGATTCACGAGGGAAATGCGCGATACTTTTTTGATCGAGTGTACACTCGATTAAATTATGAACTATCCTCTCCCTTCTGCTCCATCCTAACTACTACCACCACCACCACCACCACTTGTCACTCACATCCCTCCTCCTTTACATTTATTGGCTCACTAGGCTGCCACTTCGCTAGGCCTCATCGATCATGCCAGGGATCAGGGTGTGTGTGTGTGTGTGTGTGTGTGTGTGTGATTGGAGCCAAACGCCTATCGACTTCGTAATGGTCTTCCAAGGCAATGTATTTAATAGAGTGATAGATTGTGTGTAATGTGTATGTGAAGTAGTCACCGTACTTATATCAACTAGTTAGGCAACAATGTTCGGTGGTCTGTTTCTCAGTATAGTACACAGTCGTTTCAGCCTTAAATAAATAAGAGTACAAATATTTAATCATACACAATAACCTTTCGAGAACAGACGACAATAATAAGAAAGATATCGCAAGCTCAATGGTACATACATTAATTAGGGCGTCTATTTTCTGGTACAGTTAGGAGAAATCAGTTGCCTTCCAATTCACACATGAGAATCTCCCCTTAAATTAATTAGTTCCTATGTGTACTGTAATTAATTAAATGACCTGGAGCCGGATACTCAAAACTACTTAGGAATTCCTATCTCACTTAGGAATTCCTAACTTCCCCAGTTGAGCTAAGAACACATACTCAAAACATTTAGGAAAGCTGTGGGCAGCCATTTTGTGATTTCCTAACTTGCTTGGATTTAGGAATACCCCCCAGGCTTTCCTAAGTGAGTCAAGAAGTCCAAAACTGTAGAAACCTTGATAGCCCAATTATCAGTACCACCAAACACGCCATTTGTTGTTGTTGGAGAGCCTGCTAAAGTGATGGACTTTTGGTTTGTTTATGAAAACAGACGTCAGTTAAGGAGTGAAAGAATATACAAGGATATGTTAGACCCACTACATGTTAGTGATGAATACTTGCTTTAACTTAATATTATACATTTCCTCAGCAGGAAATCATCAACTTGTGCCAGGAACTGGAGCCATACATTGCTTAACACACTAGAAGGTCTCACATGATACCTACACATACATACATACACAAATGTTATAATAGTCACACTGCGAGTTTTAGTGAGTGGTACATTTCAAAGTGTTATTGGTGATTCAGCGGGAGTGACTCAGACAAGACTAGTGTAAGTAGTTTGGTGAACTCAGTGGTGATACTATGTATTATCTCAGAAGGCAATGCTGGAAATATTCAGGAAATTGGCGAAATATTCAGGAAATAACATGCAGAGGATTTTGTGTTCACTGGAGAAACAGAAGTAGTCACCGTTGCATAATTAACATATAATGTACTGCTGAATATTGTAGAAGTAGCATTCTACCAACGATATGTATGCAATTCGAGGCCGAGGATAATCAAAAGTAACTAGCGGAGTTTAGATCAACCTTAACTATTACTATTTTCTTACAATATATTAATGTGCAGAACATGATATATAGTGGAAGAAGTTTCCTATGGTACTGCGTTAATTCACAATAACCTTTTTTGTTTCCAGAAAATGGGTGCCGGTAAGTGACAAATATCACACAAACATAAATGGTAACCAAAAGAACTTTCAGATCTTTCTCCTTTTGGTCTTTTCAACTGCATCGTTAAAGTAAAAGGTCTTCAGTGAGGAAATCCTTGAGAAAAGTTACTGTCAAAGGGAAGGATATCATCAGCACCATAAGCCTTCCGAGAGCTAAGGACAGACGAGACAGACGATAAAAATATCTTAAGGGATATGTGATGTCGACGGTAAATTGAAGGCTAAGGATTCCTCCAGTGTATGTCACTTAAAGATTCGCGCTGTATACATACTTTTGTATGGCACAGTTTGGAGGAAACAGTAGTCTTGAATTTCCCAAGGTTAATGTGAACGCAAGTGACTTACCTGGTGGTGGTGATATTTCTAAAAATCGCCGCTGACGACATTTGCATTTATTTTTTACTAACACTAATACATAATCGTTATTACTGTAGATCCACCACATTTATGACTCGGCTGCTTACTGTCCGTCGCTACATTCTTTCTACTTACGGTATTTAGGCTACAACTTTGTGTACAGTAGGCTACCTGTATACAAGTCACTACACATTTCAGCTTCTTTTGCTTACATGAGGCAAAGAGATAACGAAAGACT
This sequence comes from Petrolisthes cinctipes, assembly GCA_033782935.1. Classification (NCBI taxonomy): domain Eukaryota; kingdom Metazoa; phylum Arthropoda; class Malacostraca; order Decapoda; family Porcellanidae; genus Petrolisthes; species Petrolisthes cinctipes. The sequence goes on along the minus strand of JAWQEG010000403.1, from coordinate 82,513 downwards.
AAGAAACAGGTATATATCCCAGTCTCGTCTCCCGCCCAGTGACCTCTGTCCATATGATGCACTATGAGTTTGTTAAGGAGGAATAGAGAAAATTGCGCTAAGCCAGAAAGACCTTGTGCCACAATGGAGAGGCGGGACAGTAAGCACGAAAGAAAACGAAGGAAAGGAGAGACAGTTGAATATAGGAAAGATATTGACTCAGGTTGGAAGGGGAGCCAATACCTTGAAAATATTGCCGACATATTTGCAGGAAGTACTCCCTAACGGGGCTGCATGCGTTCGTTAGTGATGACAACGAAAGAGGGCATGACTCGATTAGCAGCGGGGAGGTGTGATGACAACAATGAGGACATGACAAGCAGCGAGTATAGCAGGGATGTGTAATGACAACAAAGAGGACACAGCTAGTACTATACACTGACAATAATGATTCATGGGTAATATAAAGTTGATGAGTGCTTGGCTAACTAGAACACAGGGAATGGCACCTCCCTGGTAAGGCCACTGACCCGGCTACCAACAGGCTGCACTTCATGGAAACCTGATGGGGGAGACCAGGAATGAGAGGCGAAAGATAAAAGAGAGAACATAATGGAGGATGGTTCTCTCTGCCTTTTTTCCTTCTATGTGTATGTGTGTGTGTGTGTATGTGTGTGTGTGAAGTAAAGCATTCTTATGAGTTGGTTTTCAAATAACTGATCTCAAAAACACATTAAGGGACCCTGTGATGTAGTCAGAAAATTGAAGATAAACGAGTCCTTCAAATATTACCACGAAACACCACCTATATGGATGGAGCTTGTTTCATGGCGTGGTCAGGAGGAATCAGAAGCCACCAATTTTCATACACGATCACAGGGTCCTTAACTTTACTCGACTTCATGTAGTTCTTCGTGGCGAGAGTATACAATATAGACAAAAGTTGTGTCTAACGTTATCACACGTCCGTTTAATTGATTTCCTTGAGGTGAAGTTTTCTTTTGTGAAGCATCCTTTACGATTATCTACCCAAAGATGGCTCTCATGGAATCTCGAGACTGACGTGCATTTCACAGTTTTGTATAGGTGATGAGAAAACCAGATGAATATTACACCTCAAACTTATAATCGTCACCTTCAGCCGGATTATTTTCATCCTCACCTGCGCTTGGAATTGATAAAAAATTTTCTTCTTAACTCTCGTACCTCTTGACACGCCCATGTTCGTGCCTCAATATTAAAGTCCTATAATGCCGGGTTCGAAATTATGCTTTCGTTTATCAATTGGTAAGATTAGGAATTTGGTCTTTGTGTAATATTAAGAGTTTCCAGTCAAGCATTCACGAAGGAAATAAACCTAGACACCTATTTATAGCACGACAATTATGTACCCTAAAAGAAAAATTCTCAGTGAAAGAATAGAGTTTTTTTAATCATACATTTGAACTGATAATATTTTACGTTCAACCCACAACGTATATATCAATGCCATCTGTCACCAACGACTTGTGAGTACTTACAATTAGGATTAACACCTTTTATTTTGTCATCACTTCATACAACGAAACGAAGCTCCTAAAACAGACCAAACGGGGGATGAGGGGAAAAATATAAACGAAAAAAAATCTGGTAAAAATCATGACGGTGAAAGAAGTTTGGTCTCCCAACACATGAACATAATTTCCCTCCGGGTCCTTGCCTAACTGAATGGAAACTTCGGAACGAGGAGACTTTTTTTCGAGTATTTAGCAAATTTCAACATAATTTTCTGATATATATATATATATATACTAGCTGCTCCGCCGCCCTTCGGGCGGCTAGGAGCCGCTTGCTCCTGCGGAGGGCTGGCGGCCTGCGGCCGCCCTTCCACCGCCCTTCGGGCGGTTTGGAGCAGATCGGGCGGTGGGTGGATAGAAGGAAGGGAAGGAGGGAAGGAAGGGGGAGAGGGAGGGATGGTTTAGTGGTTAGATAAAATAAATGGATGGATGGATGAATAGTAATAGAGGTGGGTGGGTGAATAATTGGAGGTATTAGTCGTTTTTAAATGTTTATTATATCAATCTTTCTCCCTCATTCAATAACTCCATCATTCTAATATTAGCATAATTAATAATATTTCCTTCTTTTTCTATTAATTGCGTCACTAAGCATTTTACTGAAGTGCCTCCTGGTAAACGACATTTTTCACGACTCCGGTTGACGACAATAAATATGGCAATAATGAAAATCAATTTGACAAAAGTGAAACTCTATAGGACAATAATGAGAATCAATATGACTATGGTGTTTGATACTGGAGCAGGAATCAAGAGCTCAAGAAAATATTGTACAAAATATTGGTATTTATTGAAAGAATTACTGTTTTCCCGGTAGTTTGCCCAGGTTAGGTCCCGGTAGTCTGATGCGGTCTAGGTTAGGTTAGGTAAGGTCAGGTAAGGTCAGGCTAATTTCAAAATGCCCCATTTGAATATGCCCTATCTTGGCAATAATGAAAATCAATTAGACAAAACTGAAACTCAATAGGACAATACTGAGATTCAATATGACAATGGTGTTTGATACCGTAGCAGGAATGAAGACGTCAAGAAAATAAGTTACAAAAATATTCTACCAATCGGAAAATAAATATGGCAATAATGAAAATCAATTTGACAAAACTGAAACTCTATAGGACAATAATGAGAATCAATATGACAATGGTGTTTGATACTTACTGAGAATCAATATGACAATGGTGTTTGATACTGGATTACAAAAATATTCTACCAATCTGAAAATAAATATGGCAATAATGAAAATCAATTTGACAAAAGTGAAACTCTATAGTTCACGATTTATTTTACCTATATTATTACATTTTATCCATTTTTATGATTGATTTCTACCATATTGGTATAATATTTTGGTAAATATTGAATGAATTACCGTTATTGCATACCGTTTTTCTACCTTCATTACCCACTTATTTAGACCATTCTAAGACTATTTTCTTCTATGGCATTTCCTCCGCAAATGCCCCATTTCCAAGATAGGGCATATTCAAATGGGGCATTTTGAAATTAGCCTGACCTTACCTGACCTTACCTAACCTAACCTAGACCACATCAGACTACCGGGACCTAACCTGGGCAAACTACCGGGACCTAACCTGGGCAAACTACCAGGAAAACGGTAATTCTTTCAATAAATACCAATATTTTGTACAATATTTTCTTGAGCTCTTGATTCCTGCTCCAGTATCAAACACCATTGTCATATTGATTCTCATTATTGTCCTATAGAGTTTCACTTTTGTCAAATTGATTTTCATTATTGCCATATTTATTGTCGTCAACCGGAGTCGTGAAAAATGTCGTTTACCAGGAGGCACTTCAGTAAAATGCTTAGTGACGCAATTAATAGAAAAAGAAGGAAATATTATTAATTATGCTAATATTAGAATGATGGAGTTATTGAATGAGGGAGAAAGATTGATATAATAAACATCTAAAAACGACTAATACCTCCAATTATTCACCCACCCACCTCTATTACTATTCATCCATCCATCCATTTATTTTATCTAACCACTAAACCATCCCTCCCTCTCCCCCTTCCTTCCCTCCTTCCCTTCCTTCTATCCACCCACCGCCCGATCTGCTCCAAACCGCCCGAAGGGCGGTGGAAGGGCGGCCGCAGGCCGCCAGCCCTCCGCAGGAGCTAGCGGCTCCTAGCCGCCCGAAGGGCGGCGGAGCAGCTAGTATATATATATATATTGGTCGCATGTCGCCTTATTATTTTGGCAAACGGAGTATGCCATAGGTTATGTTTCCACTCATATTTGTTTCTTTGAAGTGAACAAAATTATCTGAAAACCTTACGGAAGGATTATGCTCAATCTTATCAAAAGACTGGTCATTATGATACCAGAAATGATTGAATATTGGTGTTTCATGTAAAAATGTATGATAGGAATGAATATGTTTAGCAAGATATATTATAATGTATCAGAAAAATACCGAGGGTAAAATATGGGTTGTTTTGTCCCTAGACCTTATTTGTAGATTGCTAAATTCGGTGTTCGGTCGAATACCCTTCTGCTTTAAGGACCCTGTGATTGTGTATGTCACTTGGTGGCTTCTGATTCCTCCTGAATATGCCACGAAACAAGCTCTTTCTATATAGATGGTGTTTCGTGGCAATGTTTGAAGGCCACATTTATCTCCAATTTTCTGACTACATCACAGGGTCCCTTAAGTGGGTTTCTCAATAACAAGACGATGGGTTACTTATATTTTACTGATCAACTGACGGTGGGTTTCTCATTACCTTTATACATATGTGAGTTAGCGGAATGTTATGTTATTACTCATTTTTTGTTGTTGGCTGGTTGGTCAGTGAAAAAATAAATAAAAATAAAAACCATAGGTAAGCTTCTTTGGATTAAACTGTGCAGGATAAAATATAGTATTATGAAACATAAACATGATTCCATTTTACTGGAACATATATAAAGGTCAAGAATAAATATAGTTAACATCGAAGTATGATCGAGGGGGAAATATGGGTTAGTAATGTTGCTAGACATAATCTAAAACTTGAGAAGGAACGAGCTTGGTCTAATGCCGTTCTAGGTAATTATAATAATGCTGAATGCAATGTTTTTTTTTTTTATATAAATCTTTTATATGAAGTAAGCTAATGTAAAGACATATTACACAGAAACTACAAAAATTATTAAAATATTTAGGTGTTTTACTGGATATTTGTATGCAAAGTATTCAATATCATTAACATCACGACTGTTACCAATACTTTCAATACACCCAATACTCATACCAGTAACATCCATACCAATAACACCCATACCAATAACACCCGTGCCACCATCACCAATACCACTATCACCCAATTACCCTTGCTACGAACATCCATACCACTAACACACACATCAATAACACACATACCAATAACACCCATACCAACAACACCCATACTAATAACACACTTACCACCATCTCCTAAACCACTATCACCCACTCTATAATTACCCTTACCACGAACACCTATACCACTAACACACACATCAATAACACACATACCAATAACAACCACTCTAAAATTACCCTTGCCACGAACACCTATACCACTAACACACACATCAATAACACACATATCAATAACAACCACTCTAAAATTACCCTTGCCACGAACATCCATACCAGTAACACAGACATCAATAACACACATACCACAAACAACCATACCACAACCACCCACACCACTAACAACCAAACCATTATCACACATACCGTCACCACAAGTAACATAAATATCTTTCTCACAAACATTTCTTCATCCAGCCCGACAGATGGACCCTCTCTCCCTCACCCCACCCCCTCTTCAAGACTGCCTACCTTCCCGGCTCTCTACTTCACACAGTAAAAGTTGAAATTTGAGCCTCGCGCTGGAAGATTCTCCAGAGAAAACCTTGCCGAGATTAGAATTAACAGGCAATTTCCCGGCTCGGCTCTGGCACTTAAGGGGGGATAATTTGTTGTTGGTGAAATGGAGGAAAACTGGTTACTTCAGACGTAGCCAGGAAACTAATCCCTACTCCAAAACTGAGACGGTCTGCTTCCTGGCATACTTTGGAGGAATCAGTAACTGTCCTGTACACCCACATATGATAGAATTATGGATGATAAACATTGGAGGTAAACTGGAGGGCTACTAAAAACTGATTCCTTCAAACTATGACAATAAACAAATGACTTTTTATATACAACTACGGTGTTTGTTTTGTTGTCTTATTTGGAGAAACTGGTAGCACCCCAAACTCGCCGACAACAGATGACCCGCTTAATGGATTCTCAATAAAGGTTCGTTGCTTTCTTAATTCGTCCTAATTTTTCCTCTTCAGACAGACGGAACGTAAAACAAGCCATCCAGTTAAGGAGGAAATAATAATAATAGTCTTGGATAATAATCTGCTGGAGTATAATTATGATTCCCTCAAACTATTGCACCAAACAGGCTTACATTTAATTAAAGATGGTGTGGTCTGTTTCGTGGCACACTCTGGAGGAACTGGTAGCCTCGTATATCGATCTACTTGTATTATAATTTCAAACGGCTTGTGTTACGCTTCACGTCGCTTTACAAATTATATCCCTTGACTAGACGGAGAAATACTGCTCGTTACCAGGCTATTCATCTTCACCTGGCTACTCATCTTTACTGCTGGACTACTCATCTTTACCTGGCTACTCATCTTTATTGGGTACTCATCTTTACTGCTGGACTACTCATCTTTACTGGGCTACTTATTTTTACTGCTTGACTACTCATCTTTACTGGACTACTCATCTTTACTGGACTACTCATCTTTACTGCTGGACTACTCATCTTTACTGCTGGACTACTCATCTTTACTGCTGGACTACTCATCTTTACTGCTGGACTACTCATCTTTACTGCTGGACTACTCATCTTTACTGCTGGGCTACTCATCTTTACTGCTGGGCTACTTATTTTTACTGCTTGACTACTCATCTTTACTGGGTTACTCATTTTTACTGCTGGACTACTCATCTTTACTGGGCTACTCATCTTTACTGGGCTACTCATCTTTATTGGGTACTCATCTTTACTGCTGGGCTACTCATCTTTACTGCTGGGCTACTCATCTTTACTGCTGGGCTACTCATTTTTACTGCTGGACTACTCATCTTTACTGGGCTACTCATCTTTATTGGACTACTCATCTTTACTGGACTACTCATCTTTACTGGACTACTCATCTTTACTACTGGGCTACTCATCTTTACTGCTGGGCTACTCATCTTTATTGGGTTACTCATCTTTACTGGGTTACTCATCTTTACTGGACTACTCATCATTACTGGGTTACTCATCTTTACTGCTGGGCTACTCATCTTTACTGCTGGACTACTCATCTTTACTGCTGGGCTACTCATCTTTACTGGGTTACTCATCTTTACTGCTGGGCTACTCATCTTTACTGCTGGGCTACTCATCTTTACTGCTGGGCTACTCATCTTTACTGGACTACTTATCTTTACTGCTGGGCTACTCATCTTTATTGGGTTACTCATTAATTGGACGGTGGGTTAATCTTCCTCAACATACACGTCTCTTCTTGGTTAAAGTTTTTGTACTCTTATGTCTCTGTCTGTCTGTTCTTCTGTGTGAGTGTATGTCTTTCTGTTTATCTGTATGTCTTTCTGTTTTTCTGTGTGAGTGTATGTCTTTCTGTTTTTCTGTGTGATTGTATGTCTATCTGTTTTTCTGTGTGAGTGTATGTCTTTCTGTTTTTCTGTGTGATTGTATGTCTTTCTGTTCTGTGTGATTGCATGTCTTTCTGTTTTTCTGTATGATTGTATGTCTTTCTGTCTGTCTGATTGTCTGTATGTCTTTCTGTTCTGTGTGATTGTATGTCTTTTCTGTTCTTCTGTGTGATTGTATGTCTTTCTGTTCTTCTGTGTGATTGTATGTCTTTCTGTCTGTCTGTTTGTCTGTATGCAAATCTATTTATCACTTTTCATGGATGAGCTGATGGATGGATGGATGGATGGATGTTTGTCTCTCTGTTGCTGTATAATTCTGTAAGTCAATATATCTGTCTGTCTACCTACCCATTTCTCTGTTACTGTATAATTCTGTAAGTCAATATATCTGTCTGTCTACCTACCCATTTCTCTGTTACTGTATAATTCTGTAAGTCAATATGTCTGTCTGTCTACCTACCCGTTTCTCTGTTACTGTATAATTCTGTAAGTCAATATGTCTGTCTGTCTACCTACCCGTTTCTCTGTTACTGTATAATTCTGTAAGTCAATATGTCTGTCTGTCTGCCTGCCCGTTTCTCTATTTGCCTCTCCTGTCTCTCTGCTTGTTTTTCTGTTTGCCTCTTCTGTCTCTCTGCTTGTCTCTCTGTCAGTCTGCCTCGGTCTTGCTTTTGCTTGTCTGTCTAACTCTTGGGATGGAAGGAAAAATTTTTGTCTCTCTAATAATATAATTGATGTCCCTCTTCTTCAGTCAGACTGTCTGCCTGTTTGACTGTTTGTGTGTCTGTTTGCCTGACTGTTTGTCTCATTGGAAAAATAGACCTTTGACTTAGTCTGTATAAGTTTAAAGGTTCACCAGTTAATTAATAGAACAAGTTTAAGGGTTCACCAGTTAATAGAACAGCCTGTTATCAGAGTGAAGGAGGGCAACTAATTCCTTTAAACTGTGCAACAAAAATCAATCATCCATTCGTATAATGAGGTTGTTTGTTTCCAGGCACAGTTTGGAGGAAAATATAATAACCCTTCAGTTCGCCGACAACTTTTTATCGCCTTAACCTCTTCTAATTGCAACAAAACGGAGTTATACATTCATTCATATATATATATTTTTTGTTTGTTTTGTTTGTTTATTTTTCGGTTAGTGAATCGAATATTTAAAAAAACCTAAAGACAGATTTCCATCAAAAGCTTTGCAAGATTGGACATTGAATTCTAGAAGTGATGCAAGTTTGGTGGTCCCAGGTAAGAGATGAGTGTCAGAGATAGGGGGAAATTTTTTTGGATATATTTTGGCTTTTCCGTGGTAAAAATGAGGGTAAAATATAAGAAGGTTACTTCCGTTAAGGAGTCTAGTGCTCCTCTAGTTATATCAATGACATGTCGAAACAGAATGACCATATCTGGAATGCAGCAAGTAAGTCAAACAAATAATCTCTGAAATCAACCAAAATAAAAGGTGATGAAAATCTTCTGCCTTGTCATGTCAGCCTTTATTTTGGATTGGAATGTTGATAAATGTTCTTGATATTTAAGATGGATCGTATTCATTCAGTGACACCATACTCTATACACCATACACCATAGTCACATGATCTACTGGCTAATGGTGATCAAACGTCTCGAGTACTTACTACAGTTGAAGTGAAGATAAAATTCACTCTGCTAAGGAATTGAGAGAAAAAAAAAAACATTATCTCTGCCAAAAAATCGAGTTAAAAAATTTCATACCAACGAGAAAATACATTTTAATGGTGTGGCGGAGGTTGGTAAGGCAAGGAAGGTTTGGGAGAGCAAGTAAAGGCACTGTGAGGCTCCAGGGCACCAATACTCTAGTTTCTTCCCCAGTATAATATTTCCACCTCATCAGGAGTAAAAGGAGCCAGCCACCCTGAGGTAAGAAGCAGCACGATCACCGCATATAATATGTAAAACCATCCATGGAACTTTTTTTTATTTTTGTGCGGGACGAAAATCACAGGAAAAACTAGACCCAACTATAGTAATCTTCCGAGACAAAATGTATATTAATATTTGAGGTTCAATCTCTGCGTGTGAAAAATGAACCAGAGAGGTGAGGTGAAGTGAGGCCAGATGAAATGGAAGGTGCAGAAGCAAAGCAAAGCAAAGCAAAGCAAATCGAGGCAAAGGGAAGCAAAGAGAGGTCTGGTGTGTATAGACGCACTCTCCACTCGGAGGGAATATTCTGTTGTACAGTCGGCCTCAGGAATTCTTATACACCACTGTAACATTAAGGGTTCTTAACAACTAGAAAATTTTATACATTGATTTCCTAACGCCAAACCTTTCTAGTAATATTATTTTTGGCTAATAATTGAACCAGTCAGCAGAACAATCATTACAATATATGCAGAATAAAAACCCCTTTGAACCAATGATCTGTGTACGAATTCCTAAAGCCGACTGTACACTACCTGGCATACTGCTGCATTTCTCACACTCTCTCCTACACACATAGCTCACACACTACGTAGGGGGGAGGGGGAAGGAGTTATTTATTGCTGCAGTGATGTGGGCAATGCTTTAAAGGCTTGATAGTACCTTCCGTCACAGACAACTTATTTCAATTCTGTAATTTTCCTTCCTTTATTTTATTTCTCTGTTCACAGTTACCCTTTACTGAGTGCGTTCTTTTTTCTCTCTCTCTCTCTCTCTCTCTCTCTCTCTCTCTCTCTCTCTCTCTCTCTCTCTCTCTCTCTCTCTCTCTCTCTCTCTCTCACATTCTCTTTCCAGACTCTCTCTCCTGCAAAAATCCATTACACACACACACACACACACACACACAATCAAATACCAGCACACCAGATGACCTTGACTTCACAGAGCGGGTCGCATTATGGATGTCTATATGAATTATGGCTTGAACATTCTGAAAACAGTACAACATAATCTATAAACTGTTGCCGGGGAGTTTCCAAATATTCTCTCACATGGAGTCGTAAGTTATAGTCAGAGTAAATCTTTAAGAACTGACACAGAATCCTAACGCACTGCCACAATATAACTTACCATACTGCCAAATTGGACTTTTAATTACTGCCACAAAGATTCCTATGTTAATCTTAGAATAAAGCCTAAATTAGTACCACAAAGTATATTAAAACACTGCTTCAAACAGTCCTAAAAACAATGCTGCATAAAATCCAAAAATATTACCACAAAGAATCATAGAATACGGCCCCAATAATTCCAGCATAACTCGTAGAATAGTTCCTAAATCACTGCCTCAAAGAATTCCAAATTAATCCAAAAATAATCCTAAAATAGTGAGTGCCACGAGGGATCTGGGATCTAATTCAAATTTTGAATCTTAAATCGGTGGTAAGCGAACTTAAAAACATGGCCAGAAAAGAAATCAAGCACTCAATTAACTGGGGAAAAATGGGCTCGCCAGAAACCTGAGAAGTGTTATGAGCACTGAATTGCAAATGCACAGTCGCCACCAGGGGTATTGTTCCGCTCTTCATTCCGTGAGAAATTCGCTGGTCTCTGCACGGTTACAGCATATTTTTAATTTCTCGTAAATTTGACGACTCTGAAATGTTGTTCACAAATAAGAGATTTCTGTTTCCTCCAAACATGTCAGGAAATAGATTATTTTTTCGTTTTTGAGTAATGGGTCTGTTCTAAAATATGTTGTAGGAATCTGTAGGCCTGAAATTTTCCGACAACAGATTATCTCTTTAAGGGGAGAATATACTTTTGGTACATTGGAGCGCCTTGATTCCTCCAAACTATGCCAGAAAACAGGACCAGAGGAACAAAAATAATGGTGGCCGGTTGCTTGGAATAGTTTGGAGGAATCAAATGCTCCACATATACCAACACTGTACTCTCCCCTTAAGGAACATGTGATTGTCCCCGAATAGGAGGCTACTGATTCCTTCAAGCTGTGCTATAAACCAAGTTATCCCTTCGTTCAAGTGGGAAGATTATAATATCCTGTTGTGAAATTGGAAAGCTACTGATTCCTCTAAACTATTTTACAAGACGGATCATATATAGACTGGTACGAATATAATGGAAAAATTAATCTATAATAATAAGTCACCTATCGCAGTGTCGTCTATTAATATGCAACATAAGATAGTTTGCATCAAGACTAACACCAGATGACTTTCTTTGAGGTATGAGGAAACATTGGCAGTCAACAAGGGTAAAAGATCAGACCATATTATCACAGGATGTACACTCGCAATCCAAAATTTGTATCCAGGTCTTGTAGAAGTTTCGAATAATTTGACAAACTAGTGAACCAATTACAACGCTTATCCTGTTTCATATTTGCTTGAGATCGCTTAATATTCAATCAGGCTATTCGAAGCAAGCCTGGATACATATTTTGGATTGCGAGTGTACTAGGGAACTTTTATCTCATCACGGGAATTACAGTAGGTCATACACAACCCACTAGACCCCATCACGGGAAAATTGAAGCAATACCATTCCCTCCACGCCCACAAGAAAATTAACTTCTTTTCTTCCAAGCGGCCAAATTCACCCAGTCTTCGCACATTTCCATCCAGTCAGCCCATCCTCCCTGAACGCCAGTGATTATTTTTTCCCCACCACGAGATTGCTCCCACAGCAGAGATAAGACGAGTCGGCCTCAACCAGGATGATCGTTCGCTATATTGGATCTAAACTAAACAGCTGGACTATCTCGAAAACACGCTGAATGAACTCACAGGAACTTACCCTTGCCTTATCCAGTCTGGAAAAAACTTTGATAATCATCCTGAGCAATCGTAACCTACTATCCGTTTCAGCGCCGGACAGACGGTGTTTTTCGCAAATATCTCCTAAACGAATCGTTGTATCAATATAATATTTCAACACACTATCTTTAACACCCGGGCGTAATTTATGGCTGACATACCATATTCCTATATGTGTTATGCGAGGAGTTTACTCGTGAAAAATAGCACAAAGCTTGCCAGCCATATTGACGCATTCGAAGGAAAGTGTGCCCCCCCCAACACCCTCCCAAACCATTCCTAACCACAACTACATACCCCCCTTCTCACCCCTCCCTCCTCCTCTTCTCCCCCTAGCTCCTCGCCTCCCTCATCACTCGTGTCCCTCCCTATTTCTTCCATCACTGTATTATATATTAGAATATTATGTAGATGTATATGTATAGATATGATTATTAACTAAGATTATGGTACAGTACAATTCTATTGAGGCAAGACGTATTTCACTTTGATAATTACTGTACAACAGCATGTTTACATACATGTAGTATGTAGAAGGTCCATGTTTGCAGTCCTTATGGTCAACCATGCAATTGAACACGATGTACTGGCATTACCTGTGGTCTGGACCTTCTAGGAAAAATTATTAGATAATGTGTACCTATTCATTATAAAATGTCAACTTGATCCAGTTAATATAATGTTATTTTGTTGACTTGTCCCTTTTATATTTATATTATCACCAAATTATCTATATATATATATATATATATATATATATATATATATATATATATATATATATATATATATATATATATATATATATATATATATATATATATATATATATATATATATATATATATAGTGTAGGATTTAATGATGCAAACATGATAAAACAAAATTTATTCACAATCACTGTCAAGGAAAACGTCATCGTCTTCATCATCACTGGCTTTCACGTTTGTACAATGTGGCAAGACGAAGAACAAACTCTGTCCTGGATCCACGGGGGCAAATGGACAACATTGTTGCTAATAGGTGCGCCTCGGCAGTCAATGATTTCTACCCTGTCACTACTTGAGTCATAGCCTCGGACTGTTGGGTACCTCATACCTCAGAGAGAGGTGGAGGGGATACGGGAGACTGAATATTCAATTAAGGCATAAATTGGTTATTTAAAAAGGTAAAGAACACATGAAGCAACCATGAACGATTTTATTTGTTTGGCCAAAACCAAAATTGACTTCATCCTTCTGAGGTGGCCTTAGACACGTGGGTTATTATCCGGCTATACGGCCATTAACAACGGGATTAGCTATTGCTTTAATGGTCGTTTGACCCACTCTGGTTTTCATGTCCACACACAACGGTAACTGTATTAAACAATATTACTAATGAACGATACGTATATACATACTGTCATAAAAAAAATAAAAAATGGAAGGGGGATGGTGTAAATAGGGGGGTGAAGAGTGAAACGGGGAGGGGGATAATGAGATATTGGGGTAGGGAAGGAAGGAATGGTGTGGGGGGATTTCGGGGTGTTGGTAGAGGGGTTACACGAGTACCCCACACTCGTCCGATTCTCTATAACGCCTTAGATATGATGACTGGATTAGGCTTAATATCACTCAGTAAACTCCTAACATAACACATATAGTAATATGGTATGTCAGCCATAAATTACGCCCGGGTGTTAAAGACAGTGTGCTGAAATATTATATTGATACAACGATTCGTTTAAGAGATATTTACGAAAAACACCGTCTGTCCAGCGCTGAAACGTATAGTAGTCATCAGAAAACCCAGGTACAGTTAGCTCCACTCCCTGGTCCCCCCGTAGGAGGTTATTGCATGTAGTGATGTGGACAATACTTTAAGAGTTTTGGCTTACCTTCGGCCCCAGCCACTCCCTTTCAGTTCTTCAACTGTCTCTCTTTTCTTTCTACTTCCTTCCTGCTTACTGTTACACCTCTCTGTCATCTTTTCCTGGCGTTACATGACCTCGCTGTTGCGGTGTTTAATATCAATCAATGTTTAAACCACTCCCGCATTTCTCCCCTGCTGGGCCAGTCAGAAATTCGAATCCCAATCCATGAGATGAAAGAATTCATATCCCAATGTGGGGGAGGGTGGACACCTTTGTCATCACTGTTTGTATGGCGCCTTAATGTATGAAGGCAGATTGAGAGGTTGGAAGTTGGGTGTGTGTTGAACTGTAGGTTGAGAAGGAAGTGAATTATTCTCATATTACGTTATGTTGCTATGGTCCAGTTGACGGCAGACTAGTGATAAACATAATTATCATCACTAACATCTCTCTATACTGCCTTAAAATTTATCCTCACCACATCTCTCTTTGCCGTCAATCCTCCCTCCTCCCGTTTCCTATGTAAACACCACCACCTCTTTTTCTCTCAATTCCCCAACACCTCTCTCTCCCAATCCTCCACACTCCCTCACTCTGGGATATGAATGTTTGGAATCTTTTAACTTGTGGTTCGGGATTCGAATGTCTAACTGGCCCAACATTGGCAATGCCAGGGGAGAAACGCGGGATTGGAGCCAACTGTACATGGCACTCTGCGGATTGAAAATACAAAAAATTACACTCACATAAAAAGCTGTACGCCTGAAACATAGATATTTTGTAGTCCCAGAGGCGATCATGTACAGTCGGCGGCAAAAGTCATGTCGCCTCACTTAACGTTCATTGAAGAATAACATAAAGGATAATCATCAAACCAACACATTCACCACCAACACAGAATTACAATATCCAGGGGGACAAATTAGTAAACTACTCTGGGTGTTCATTTTACGAGCCTGTGAAGCTTATATTTCCATACTGTACTTCATGACTTGACAGATGTGGCAACACGACTTTTGCCGCCGACTGTACATGCATAATCAGTGTAGTTCACCTCCTAGTTACACAGAGGTTTTCAACATTTAATATACCTGAAGTGGCTGAATATCTCGGTGGCAACCTTAGCGTATAAGAAAGGATAATCTAAATACTGGCTTCAGGTCTAACCTACGAAGAAGGTTTCCCTCACCAAAACTATCCAAAGACGACGTTTCCCTCGGCAATCTAAGAGTAGGAAAAAAATATATAAAAACCTGCTTCGCGCCCAAACCTACGAAGGAGTTTCCCACCATTACTCGGATCTCCCCAGACGCCAAGCACCCACCCACCACAGAGCAACAACCAACTCGACTCTGCAAACTTTATGGCAACATGATGGGCAGCGGGAGGGTAAAGAGTTGCAAGGAGTTGTTGTTGTCGTTGTTGATGATGTTGTGGATGGTGTGTTATGGGTCGATGGGCAATATGTATCCAAGTAGACGATCTCTAATAGACGCCACCTTCCCATGCACGTATAGCATTCATAGATTGATTTCCCGAATGCAAGTTTCACGATTTCTCACATACGATTTGCTTTGCTTTTGACGATGAAAGATGAGCGACCTAGGCCTGGAAGACACTGTAGGGCAAGGGAGAATGTAATTGACAGGTTGGACAGCAAGCATGAAAGAAATAGAAAGGAAGGGAGGGACAGTTGAAGAATTAAAGGAAGCTGCTGAAGTCGAATGAGTGCCCAAATCCTTAAAGTATCGCTCACATCACCTCACCTCAGGAAATATCTCCTGTCCTATAAGGTCCCAGTCAGACGCTTCCTAAATAGATAATTTCCAAAAAGAGCTTTTCCAATAGAATTTTTTCAGTTAGTCGAGGAAAAAGAGAAGGAGGAGGAATGAGGAGAAAGTGAGGGAGGAGGAACGAGGAAAAAAGTGAGGGAGGAGGAACGAGGAGAAAGTGAGGGAGCAGGAACGAGGAGAATGGGAGGCAGGAGGAACAAGAGAGGGAAGGGATGTGGGATTTGACGTCTTTGTGAAATGAGACCTCAGAGTCAGGCATCACAAGCTGACTGACTGGGTAATATACGATCCGTCAGCCTCTTGATAGTTCCCGCCAGTGTATATAACGCACAGCCGCCTGGTTCATTGTTTTCACGCCAAATTGGGTTGCTTTTACAACTACCAGGCTTGTTTAACAAATTGTTGCTCAGGGTATGAAATAGTTTACTGTTGGCTGGTGGAATATTTCTAGTTTTTCCACTTCAGCACGAAAAATACTAGCTTAAGAATAGAAGAAGCAATTATATATATATATATATATATATATATATATATATATATATATATATATATATATATATATATATATATATATATATATATATATATATATATATATATATATATATATATATATAAAATGAAGCATAATATTCTAAGGAAGTAACATTACACAGTCCTTAGATTTACTACCAAAAAATCGTATGACCATTTATTTGTGTGCAGTTATATTTCCCTTACTGTTTCTTAGAAGTCTCCCATTACATTACATGGAATTATACTCATTATACCTGAACCAACACTCTGATTAACAGGTTGAATCGTAAATAGCTTTTAAAACATAATATAATATACGGCATAATGAAAATTATATTCAATCAGGCAGGTGAGGAATTTTTGGCTCAAAGAAGTGTCCCTCAGATCAATTATATAATCCAGTATTCACTAGTAATTTATCCCAAAAGAAAATCAATTAGACTGAAAAATGTATATGAAACATGGCGTAAGCATAACCCTTTATCTTTTTTATTTTTAAAACGATGTCAACAGTAAAGAACTGAGGTGGTAGTATTTCCCTTTTTGCTTTTTTTTTGCATATCAAAGCTGAGGCAAAGAGGCGAATGCTGCTTCAGCCGAACCTTTCTGAGTTAAATTCGAATCACAGAGAGGAAAAAATATCAACCCCATTCACAAGTTGAGGGAAGGATGTGCCTCTCCCTATTCCTCCCCGTACAGAGACAAACCACATCCAAAGAGGCTAAAAGGTTACAGTAAAAGATTGCGCTTGTTACGTTTCGTTGTATCTTTTCCCAACTCACTGGAACCGTCCCTGAACAAACAAGAACCGTGGACGTTGATCTGGTGGTGAGGGAGAGAGATAAAAAAGAAAGAAAAACAAAAGTTTGTGAGTGTTTGTTTTCAGGTTTGTTCGTGTACGCGTGTTGCGTGTATGCATGTGTGTGTTTGTATGTTAATTTGTGTGTGTAAATGTGCGTGTGTGCGAAGCGTGTGCGGGTAGTGCGGGTGTGAGTGTGATTGTGGATGTAAAAGTGGATATGTGTGAGCGAACGTGGATATATGCTGGTGTGGGCGAGTATTTATGCGCGTAGGGTTGAAAGTGGATTTGAGTTGGGATGGGCGTACACCAGTTCTTTACTTTACCACGACTTAATTAATGATCTAAATAATATTAAAGTTATGCCATATCTATGTTATGCTACCACAATCTGAGTGATAAAAATTATAAGTTATTTCATAACCTGTTACTAAACGAGAAAAATTTGACAGGCAGGGGACGTCGGGTCAGGCTGTAGAATAAAAAGAATTAAGTCACAGGAAGCTTCAAGACATAACGCCAGGGTGCAGGGAGTCGAGAGTTTGTATTCATCATCACCTTCCCTTTCATTACCAACCCTCATTAATCTTTCTCACGCCACCATCCTGTTTCCCCAGGCCCTCCTCACAGCACTTTCAATATAGATGCAGATAGAGGAAAATGAAGATTAAGTGCTTGGATAACAAGAAATGGAGGCACTGCAAGGAAGTGTGTGGCAATGAAGACTGAAGGTGGCAGTGATGAATAGTTTTGGCACTGTAGGTGAACTGATGTGCAGGTTAATGAGAGTCACTGTACACCTAGGGATGGCATTGTAGGTTAATGGATTGCACTGTAATAAGAGAGGTGGCACTGTAGGAGTAAAAGTGACACTGACAATTTAAGGATGACAATGCAAACAGGGGAGTGCCATTGCTGGTTGAAGAGGGGCACTATGTCCTCACCAACATCACTAACTCCCATCAGAATCTGTTACCGAGGATGGATGTACTATATAGAGGATGGAATATTGCACCAGTTCTCTCTCTCTCTCTCTTCCTCTCTCACTAACGCACTCACTCACTCTCTAACTCATTCATCTTAGTGGCTGGCAGGAGGCTGAGTGGAAGTGGAGCTTTCCAGTCAGTGTTCTTCCTGTCAGCTATTGTGTGGTAGAAACAGTGTGGTGTGGTATGGAGTGGAGTCTGGTCCTGTTAAGCCATACAATTTAATTCATTTTAATCTTATGATTCGGTATATGCTGATATATTTTTTGGCTTCTCATCCCACTTTAAATCTTCAAACATTGTACGACCTTGTTTCCTTTTCGATGATTGATTCCTTACATTTCTATCATCTCGTCCCCAATGTAATGTTAAAGGCGAATGCTACAATATAATTACATAACTTTTTCCAAGATATACACTAGCTTCTGGACTTTTGACCTTTCCTTTACCTCATTTTACGTGACTTTATATTCGAATTTAAGTATTATCTGTAATTTTGGGCGAACATTCACGCCGTAAAACGACGCTATGGAAAAAGAGTAGGCTGTTGACTAGTGAGTGTAAACAAAACTGCATGGGCAACTGTTGA
The DNA here is from genome assembly GCA_033782935.1 of Petrolisthes cinctipes. Classification (NCBI taxonomy): domain Eukaryota; kingdom Metazoa; phylum Arthropoda; class Malacostraca; order Decapoda; family Porcellanidae; genus Petrolisthes; species Petrolisthes cinctipes. The sequence continues at coordinate 63,968 of JAWQEG010000403.1, read as the reverse complement.
CATTACTCTCTCTCCACCAACACAGGCAGCCACTCTACCATGGTTGGGCTTGGCTCCTTTAGTCCCGTCATGACAAGTGGCCAGCGAGCAACCAGTATGCTCTCTCTCTCTTCCTCACTCACTCGTAATATCATCGATTTTTCTTCTCAGTCCAGCCTAGTTCGGCATCCAGCCCAGCCCAGCACAGCACAGCTCAATACAGTCAGTCCCACCTGGAGAACCTTTGCTCTAGTTCCTGTATGACAAGCAGGAGTGGGTGGAAGCGAGGTATCTGCCAGCCCTGCTCCCTTCCTAACTCACCCACACGTAATAACATCGATCTTCCACTCAGTTCAACCCACCACAGTCCAGGCCAGATCACTCCAGTTGGCGGCTCACGAAGGGCGGACAGGACGCCTCTTGCATCGCTAGTTCTTTGTTTCGTCTTCTTAAACTTTACACCTCCACTTTCATACTTGTCTCGTGTGTCTGTCATCTCATACACTTCTCTCCTTATTGCTCTCCTCCTTACACCTAGCTCACACACGCTCCTCGGGTTATTCTCCTCAAGTTTTCATCCTTACTTCCTCATTGTAGTCCTCCAACATCACCAATACTCTCACTACTCCACCCCACCAGTACCATCACCACCTCCACCACTACCACCATCCTTCACTCGTCTCTATCTCTCTCTGTGTTTGGGTTATTCTGTTGTTCTTGCTTTTAGAGGTCTGTTACTTCAGCCGTAGCTTGGAGTTATCTAGGTATGATGTCGTCAGCTAAGTTGCAAGCTATTACGGCCCTCAAAGTATGCCATAAAACAACCGACATAGTAAATACTTTGTTTCCTGGATGAGTCTGAAGGAATCATTAGGCTGTAGTATGCCCTAAACATATTCTGCCTCTATTAAGTGCTTCTCCTCTCAAGTTGCAGGCATTTTGCTTTGTTTATTTAGTTCGTATGTACCTTAATGGATAGTATATATATTTGATATTTTTCCTTTTATCATTGTGGCTTTGTAATTACTCACCACAGCAACGAGAAAACATATGTGAGTATATGAGTGTGCGGGGTAGCTGGTGCGTTGAAGTGCTTGTGTATGTGTACGCCTGTGTATAATAGGTGCTTGAGGTTATAGTACATCTGAAGGTGTACGGCGTGTATGCATGTTTCTGTATGCCCTTGTCTGTATGTGTTTTCTTATGTATATGAATGAGTTGGTGTATGTGTATATGTATGTACTCGTATGTGTGCTTACGTAGGAACTCGTGAATTTGAACAGTGAATCTGGTATTGTTATGACCCTTGAGAGGCTTGTTGGTCATACATACCCCAGCCCCCATCGGATTCAGTTATGGTACAGGCCTAACAATAGCTGAAGTGTGTGTGTGTGTGTGTGTGTGTGTGTGTGTGTTTGTGTGTGTGTGTGTGTGTGTGTGTGTGTTATGTGTGTGTGCTTGTGTGTGTGTGTGTGTTATGTGTGTGTGCTTGTGTGTGTGTGTGTGTGTGTGTGTGTTTGTGTGTGTGTGTGTGTGTGTGTGTGTGTTTGTGTGTGTGTGTTGTGTGTGTGTGTGTGTGTGTGTGTGTGTGTGTGTGTGTGTGTGTGTGTGTGTGTGTGTGTGTGTGTTTGTGTGTGTGTGTGTGTGTGTGTGTGTGAGATGAAAATTATTACCATTATATTCCAATAGCAAATAATTAAGGAAACTATAAAACACCTACTCTCTCGTATCATCTCATTACCTCTGCCAGCTAAGGTAGAGAGGTTATAAATTAGTTTTCCTTTGTTTTTCTGTCTGTCAGCAAGATCTAAAGAGCTAGGCTATAAAGTGATTTTCCAGGGATTAGTGGGCAGATAGGATGTACACTCGTGATACGTAATTTCTGACCAGAGACGAACGGCAGGCACCACACACACACACACACACACACAAGCTGCATTCGAACTGAGCCTCTATAGGTGTACTGGGTGGGGAAATGAGCAATACCAGGCGATTCGAAGCTTTCTACTCCTCACACACTGGTCAGAAATTTTGTATCACGAGTGTACGTCAAGGAATAAGTTATTAAATATTGTATGGATATTGATGGAGCGCAGGTGGAGGTATGAGAGACACAATGCCAAACATCCCTGTAGTTGCCAAAAACGAGTGTGAATTGTGGGTCATTGTGCCACTAGTTAGTTTTTCACGGGTTTTGATGAGACGCAAGCTTTTCGAGGAGGGGATGCTAAATAGGTCTTAGTGGAAGATTGTGATTTTCGAACCATTCCAATTTTTCTATATGTTTGTCAAAAGTCATGTAGATAAAGGCATAATAGTTCTTCCGTAATTTTTCACCTTCTTTAAGTTCGTACAAAATGTGAGGGATGAGGCAGTGTTTGGGTGGGTAGTGTGAGGATGGAGGAGGTGGAGGCAGTGTGAAAGTGGAGGAGGTAGAGGCAGTGTGAAGGTGGAGGAGGTGAAAGCATTGCGAGAGTGGTGGAGGTGGAGACAGAGTGAGAGTGAAAATGGTGTGAGGGTGAGGATGGAAGAGGTGGAGACAAAGTGATGGGATGAAGAGTGAGGGTAGCTGGAGATAGTGTAAAGGTGAGAGGCAGTGTGAATGTGAGGGTGATGATGGAAGAGATGGGATGAAGAGTGAGGGTAGCTGGATATAGTGTAAATGTGAGAGAGATGCAGTGGGAATGTGAGGGTGGAGGAATGGAAGAGGTGGGATGAAGAGTGAGGGTAGCTGGATATAGTGTTAAGGTGAGAGAGAGGCAGTGTGAATGTGAGGGTGGAGGAATGAAGGTGTGGTTACAAAGATGAAGTGTCCCTATCTACAGTTACACCAATATAAGCCTGGTGAGTAACAGCTGGAATATATACACGTCAAATGAGTCCACATAAATATACATACACGTCAAATGAGTCCACATAAATATACATACACGTCAAATGAGTCCACATAAATATACATACACGTCAAATGAGTCCACATAAATATACATACACGTCAAATGAGTCCACATAAATATACATACACGTCAAATGAGTCCACATAAATATACATACACGTCAAATGAGTCCACATAAATATACATACACGTCAAATGAGTCCACATAAATATACATACACGTCAAATGAGTCCACATAAATATACATACACGTCAAATAAATGCACATAAATATACATACACGTCAAATGAGTCCACATAAATATACATACACGTCAAATGAGTGCACATAAATATACATACACGTCAAATGAGTGCACATAAATATACATACACGTCAAATGAGTCCACATAAATATACATACACGTCAAATGAGTCCACATAAATATACATACACGACTCCATTATACGAGACCACAATACAGGGAGTCATACATACACACTCCCTTAATTGGTCATACATTATACATACGCATACACAACAATAACTATACATTGAATTATATTTACGTGAATATAATATACATACACGCCACTACTGTTTAGGGAAAACTTATAGTAAAAGCAAGTACACATACAAATACATACACGGCACCACTGTACGCAAATATATACGTACACAACACCACTGTACTGGGAAATATATACGTACACGGCACCACTGTAAGCAAATTTATACGTACAGTTGGGGAACAAAGTATCTGGACACTGTTGACGGCTTCTGGTAACAATGTCAGTGATAAACAAGATAGTAATAGACAAAATTTATTCATTATTACAGAATGATAACTAATATTGGGTGATGTCGACCAACCACAGACAGTGAAATAAAAGTTATCCTTCAATTCATAAATACTTTCTCTCATTGATGTGTTTACTTTTGGGGATGTTACCAGAAGCTGCCAACAGTGTTCACATACATTATTCCCCAACTGTACATGACATCATTGGACTGGGAAATATAAACACACATCACTTTACATATCAACATACACACGCCATCACTATATACGGAAAAATACCTACACGATATCATACCAGGGCAGGAGGAAATATTTTTATACCATTGTACAGTCGGCGGCAAAAGTCCTGTCGCCTCGCTTGCTTCACCGAGGCATGCGATGTTCATAGACTCGAGATTATTAGGTGTAGAAAAAGCGCGTATTTTTCGAGTCCATGAACACTTCCTGTCTCGGTGAAGCAGGTGAGGCGACACGACTTATGCCGCTGACTGTACATGGCTGTAAACATACATGACACCACTGTATACGGATGTAAATATATATTGCACCACTTTTCAAGGAAATACATACATACGGTCGCCGAGTACACAGATATAATACTTCACGGAAACACGGTATACGGAAACATATTATGTACTGTACACTCGCAATCCAAAATTTGTATCCAGGTCTTGTTGAAGTTTGGAATTATTTGACATACTAGTGAACCAATTACAACTCTTATCCTGTTTTATATTTACTTGAGTTCACTTAATACTCGATCAGGCTATTCGAAGCAAGCCTGGATACATATTTTGGATTGCGAGTGTACATGACAAGGGGATACGCTGAAATTATATGTACACGATACCAGTGTACAGTCAGATTCAAAATTTAAGATCAATGCAATCGTTTGCGAAACTACTTTAGGAAATCTTTTAATTCTTTTCATTTAATACATCTTATCTAACTGTTATTTGGATGTCTAACATTGCTTGATACAGCTCTAGATTCAATAACATTATATTTTCCTGCGTTATCTACAGTACTCATCTGTATCATCAGACACAAGTTGATGCACCTAGGATTTTATTTAAAGATATTAACAATAGTCAGCATCCTTAAAAAATAAAAATAAAAATAAAATAAAATAACTTCTGTAGGTAAAATTAGGTTTGCTATTAATCGTGTGAACTATTCTAAGACTCATTTTATAGGTGCTTTGTCCCATTAAAGAATAACTCGTTGAATTATTTACTAAATGGACTTTACAATCACCTAATATCTCGCTTCTTATAAGTCTCAAGGTAATGATACTTGCAACAATAATTATTTCCAGTTCTCAACACACGTATCCCATCACATTTTGGAATCTATAACTGTTCTTTTGCCGCTGATTCAGTATTATCGGAATTTTTTTAATGAATCCTCACTTACCGTTGTAACCATAATTATAATCATTATGACAACAATAATAACAACATCAACAGCAGAAACAACAACAGCAGCAATAATAATAATAATAATAATAATAATAATAATAATAATAATAATAATAATAATAATAATAATAATAATAATAATAATAATAATAATAATAATAGCAATAATAATAATAATAATAATAATAATAATAATAATAATAATAATAATAATAATAATAATAATAATAATAACCATAACAATAATAATAATAATAATAATCATCATCATCCACCACTATAATATTACTCAATCATGCTCCCAACATTAATGTAATATATTCTAGGGATATATTTTATATACGATGGATTTACTTACGGTGTTCATTTATCATTCGCTAGACATATATGGGAAGCGTCTGGCCATTAACTATACACAGATGGTCATACACTGGTGAAACACTGAGAGAGAGAGAGAGAGAGAGAGAGAGAGAGAGAGAGAGAGAGAGAGAGAGAGAGAGAGAGAGAGAGAGAGAGAGAGAGAGAGAGAGAGAGAGAGAGAGAGAGAGAGAGAGAGAGAGAGAGAGTGTGTGAGAGTGAGAGAGAGAGAGAGAGGGAGAGACAAATAATACGCATAGAGAAACATGGATAAATTGTTAGATACTCATTGATAAAAGAAAATAAATAATTATTGATGCAGTTACATATATACATTTTGTTAGTTAGATACGTAAAACTGAGATAAATAGAATGATAGAAAGATGTAAATGTAAATAGTAGATAGATAGAAAAATATATATATATATACATTTTGTTAGGTAGATACGCAACATCTAGATAAATAGAATAATAGAAAGATGTAAATGTAAATAGAAGATAGATAGAAAAATATATATATATATACATTTTGTTAGGTAGATACGCAACACCTAGATAAATAGAATAATAGAAAGATGTAAAAATAGATAAAGGATAGATAGAAAAATATATATATACATATTTTGTTAGGTAGATACGCAACACCTAGATAAATAGAATAATAGAAAGATGTAAAAATAGATAAAGGATAGATAGAAAAATAGATAATGTGTGTGAGAACAGGTGGGGGCGTAAGACATGACATTTTCATCGGCGGTATTATGATGGAAGAAGACGTATGATGAAGGAAGGGGGGGGGAGGGGGGCGAGGAAGGGGGGGGAGGGGGGCGAGGGAGGGATAACACATAGCACATAGGGCCGGATAATATAAGGGTGTTGAATATTATATGGGCCTGATATATAATAGGGTTTGTGATATTATACAGGAGCGGAAAAAATGGAATTGGGATGAAACTTTAATTAAGGGGTATAGGGAAAATATAATTATGGGGTTGGTCGGGATAGCTTAGTGAGTGTCAGGATAACATAGTGAGATTAGGGATGAAGTAGTGATTGATGGGATTACTTAGTGAGGGTCAGGATTACATAGTGAGATTAGGGATGATGTAGTGATTAATGGGATTACTTAGTGAGGGTCAGGATTTCATAGTGAGATTTGGGATTATGTAGTGATTAATGGGATTACTTAGTGAGGGTCAGGATTACATAGTGAGATTAGGGATGATGTAGTGATTAATGGGATTACTTAGTGAGGGTCAGGATAACATAGTGAGATTAGGGATGAAGTAGGGATTGTTGGGATTACTTAGTGAGGGTCAGAATAACATAGTGAGATTTGGGATTATGTAGTGATTAATGGGATTACTTAGTGAGGGTCAGGATAACATAGTGAGATTAGGGATTATGTAGTGATTAATGGGATTACTTAGTGAGGGTCAGGATTACATAGTGAGATTAGGGATGATGTAGTGATTAATGGGATTACTTAGTGAGGGTCAGGATAACATAGTGAGATTAGGGATGAAGTAGTGATTGTTGGGATTACTTAGTGAGGGTCAGGATTACATAGTGAGATTAGGGATGATGTAGTGATTGATGGGATTACTTAGTGATGGTCAGGATAACATAGTGAGATTAGGGATGATGTAGTGATTGTTGGGATTACTTTGTGAGGGTCAGGATAACATAGTGAGATTAGGGATGATGTAGTGATTGATGGGATTACGTAGTCGGGGTTATGATACCAGCGTTGGGAGTTTGGATAACGTATTGGGGATTGGGGATTGCGTTTTGGAGTGGGGATATCAAAGTGGAGGTCCGATACTTAGATGTGATTCGTAATAACAATGATGTCGTGATTATAAGCATGGGAGGGGAAGAGAGGCTAGAATAAATAGGAGAACGCAAGAGATGAGGCAGAGAAGAGAAGGAGGCGAGGGGGGAGGAGCTGGCGAGGAGACAGAAGGAAGTGAGGTAGATCGAAGGGAGTGATATATAGAGAAGGGAGTGAGGCAGAAAGCAGACGGTGCGAGAGGGGTCAGGTGTGAAGCAGTGAGGGAGGATCTGTGCACGAGGGAGAGATACGATGAGAGTATGGTGTGAAGCAGTGAGAGAGACCAAAGAAAGACAAAGGTGATTGATGAAAGATGATGCATGAAACAGGACAGAGACAGAGGATATGATTAGAGGGATGTAGAATAGAGAGAGGGCCAAGAATGGATGAGGTGTGAAGCAGGGAGAGGAGGAAATGTGTTGATCAGATAATTATAAAGTGTGAAACAGGAAAGTGAGTGAGATGGAAAGGATAGGGTTTGTAGCAGTGACAAATAACAATATAGAGGGGAAGGAACAAAATGTGACGGAGTGGAAGAATGAAAGAGGTGCAAGGCAGTGAGGAAGAATCAGGAGGGTACGACACACACACACACACACACACACACACACACACACACACACAGAGGGGAGCGGTGTGCCCGGTAATGAGCCTTCTGCAGCAGTAGTGTAGTGTACAGTAATGGTCCCCAAGCTCCAATGCCAAGGACCAGCCAGGGGGGATACCTCATTCGGGACATAATGAGCCGTGTGGGTACAAGAATCGCTCAGGGCATAACTTGGGAAAGGGTGAAATATATGAACAAGGCGGAGGTGCTATAGAAAGAAGATGGTCTGGCCGGCGCTGACAATGGTACGTTTTGGTGTGAGAATGATAGCGAGTCTCTTTGCGAAAATAGAGGTAATTTTCTGTGTAAAAAAAAAAGTCATCTTTCTGTACGACAATAGTAATATTAATTTTCGGTTTAAATACATTAGTTAAGCTTCTTTGAAATTTATATTGTCTGTGTGAAAATAATAGGCAGGTCTGTGTGTAAGCACAAAATAGTTATCTCTGCGAACACAAAAATACCTGTCTTTGTGTAAATTAAAATAATCTTTTCAGTGAAAACAAGTAAATTTTTTGAAAAAAATATTCTGTGTGGAACAAATAGTAATATTTCAGTGTGGAAGTGTTTAAATAATGCTTGATGTGTAAATAATTGTCTTCATGATTCAAATGCCTATTCACTATGAAGGCTTTGTAAATGTGTGATTATCGTGTCAAAATGTTACAACAACAGAGTGCTGAAGTGGGAGTGTAGTAGACGGTAAGAGTCAGAGAATGTTTAGATGTAGAGGATGAGGGGATGCACGTATACTTGGGTGCTTCTTTACGAGTCTGGCATGGTAATGGAGGTAAGTAAAAGTAACACCACGATCTAAGGAAACACCGGAATCCTACCAGCGCCTGAAGTCAAAATACCCTAGCTAACATGTCAAGAAATCTAAGAGTCTAAATCTTATGAACATGCGCTGTCGTATATACATTTTTTTTTTATAAACGTACACTTTCATACTACTTTATATACAAGTATGGCTATATACCAAATCTATACCACTGTTGGGAGTTGAGGGAAATCGATACTAGCACAAAGAATTAAAAAAAAAAAAAAAAAAAAAAATCCACACTTTGACAGTAACTACAATATGCATCTGACGTGTGGCTCTTTTCATTTTATTTCCTTCCTGCTTGCTGTCATACCTCTCTATCGCCTTTCTCCTGCGCTATATGACCTCGCTGTTGCGGCGCCTAATATCAATCAATCAATCAATCAATCTGACATGTGGTGTTTTTTTTTTTTTTTTTTTTTTTTTTTTTTTTTTTTTTTTTTTTATGTTCCGACACTGGTTGCAGTGAAGTATATAATTGATTATAGTGAAAGGTACTGTAGGAAGGAAGTGATGGTGTCAATGGTGTAAAGGAAGCAGATGTGATGAAGACAGAGGTAAGTGTGATGAAGACAAGTGTGGTGTAGACAGGTGTGATGAAGACAAGTTTGATGAAGGCAAGTGTGTAGAGACAGGTGTGATTTAAGAAAGGGTCACGAAGGTAAGTTGATGGAGACAAATGTGATGAACGCAGGTGTGGTGGAGGCAGGTGTGGTGGAGACAGATGTGGTGGAGACAGATGTGGTGGAGACAGATGTGGTGGAGACAGGTGTGGTGGAGACAGGTGTGGTGGAGACAGATGTGGTGGAGGCAGGTATAATGAAGGTAGAGAGAGCGTCAGCTGGGCCTGGGTGGCACCGTGGCACACTAGAGAGAGAGAGAGAGTCAGTTTGCAGCCAGCCACCACCCTGTGAGCACCGTGGCACACACTCGGCCGTGCTTCATTCGTGTACTTGCTAGCTTGCTTGCTCACACCACCGTCGGGGCCGCTCACTCTGTCGAATCTCTCACAGCTCATCAACCAGAGGAAAATTGTGTTTTATCTTAAGTGACGATATTCTTTCATAGGGTAGCGGGAGGATAATGAAGTTTTGAGTTTTTATATACTCAACATTTGCATTAGATTCTGATTCATAAATTCCAATTTACATATTCATATGGACATCTGATCCCAGACATATAAGAATGAGTCCATAAAACTACGAAATTATCCGTGTGTGACAGTTATCTTTTCCTCAGTTTAGAGATTACAGAATATAGGACTTTTCAAAAATGTCCTCTTTAATATACACCGATGTACTACAAATAGTCTGAAAACAGCAACAATATTTATCTAAAAGAGAACATAGTGTTTGTGGGAGGTGGTTGAGATCCCCGAGCACACTGATTGATATTCCGAAGTGTGTCTTATGACGGGATCTTTGTGACAGTGCTAGGTGCTGTGATAGTACCATACTGTACAGTACATGTGGTACTATACTGTCGTGGGCAAAGTTTTCTCTCACTTAGGTCTACATTCTGTTTTATGAATAACGATGTTCGTAGTTCTATTCGCATATATATATATATATATATATATATATATATATATATATATATATATATATATATATATATATATATATATATATATATATATATATGTAAATAATCATTTACTCATTCCTTTAAATATAAACAACCCTTATATTATTAAATTAAAGTATGTGCCCACGAGTGCACATTTGATATTATAATTTTGTTCTCAGACATTTAACAGATCCTCATTGAGACTGATTGTAATATATTTAATTATAAAATGAAAATTAAGGAAGTTTAAACAAATAATATTTTCGTGTGCTAATTAATGACTTGTTAAACCAGCTTCAGTCAAGGTGTGTAAATCTGGGATGAGTGTGTTTCTTTGTGACGTAAGACCGAGAGAAGAATAACAAGAATACAGATTTTGTTACCCTCATTCCATGTAAACAGGAAGTAGGTGGAAAATTGTGCTGAGGACTGCTAGACTAGGACTATGTTAACTAATGGGATCTCAAAACTACAATAATATTCAGGTTGGATGAAAGATTGAGTTAAGTGGATGATGGCGTTGGTTAATATATACGAGAATATACAGTATATATAGAAAATGTTCAATTCTGACATCTGCAGACCAGTGGTGGGGAGGCGGGGCGTTGTTCTCATTCTGAATTAATTTTTTTTACCAATAATCACCAGGTTAGTAATAATATTGTTCTAGAAAAAAATGTCGCTTTAAGTTGGGGTAGGCTTACTGTGCAGGTAAATTTGATAAAAGAGTCAACATGGCTTCTCAGTGTGTGGGGGTGATGATGATGGTGTTGGCGAGCTGCCGTACGGACTACAAAAGTACAGACAGTACACCATAACCTACCCTGGTCCACACGTCACACAGGACAAGCAATATTTGGCTTGCAGCACAGTAATTAATATTTGATGGTAAACTTACTCAAACGAATCCAATCTAGCTCACTTCTACAGGGAAGTCGTCACTTGTTTACATGAGTCACTCACATGTGCATCGAAATTAAACACTTTACAACAGTTGCTAGGCATGTCTCCACACTTTTAATATTAGCAGTCAATAATACTGTATTATACACAATAATGTCAATTAATTTGGGTGACAGCTTAGCGACTTTTAGTAGTTAAGGAATGGTAAAATGCAGACTGTTTGTGAGAGAGTCCTGTGTGATGTATGGCCCGGTGTGGGTTGTGTTGTACTGTCTGTAATCTGTACGTTAGTCGGTACAGTAACTACTCGGGAGCTCACCACTAGGCTTCTACCACCATCACACATTGCGATGCCATATTGACTCTTTCAATTAATTTACTTGCACATTAAGCCAACCCCACAATAAAGCAACATACTTCTCAAGAACAATTACTCAACCGACGATTATTGATAGAACAGTTTATCTAAGAATGAGAACAACGTGTAAAATTTGAACTTTTTCTCTAACTTGTAAACGAGTGATTAAAACATCCATATTTATAGAATATTTTCTGCTTAGAAGTATATGAGCTTGCATTTTAGAATATATATATTGTACTTATAAACTAGTGTCTAGAAGATTTTAGACCAAGCAACCAAATAGCCTGTGGTTTGTTTGAAACACAATTCATTCCCTGTGTCAAGTATTGTTCCAAATGTGGTTCTTTAAAGTGGCCCCGTGTGTCGCTCTCAAATGTATTGGCGAATTCCTGAAGTTGTTTGAAGTCACTGTTACAATGAATAAGCTCTGGTAACTCCATCATTTTCACATTAATGGACCTGAAATCGCCTGCTGCAAGCGAAAATGAAACATCCATGGAATTCATATCACAGTATTGTTAATATTTCCCCATATGAGACAATCACAGCAAATACTTGGACTAGACAAAAGTTTATGAATACTAAAAAACTCTTAAGGTCTGGTGCACATCAAGTTCCAACTGATATGCTTCAATTATGTTAAAACAATGGTGTTTTCAGTGTTAACTCATAGAGTAACAATTACATACTTTTTCTAATCGCCACATATATATACCGTATACATATATATATATATATATATATATATATATATATATATATATATATATATATATATATATATATACATATATAAATATATATATATATATATATATATATATATATATATATATATATATATATATATATATATATATATATATATATATATATATATATAGAGAGAGAGAGAGAGAGAGAGAGAGAGAGAGAGATGGAAACTGATAGAATATATATTTTAACATTGCCTATAGACAGTTAATATAACTGTTTGACAGTTTTATCACGTACATTACAAACATTCTTGTGATCTGAGCGAAAATAGTTTTTATTGAAAGGTATTAATATCAGCTGAACGCTTTGAATATGGAGACAATGCAATTTCTTTTTTTTTATGATTTCGGTGTGCCAAAGTGTATATAATTCTGTTTCCTGGCTATTCTCCCACCCCCATCATTATTTATCTGCCCACAAGAGGTCAAAACATCTATACAGTATTCAGGACTCCAAATTCACCTTCTATCTACATGTCGCCACCATACATACTACGTTACTGGCTACCATCCATCTCACCAATCCCACACTGTCAACATACATTAAATCAACATTATGTTTCAAGTTATGTTTCATACCTTCACTCGCTTGTACTGTACAGTCACGAGCACTAATAAGTATACATGTTTGGTTGAAGCTTTGATCAGTCCAATTCACCAACGAAGTAATACCAATGGAGATCTTATTGTGCATTTATTTACTATCTCTTGGTATTCGAAGCACACCTGTATACTTATTAGTGCTCGTGACTGTAACACTGTCATTACCATTCTGATTCCAACATTATCTTCACCACCATCACGTCTTACACAATGACATCATCCACATATTCCACAACACACACACACACACATACAGATTTCAGCACTGACACACCACAAACTCAAACACGCACAGCACACACTCATACTGACAAACATCACCATACCATCCTACTTTGACACCACACATCCATATAACCTCCTATACCATTAATATACACGCACCACAATCACTATCCTATCACCACTTCGAATACCGCCTCTGTGTGTGCACATTTTCAGCTTCCACACCATTACTCCTGCCATACATATTCATTTCACACACACACACAAACACACACACACACACACACACTTTACCATACACCATACACACTCACTCATCACTCATTCAGACCTAAGACCTATACACAGGTAGGCTACACATACAGCTGTTTCTACACACATAAATCTACGCGAACACACTAATATGTACAGCCACAATCAAATAACCACCAACACTTTCCTTCCATCGTAGTAAATATCTTGGTAATAAAGAACAACACGTGTATAATTTTGCAGCACCACCTAATAATAATTGATGGGGTTGAGTTGACGTAAAATGTTGTGTGATTATATTTTGATATGATACTGATTTATTTGCACGATGGAAGGAAAGTGTCGGTGGATATTTGATTGTGGCTGTACACAGACACATATACAAATAACTTTGTCCCCTTACAAACACAGGAAACTACACACGCATAGGCACATAACACAAATAACCTTTTACACACACACACACACACACACACACACACACACACACACAGAAGATTTGTATAGACGAGCACCACAATCCCTAGCCCACGTGAACTGAAGCCCAAGATCTGAAGCAAGCTGTTTCTGGACGACAGCCCACCCAAAGCCTCCATTGGTTCGAAATGTGTGTGGCCTTGTGAAGGTTTGGGGTGGGCTGTCGTCCAAAAACCGCCTGCTTCTGATCTCAGGCTTCGACTCGAGTGGGCTAAGGATTGTGGTGCGCGATTGTACAGCCACAAGCAAATAACCACTGACACTTTCCTTCCATCGTACAAATAAATCAATATCATATCAAAATATAATCACACAACACCTTACGTCAACTCAACCCCCTCAATTATTATTATGAGGTGCTGCAAAATCATACACGTGTTGTTCTTTATTACCAAGATATTTACTACGATGGAAGGAAAGTGTTGGTGGATATTTGATTGTGGCTGTACCTCTCATCTATCACCTATTCATTTTCCATCATTTCTTGATTCAAAACGACTAACTATTACGGTTTGGTTCCCAGTCCTTCGATCCTGCATTTTTCAATGGGATTACTTTTTGTGAAGGATTAGACGGCAATCGGTTCCTTCAGAATATGACAGGAAACAGACTATCTTAGTATACAAGTTAGGAATCTGTTTAGTAGCAAATACTGAAGAATGCAATAGTCCTACAATTCTCCACAGACAGCAGAATACTGTACAGCCACAATCAAATATCCACCACCGACGCTATCGTTCCATCGTAGTAAATATCTTGGTAATAAAGAACAACACGTGTATGATTTTGCAGCACCTCATAATAATATTTGAGAGGGTTGAGTTGACGTAAGGTGTTGTTGTATGATTATATTTTGATATAATACTAATATATTTGCACAATGGAAGGAAAGTGTGGGTGGTTATTTGATTATGGCTGTACTTCTTAATACAACCAAAAACGTAGGTATCGGGTGGTGTAATTACGACATGGTTTTATCATATTAGCAGCTAGTTTCGTGGCTTATCATCCTGTTCGATAGAAATACAAAGCAATCTTTGGAACAAATACTTCCAGTGGTACAGTATATTAAGTCTTTCGGGTTTGACTAGGAATACGAAAGTTGCATGCTGTGAGACGGGAATATTTCTGTCATAAAATTGTCTGGTGTTAGTCCAAACATGCTCCGTTTTCTATAGCTTCATTCTACTCCGAAAGCTTATTTTATTCGAGTGACCAAATTATTTGACTGTTTGATTTTCATATCTACTTCACTTTACCCATGTAAATTCATTACACACACACACACACACACACACACACATCGCATCCCAACAAGGGTTAGGTCAGTGGTCTGAGAAGGTTTCCTCCCGCTGGCTTCCAGCGTTTGTGTGTTCGTTCGTGCGTGTGTTACCTGAATATTCATGAGGGACCATAATAACATGGGAAAAAACAGTCGTCTTTACTCCTGGTTGGGATGCTGAGAACTGGACCCCTTGGAAATGTAAAGTAAGGAAAAAAACATGATGGTGATATCTTCTGTTATAATGAAGTGGAAAACACATTGGTTGGAAAATGTCTTTGGTTTAAAGAAAGGGATATCATGTTGACTTAGCCATGCAGTATAGGAAGGAATAACACATTGGTTCTGCTATAAAGGAAGGGATAACATAATTGGTAATAGTATTTGGAGTTTAGTTAACCCTCCAAACCGTACCACGGAACAGAACCTCATCACAAAAATTGCAGATTCTCCACACAGTTTGAAGGATCGGGTAGCATCCAATTCTCCTACAGCATAATATATATGTAATGTACGAAAATGTCTTATGAATGGAGAAATGTTGAAATTACTGATTTATTATCCAGCTCTTATAATGTTCCTGGGTCATCTTACCATAGACTTTTACCTCATTTATACTTTCCAGTGTAAGATTAATGTTGGCTGTTGGGTTAAGGGGGAAAGTTTTGTGTTGGTAATTCTGGAGTCAATGATTCTTCCAAACTATTCCAAGCAACAGGACACCATTATTTTTGTTCATCTGGTCCTGTTTCCTGGCATACCTTGGAGGAATCAAGGCACTCCAATGTACCAAAAAAGAATTACCACCTTAAATTGGAGAGAGAGAGAGAGAGAGAGAGAGAGAGAGAGAGAGAGAGAGAGAGAGAGAGAGAGAGAGAGAGAGAGAGAGAGAGAGAGAGAGAGTGAGTTTATACACATTTTTATTTTATGTATTTATTTATTTAATTTTATTTTTAATTTGTTTTCTTCTTTTTTTTTTGGGGGGGGGAGGTTGGTTGAGCGTGACGGAAACTAAATGTGACGGAGGTTGACTGAGTGTGACGGAGATTGGTTGAGTATATATGCCTGAGATTGGGTAGGAGGGAGAGTGAATATGACGGAAAATGAGTGTGTAAAGGAGAATAATTTTGTCGGAGGTTGAAAGTTGATAATAATAGTGGTGGTGGTAGTAACGATGATAAGGATTGTGGTGGTAGTCATGATAGTGAAGATAAGGGTAATGGTGGTAGTCATGATAGTGAAAATAAGGGTAATGGTGGTAGTCATGATAGTGAAGATAAGGGTAATGGTGGTAGTCATGATAGTGAAGATAAGGGTAATGGTGGTAGTCATGATAGTGAAGATAAGGGAAATGGTGGTAGTCATGATAGTGAAGATAAGGGTAATGGTGGTAGTCGTGATGGTGAAGATTAGGGTAATGGTGGTAGTCATGATAGTGAAGATAAGGGTAATGGTGAAGATAAGGGTAATGGTAGTAGTCATGATAGTGAAGATAAGGGTAATGATGAAGATAAGGGTAATGGTGGTAGTCATGATGGTGAAGATAAGGGTAATGGTGGTAGTCATGATAGTGAAGATAAGGGTAAAATGGTGGTTGTCATGATAGTGAAGATAAGGGTAATGGTGGTAGTCATGATGGTGAAAATAAGGGTAATGGTGGTAGTCATGATAGTGAAGATAAGGGTAATGGTGGTAGTCATGATAGTGAAGATAAGGGTAAAATGGTGGTTGTCATGATAGTGAAGATAAGGGTAATGGTGGTAGTCATGATAGTGAAGATAAGAGTAATGGTGTTGGGTATGATAGTGAAGATAAGGGTAAAATGGTGGTAGTCATGATAGTGAAGATACGGGTAATGGTGGTGGGTATGAGACTGAGCGGGATGATGAAACAAGGATTGTGGTGATAATGACGAAAGGACAGACAGTAAAATTTCCGCAAGGTTCTGTTGGGAGGATATTTTTTCTCATTAATATGCCTCGGTACCCAGCAAGTCAAAAGTTTAGTCTAGTTTCCTCTCCCGCGGGGAATCTCAACAGATAGTCAGTCTCCATGACAGAATACAGACATTTCCACTCAGGTTTTAATGTTTACTTACAGTTCGATATATAACTGTGGGCAGAAGTTTCGATACAGATAGATAGATAGATAGATAGATTGTTTATTGACCACAACATTACAATGATTACATATTACTTATTACATATATTCATATTACATAATTAGATATTAAATTAATCTTGTTACTCATTTTAATGACAATTGTAGTCCAACATAATAATAACTTTAACACTTTATTTGTAATATTTTACACCTACCTACTACAAACATCTGTATTTGATAATGTCTTGCTACATGTTTACAGGTAAACACACAGAACATCGTGTATTATTTTACATGTCTCAGCCATTGAAAACTTTATAGAAAACACCTGTTCTATTGTAAGTGACTCAGGGAAACATGTGATAGTTTCTCTGTAGAAGTGAGCTGGACTGGGTTCATTTGACTAAGTTTACCAGCAACTGTTACTGTGCTACAAACCATATATAATTTATCGAAGCAAAACTGTCGTATGAATAAAAAAATACATATGTTATTATATCTGCTTGTTGAAATACCCGTATATTCATCAAACCTTTTTATTTCAACTGCTGCACTATGAACAACAATAAACGCTTCATCGCTCTTGCCTTCTCATCACAGAGATTTAATGAAAACTAATCTCTTTAATTCAAGGCAACATAAAAAAATAACAGTGGAGATTTTCCTGAGAACGTCATCAGATATGCAATAGTTACTGACCCGCGAGGCTATTATAATTTTTTTTGTCAAGGTTTGTGGGAAGAGCTACGTACAGTTGAGCAAGTAGGAAGTGCAAGAAAAATATGAATGTATATGGCCACATCTTCACTACCATTCAAAGTTCAGCCAATCACGTTCCACCTTACATTGGCTTTGAATTCTCAGTTATTCATTCATAAATATACGAGGGATTATACTACAAAGAACTACCAGATGTTGAAATATACAGCCAAATTTTTCTTGCACTTTCTACTTGCTCAACTGTACATGGGAGTCGACACTAGTTTTGTTGTCGATAGTACGTCAATAATTTTCTATGTCCATTCACTTAATGACCCAAATGAAAAACTATCGATATATCCATGGCATCTTATTTTTTTAATGCAACAATTTGATTCACATAACAGATAAAAAGTAGATGATATGCTGTATTAATAGTGAATAAAATAAAAAACAAAAAACATATAATTATAACATCGTTATTTAATAAAAACTCAACATTGCTCATAAAATAAATACCAAGTTGGCGAGATGTGCTAACAATACACTTAATCAATCTATATAAATCACAGTAATCACAATCATATTTTTCTCAAAACATAATTTTGGCTGGAAATAGATTAGATTAGTGAAGCAATCTCTCTATACTAGGAACAGGGGGAGGAACGTGAGGTGTGAGCAAATGTAGGAGGAAACATTGGTGGATTACATGTGGCTTAGGTGAAATATGGCTTAAGTATCGGGAAGGAAGGAAAACCAAAGAGAGAGAGAGAGAGAGAGAGAGAGAGAGAGAGAGAGAGAGAGAGAGAGAGAGAGAGAGAGAGAGAGAGAGCAATGCAATGAAGTAAGGGGGTAATGTAAAGCAGAGAGAGAGAGAGAGAGAGAGAGAGAGAGAGAGAGAGAGAGAGAGAGAGAGAGAGAGAGAGAGAGAGAGAGAGAGAGAATGCAATGAAGTAGCAGGGTAATATAAAGCAGAGAGAGAGAGAGAGAGAGAGAGAGAGAGAGAGAGAGAGAGAGAGAGAGAGAGAGAGCAATGCAATGAAGTAGGGGGGTAATGTAAAGCAGAGAGAGAGAGAGAGAGAGAGAGAGAGAGAGAGAGAGAGAGAGAGAGAGAGAGAGAGAGAGAGAGAGAGAGCAATGCAATGAAGTAGGAGGGTAATATAAAGCAGAGAGAGAGAGAGAGAGAGAGAGAGAGAGAGAGAGAGAGAGAGGCAATGCAATGAAGTAGGAGGGTAATATAAAGCAGTGAGGTGAGAAACGTGACCAGTATTTATAAAGTGTATAGTGCTCTAGGGGGCGTATTGCAACTCACTATAACACACACCATCTTCCTCCACCATCATGTATTTCAGTCAACCTTTCCCACAGTTATTTAAGGGCCTTTGGATGCTGCTAGAAATGGAAAAGTTACGTATTCCCAATTTTTTTTTTTTTTTTTTCTTTAGGTGACGCCAGGCGATTTTCCTTGTCGGAGGGAAGCACTAACAACGTTCACAACTCAAATCATTTTACAATCTCTCAAACATAATGTAAAATACAGTTATATGATAGATTATTTAACAGATGATATAACATGTTACCGAATAACTCTCGTCATTCAGCGATTAAAGTTCAATGGGGGTAACACTAAGTTGAAAAACTATAGAGTGCTACTGATTCCTCCAAACTATGATACGAAACAGATTCCCTGTTATTGATATCGATCTGTTTTCTGGTATTGTTTGGTGGAATCAGGAGCAGATCAATTCATCAATTAGAGATGATATCCTTAAAGACAATGTATATTCCTCATTGCACACTTTCAGACATCTTCCTTTCCCCCAATGCTTAATTAAAAGGTATTGTATACTGGCAAACGAAACACGAGTATTTATCCCTCTGTGTCTAATCTGCTTTGTAAATAAATGAACCAACTCCATGAATACGAGAGGTGATCAGAATGTTTCGCTCACTCTTTCATTGCAGTATCACAGAAAAAGATAACATAATAATTTTTTTCCAGAGTTTTAAGAGTGTACATTTACTAAGTGTAGGGAAGTGACATCTCCATCACCCACTATTCTTGTGATGGTACAGTCAGCCTCATATCCCCTACGGTGCAGGGTGAGAATGAGGGTTGAGGACCCCGCTCTATAACAATGACCCCACCAAAGGCTCAAATGCCTCGGGGCTGGACCTTGCTGGACCTTGGCGCTAGAACCTTCCCACCACTTGAAAAATTCATGAGATTCAAGTTTCATGGCGAGGAAGCAAGACAAACAAGGCTTTTGTTACCGACCGTACTGTACATGTATTACTTTAAACCATAATCTGGGCGACAAACAGAGGATATAATAATCCATCATTACCCGCCCTTATAATTCTTCCACTTCCTGTTAATAAATATTTTATTTGACAGGAAGTAGCATTAGGAAATGACGACCACAGAGTGTCCACATTTTATCTGACATGTCGCCGAGGGAACTTACTTAAATATGTATGCATTGATTAGCTTGACTTGCTACTGTGTAAAAGTTTTGGCTCTTGGCCATTTGTTCCCTAAATGTCCTTTTTTGCTTGTGAATTATACAGTAGCTTCCTTAACCTTCCAAATGATGCTACAAAGAAGTACCCTTACTTCTGCATTGAGGTATTTTGCTTTTTTGTATAGATTAATGGAATGCGTTGTTCTTTAATTTGTTAAAAAAAAAAAAAAAAATCAAACTCCTGATTCAGAATAACCCGAGACATAACTGACTAAACACCATTCATATTAATATTACTGGTCAGTAAACAGCACAAAACTTCAGTAAAATGTCATGGGTCAGTTCTAGACTCTATATATTTCTCCATTTAACCCGATGGCAGGTTTGATAAGTTACTCTGAACTCTTCTTCGCCGAGTATATCAATATATCCTACTCGTAAACTACATTTTTGAAGTACTGTACAGTTAAAGCAGAAATACTCATAACTTAAATTACAATAATCATAATATGTACAGTACGTGCGTGAGTTGTGGCAACGTTTACCTTATATTGTGTGTTTGACTATTGTATACACAGTAACCTGAAATAACCAAGTTGATAATTAAACACTGCAGCATACATAGAACACACATATACAAAGCTTAAGGGAGAAATTTGGTGTTGGTAAATCTGGAGCAAGTGAATCCTCCAAACAATTCCAAGCAACAGGAACTATCATATTTGTCCATCTGGTTCTGTTTCCTAGCATGCTTTGGAGGAATCAAGGCACTCCAATATAACAAAAGAAAATTACCCCCTTAACTTGAAGCACACACACACACACACGGAACAATCAGCAGTCACTATACATAAACACTGCAGCATACATAGGACACACATATTATACATTAATTATACATTATATATTATATATTATACATTAATGTATTATACATTAACCTGAAGCACACACAGACACACACACACACACACGGAACAATCAACAGTCACTATACATAACGCAACACAAACAGACTGGGGGTTGCACAAAGAACACAAACACGTTCACAGACAGACACTCATACACATAAACAGACACCAAGAACAAACAACATACTAGTTAAATATAAGAAAAAAAAAAAAAAAAAACACACACACACACATACTCCTAGCCAAGAACCTGACCACATGCTCAGCCCTATGTATGTACTATTGAAACTAATAAAACATAATTTGCACTCGAAGGTGATATCGAAGTCTAATGTATACAATAGTGTAGTAAATTATAGCCATAGTACTTTTATAACATACTATTACATTGCTATATAATACAATACAGATCCCAAAAATAAATTCCTACGTTAATCCATTGTACAAAAAGATACCCTATCCAATTTTTTCCAGGTAGTAATCTGTGTCTTGGCATCGTTAGGAGAATTCAGTAGTCTTTAATCCATACATTCAGTAGTCTTTAATTTATACGTTAATCCATAATACAAAACGATACTTTATCCACTTTTTAAGGCTGTAATCTGTGTCTTGGCATCGTTAGGAGAATTCAGTAGTCTTTCAATTAGCCCAGACGACAAATTACCCTCTTAACCCATCCCTTTCCCTCAGCCAATTCGCAGTTCACTTTCTTTTACTCAGACTGCTCTCCCCTTCTCTGTTGGGTTTAACTTTAATACTGCTCGTTACACTATAATTTCATATTTTCATTAAGATCGTCTTAAATAATTCACCTTCTCACTACTTCACTTTATACACCTCATTTAACCATATTTTTAATCCGATCCCACCTTGTTTTTCACTATCCAATCCACTCTCTCATTGCTTACTATTTTTCATATGTAAATCCTAATCCAATTTCTAATAACTCATATCATCTTCTTTTGTTAATTTGATATCACACGTTCTAAATTTTTTACTCTGTTAATTCTCCCCTTCGTTTCATCCCTTGCCATTAGATTACACTATCATTACCGTCTCATTTCAACCACTAGGCATCTCATAATCCTTTCCTAAATCGCATTTCCCTTACTTACCTAGTTAATTTTCTATTTCTCTTACCACTCTCTCTCTCTCTCCCTTTCTTTCTCAATTATTAACTCTCTCTCTCTCTTTCTCTTCCTCTCTCTCTCTCTCTCTCTCTCTCTCTCTCTCTCTCTCTCTCTCTCTCTCCTCTCTCTCTCCTCTCTCTCCTCTCTCTCTCTCTCTTAGACAAAGCTTAAACCACCGTCTAGGTGTTTAAGCCGTTGTGCGAGTGTTCCTTGATGGTTTTACATGACACATTCGAGGACGGTCGCCTACTTGCGCAACTAAACCCACAGGTACCCTCTTTGTATGGATCGTAAGGGTCCCCTAGGGTACTTCTTTTCCTTGTAACTCCTTGTAACTCTCTCTCTCTCTCTTACAACCCAATGCAAGCAGAATATTTCAACGCTTGCTTTTTGAGACTCCATTAAAAATCCTGCGAGAAATATATGTCAAAAAGAAAGAAAGTTTGTAGCAAGTGAGTTTGCATATTATCTGGCGCATGCACTCGTAACTTTACACTTTGCTCTTCTTCCCAACTGACATCTTTACAATTGCTGTTGATTTATTATGTGTTGTACCAGATTAAGGGAGTCATTCACTTTTGTTACATTGGAGTGCCTTGATTCCTCCAAAGTATGCCAGGAAACAGGACCAGATGAACAAAATAATGGTGTTCTGTTGCTGGGAATAGTTTGGAGGAATCAGTCTCTCCAGATTTGCCAGCACTGTACTTCCCTCTTTAAGGTGGTAATTCTTTTTTGGTACATTGGGAGTGCCTTGATTCCTCCAGAGTATGTCAGGAAACAGGATCAGATGAACAAAAATAATGGTGTTTCTGTTGCTTGGAATAGGTTGGAGGAATCAGTTGCTCCAGATTGCCAACACTGTACTTCCCTCTTTAATTAAGTGGTAATCTGCTATGGACATAATTATTGATGGGCTACTTATTCCTCTAAACAGTTCTAGATAACACTGATACCCACTCGTATACTGAGGCAGTTGTCTGTTTCTGGCAGATTTTGTAAACAATTAGGAGTCCTTCATTTCATCTATGACAAATTGAAGGAGTAAATTATTTTCGGAAAACTGAAGGGCGATAATTGATCCAACAAACTATGCGACAAAACACGGAAGTCCTCTACTCGTTTATTGTGGTAGTAATCTGCTTTCTGATAGAGTTTAGAATAATCAACAGCCCACCAATTCTTTCACAACAGCTTATCCACTTTAAAGGTTTATTCCAATGACACTTTTTCTTCTTTCCTCTGATCATCTTATAAGGGTTCTTGTTTGGCAACCAGTCGTTATAGAGGATTAGTAGATACGAGCTTATAAAACCTATGGATGGTGAATTACGAAGAACTGGGGGAAATGGGAATACAAAATTATGCTCCTTATATTTTTCCCTCCACAAGGTACTTCTCTTATTCGTCTTCATTTGTTACTTAAGTTACAAAATTATCCTCCTTATATTTTTCTCTCAACAAGGTACTTCTGTTATTCGTCTTCATTGTTATTTAAATTACAAAATTATGCTCCTTATATATTTCTCTCCACAAGGGTACTTCTCTTATTCGTCTTCATTTGTTACTTAAGTGTGCATGTGTTTTTTCCCCTCTCTTCACTCCCATTTTTCTGTTCTTGATGGCTCTCCCAGCTCCGAAAACTTCTTCTCTAATTATCTTCTCTTCAGCGTCTATATCATTTTCATCGCTTCAATGTGTTCCTGCTGCTTCCTCCTTTATCTTCCTCCTGTTTCCCTTCCTCATTCTTCCTCCTACATTTTCTCCTCCTCCTCCTCTTCCGCCTCGGCCTCCCCCTACGACTTTCCTTCCCCTCATCATTGAACACCATTATTATCAATATTATTATCATATCTATTATAAGCTACTGTTCGTTCATTACAGACCAAATACCTTTCCCATGTATCCCGTTTAATATTCTATTCCCTTCCTGTCGGCTGTCAATCTATTTCAGCCGAATCATACACAATTTTTTTAACTCGTCGCTCAACTAGTATCTCTTTTCCTCTCCTCCTACTTCCTCTCTATTTCATCGCTTCTGTCTCTCAGGTACGAAACCACTGCTCCTTTACTCATTCAACTTGTGATCCAGATGGACTTTCCTGTTTCCTCTTAGAGACTTAGATTATCTGATTCTAGTCCAATCTATTACTGAATATGAAGGGGATGTCTATGGCGTAATTATTGTAGTTCTTAAACATATGGATTTCAAATGTGCTTTATTCAGACAAGGAAACTATAGTGACGTTTTAGAAAGCAAGATTATTGAAAGGGGTAAAAAAATGGCCCCTGTTTCAGAAGATAAACTGGAAACTACCGACTCCTCCAAACTGTGCAGAAAACAACACCAGTATCACAACATTTCATCCCACCTTCAGGAGATAGTATGCTTTTCATAGATTGATTCCTCCAAAGCATGCCAGGAAGCAGACCCAGTTGAAAAAAAAAAAAAATAATAATGGTATCCTGTTGCCTGGAATAGTTTGGAGGGATCATTTTCTCCAGATTTACCACCCAAAACAATGTGCTATATATCCCCTTAAGTGTTGGTTATCGATATTATGTCTTTATTGCCTCTTCTTAGGTCCTTCTTAATTTTTCTACTCTCTTATATTCCTTTTCTTCCTCTTGCAATGTTGATAATTTAGTGTCTATAGGTCAGAGAAAGAATAAAAAAATATATTTGTTGGTGTTCATAGGTTAATCAATAAGAAAACATCAGTCCTCTCCTTCCTTTTCTACTTTTTTTCCAATTTCCTTCTGTTCCCACTATTATATTTCTTTCATATCCTTTCCCTTTACCTCCTCCTACCATTTAACACTATCTCTCTCTCCTCTCCTTATCTTTCTTGTTCTTCTTTACTGTCCTTGCCACCATCTCCCTCTCTTCTCTCTGTCCTCGTCTTCTCTTTAATTCTTGCCATTCCAGTCTCTTTCTGTGTTCCTTCTTTTTTTCCTCGTCCTCTGTTCTATCCACTATAACTCTATCCTCAGTTTCTTCTTCTTCCTTCTCCTCCCCTGTCCTGCAATATCTCTCTTTTCTCTATTTTTTCTTCTATTTTGTATTGTCCACTATCTCTCTCCCTCTCCTCCTATTTCTATTCCTCTCTCCACAGTTGTCTCTCTCTCTCATCTCATCGTCTATCCTCCATTAGCTCATTTTTCTCTCCTCCTCCTTCTCTTCCTCCTCTTCCTCAGTCCTGTCCTAATCTTTTACCCCGCTCTCTTGATCTCTCCTCCTTTACCCGCCTACAGTTTTCACCTTCTCGATTCTTATTTTCTCGTCTCGATTCTCTCTCACGCGATATTTCTTCTCGTTTGTGTGTCTCTCTTTCCTCTCCGTCATCCACCATTTCTTTTTTGCTCTCATATATATATATTTTTTTACCTCTACGAATTTTAGTGAATCGTGAGTTGTTGTTGTTTAATTTTTCTTCGTTTCAATTCTTCCGTTGATATGTTGCATTTTCGTCAAGATTTTTTTTCCCCGTTTTTCATTCATTGTTCCCTTGCATTTTTCTTTCCCCATTCCTATCATTTTAACTAGCAATTCTTTTTTCTAACTTCCTTTCTTTTATTACTTTTTCACCTTGACCTGCATTTTGTCTTACATATTCCTTGGGTTTCCATTCGCTGCTCACCTGACCATTTTTTTTACACGTTCTCCCTGCTGGTCCACTGTTTTTTTTTTTTTTATTCAATCTTTTCCTTTTTATTTATTCCTATGTTGCTTCTCTCCCTGTACAGCCACAACAATCAAACTTTACAACTACTGACACTTTCCTCCATCGTGCAAATAAATTTAGTATCATATCAAAATATAATCATACAACACAATGTTTACGTCAACTCAACCACCTCAATGATTATTTTGAGGAGCTGCAAAATCATACACGTGTTGTTCTTTATAATCAAGATATTTACTACGATGCAAGGAAAGTGTCGGTGGTTGTTTGATTGTGGTGTACAGTTGCATCCAAAAATTTCGAGACACTACCTGCTAGACTTTAGCAGGTAGTGTCTCGAAATTTTTGGATGCACTGTACCTTCTCACATGTAGTCTTCTCTCACACGTGTTGAATTTCCCCTTTTCAATTATCCTTTCTTTTCAATATCGTTCGTCAATCTGTTACCCGTTTCTCCCCTTCTCATTCCTTCCTTCTACTTTTTCCTTTGTATTTTGTCATTATATTTTCTCATTTCACTTGCTCGTTTCCTTATCATTCTCACCATTTTAACTCGCTCTTTTTCTCTCGTCCCATCTCTTCTCTCCAATTTCACCCTCTCTCTCTTCTACTCTCCTTTCCGCCTCTCTCTCTCTTCTCTCTCTCTCTCTCTCTCTTCTCTTCTCGACTCTCTCTCTCTCTCTCTCTCTCATCTCTCAGTTCTCGCTCTCTCTCTCGATCTCACTCTACTCTCTCTTCTCTACTACTCTCTCTCTAGTCTCTCTACTCGTCTCTCTCTCACTCTCGATCGTCTCTCTCTCTCCACTCTCTCGTCTCTCTCTCTCTCCCTCTCCTGTTTATACGGTGTTTACCCCCGCTCCAATGACCCGTGTACTCTCTTAAAGTGATCAATTGCCCATACCTTCACGTCATACTGTATTTTTCCTACTCTCCCATCACACTCTAGACTTCTGTACGTAGGAATGGAGTGGACAGGCTTCGGCGTGGGTAGAAAGCCTGTCCCCTATTCCCGCACCCCCCTAACCCCCCCCCCCAAGCCTGTCCCCCTACTCCCGCACCCCCTTAAAGTCTCCTGATGTCTCCCTGTCGGTATAGTTCATCAATCATGTCACGTTATTGTACTCAAACTACTTTCAGGTCATTCTTGGTCTATTTAACTCTTTTTCAGGCCATTCCCCGCAAATACAGTCCATTCTAGAGTCTATTTAACCCCTTTACACGTGATTTCAGATAATTCTTTGATCATTCAGTGTTATTTTTTATAGTTCTTGGCCATTGCACGTAGTTTCAGATATCCCTAGTCCTAATTCACGCAATATCATTCACATTTAGGCCATTTTAATATTTTCTCACACCTTTTCACGCAATTTACGATCGTTTTAGTCCATTTCTCTTTACTTCAGTACTTACTATTTTCATTTCATGGCAATTCACTATTTTGAAGGTCTATTTCAGTCTATATCAGGTACGTTTTACTTTATTTAATTCTGTATAAGGTACGTTTCACATTATTTAACTACGTTCCGGGTTCATTTCATAGTTTTTCACCCTTTCCCTTACAGGTCCCATTAGTATTCCCATTCCATACTGTTCATCCATACACGTTGCCACTCTCTCTCTCTCTCTCTCTCTCTCTCTCTGCTCTCTCTCTCTCTCTCTCTGTCTCTCTCTCTCTCTCTCTCTCTCTCAACACACACACACACACACACACTAATTTTACCTTGTCAACCTATTGCCTTTCTCATTTAATCCGGTCATTACGGTAGCCAGGGAAATTTATTGAGGCTGAAAATGGAAGAGCGAGATTAGTTTGTATTTTTTGTTTCTAATTTTTTTTTTTTTTTTTTTTCGTCCTGACGGATATATGAGACCCAGAGATGAGAAGAATCATATTCATCCCTGCCGTCAGAGAAAATTAATGGAGGCTTCTGATTCCTCCATACTACACCAAGACACTCGTTGCCTCAGTATAATCTAAGTCGTTCGTTTCCTGGCATAGACTGGAGGAAACAGTAACTTCTATGCTGTCGGCTATTTCATTAATCCAGTGAGGGACAATTTAGTCAATTTTCGGAATATTGGAGAGCTATTGCTTCTTCCACATTATGCCACGAAATGGAGTATATATACCCACCCTGTACCACACACCCTGTCCCACCCATCCCTCCTCTCCTTAACCCTGCCTGCCTCGCCCCGCCCCCAGCCACCCTATCCATAAGAAAAGTAGCCAGTATTGTATAATCGCTTTACTGCGTGCTTGATTTCCTCCGTATAAGAATGGCTAAATTTAGGCTTTTTTATCTTTCTTCGAGTGATACAAGATAATGTTTTTCTTGTCAAACGGCTACACTTCTGATCTTAAGGGGGAAGTCTTGTGTTGGTAAATCTGGAGCAGCTAATTCCCTTCAAACTATTCCAAGCAACAGAACACCATTATGTTTGTTCATATGTTCCTGTTTCCTGGCAGTACATTGGAGGAATCATGGCACTCCAATGTAACAAAAGTGAATTACCCCCTTAGGAGTAAAATAAGTAATATATAAATGCTCTAACTACTACAAAAATTAATATTCTTACGTCTTAGATGGATGCTATACTTCGACTAGTACTTTACACAAATTCCCTTTCATGATACTCAGTCAAGGTTGGTTAAATATCTGTCTAGCATATGGTCACCCTCTTCACGCCCCACTCCCTACACACACACATAGACACTGAAAATATAAACGAACCCCAATTTAACCAGACTAAGAGTTGTAGTTTTGCATCTTAATTCGAGGCTGTTATTTGAATGTGTTGAAAATGTATATTAAGGGGGTGCTGGAATAGGGGGACAGGTTGGGGGGGATTTGGGGGGTGCGGGAATAGGGGGACAGGTTTGGGGTGGGTAGAAAGCCTGTCCCCTATTCCCGCACCTCCCTAACCGCCCTCCCCCAGCCTGTCCCCCTACTCCCGCACCCCTCAAACCCCCAAGCCTGTCCCACTATTCCCGCACCCCCTTAACCAAATTGCACATCGTTGTACTTTAGGGAAACACACAATATAAAGAAAATCAATCACGTGAAGCAGACAAGCGTGTATACGTCTGACCACTTTACTACGCCTGATATGAAAACAAAACCCATTAACTCGACCCTGAAGTTACATTAGTCATTGTCGGTAGCGGACTGTGTGGTCATTTATATGGTATTAGAGGTTATCTGCCTGTTGTCTGTCTGTCTGTCTGTTGGTGGCGATATTCATTACGGAGGGTATTGGGTGTGTATTGTTTTTTTAGTGATGATATTCTGTACTGTGTATGTACTGTATATGTGTGTATTGGTTCGAGTATTTATTTCTTATGTTTTTTTTATTTTTTTTATGTGGTTATGTATTTGTTTATGATGTGAATGATGAAGTTTTTGTTGTTGTTGTTGACGATTTGTTGCTGTTACTTTTTTTTTTTTTTTTTTTTTTGGCTGCGGTTGTTATTGTTGTTGTTGTTGTTGTTATCGTCATCTTGTTGTTTTGACGTCACTCATATTGTGTTTGTGTTTGTTGCCTTAGTAACTTTCCCGGTGTTGTTGGTCCCGGCTGTGTTCATTTGATTACTGTCTCTGTTTGTTTGTGAGTTGTGGTGTGAACGGAGAGGGAATTATCAATTATATTTCAGATCTTCTCTTTTTTTTTTTTTTTTTTTTTTTAATCTAATTTTGGTTATGTATTGAATTGTTTTATAACGGTGGGTTGATGGTTAAGCTGTTATTGTTCTTGTTTTTTTTTTTTTGTCGCTTTTGTTTCTGCT
This sequence comes from Petrolisthes cinctipes, assembly GCA_033782935.1. Classification (NCBI taxonomy): domain Eukaryota; kingdom Metazoa; phylum Arthropoda; class Malacostraca; order Decapoda; family Porcellanidae; genus Petrolisthes; species Petrolisthes cinctipes. The sequence goes on along the minus strand of JAWQEG010000403.1, from coordinate 34,061 downwards.
GTTGTAATTTTAGCAAACTTTCACATTCAGGCTTAAAGGTTATTTATATTTACCTATAAACGTTCAGTATGGTATCGACCAAATATACAATCCAATATCTTCGTTGTCACAACCTGTCTTCCGAAATATTCTTGCCATCACTCATACATTCTTTACCCTTACTGAATGGTACAGGTAAGCAAAAATATTTCATATAATTAACACAGTTTAGTGGGAAATTGATATACTGTCAGCAATAACACATCTCACGTCTTGTAAAATACTACTATAGGACCGAGGCCAAGGGGAGGAGAAATGAAGCTCTTCCACGGACTCATGATTTTCTGAGCAGGGCAGAAAATGGTATCGTCCAGGCTTCATATTGAGGCGAGCGCTGTGTGGGGAGATGACAGAGATTACCCAAGGACCAGACTAGAATGGAAATGTTGAATCTGGAAAAGGGGAGGGATGGAAAAAGGAAGGGAGGGAAGGCGTACTGACGTGAGGGATGGATGAATGGATGGATGACTGATATATGGATAGATAGATGGACAAATTGCAATACAAAAATAGGTATGTGAATATGCAGATAGCTAGATACACACAGAGATAAATAGATAAAGATAGAAAGTGACAGGCGTACAGACAGACATATCAAGAGAGAAGGCTCAACAGAAAGGCAGACAGAGAGACAGACAGAAACAAATAAGGAATAAATAAATAGAAGAAGAGAAAATGGTAAAACTAAGAGTGTGAAGGAAATTGGAAAGTACAGGTGGTGGAAAGGGAATAGTTTCAGGATGTCTTGTGGTACATTATGGTGGAATGAGTTGCCTCCAAAGATGCTAACAATATAGTATTCTTTAAAAAATAATGTTCCAATTATTGTCCCCAGTGTGTGGAAATAAACATAAATAACACTCCAGTAAAAATGCATTGTATCTGAAAATTTTGCACAGGTTGCATATAACTTCACAGCTGATGAATAATATGTGCAGCAATACTCATTTTTTGTTGTCTTATTGCCGTAATTACTGAGAGACTGAGCACCCTAATATGCAGCCCACTGGCAAAAAATCCCTCATTTACCCGAAGTGCTCTGTTTTATATGCATGTAATCTTGCCTGTAAGCACTACATAATTGTGTGGTAGTTATTCTTGCTCTGTAATGGAGTACGTTCATGTGAGGAGCGACGAACAAATATTTCGTGACACGTGGGTGTTTTTATATTATAGTATGGAAATTATCCACACACGAGCAAAGGTTCTGCATCAGATGAAAGATATGGGTCCATTTTAAGGATTCTTACAAACCAAAATTGCTAAGATTAATTAAGAGCCCTAGTTGCGCATCGTTTTACAAGACATTTTCATTCACAGATGATGGAGAACTATTAATTTTAAACACACCCATTTTCAAGGCCAGCCATTCATCATGTGAGATTCACCACGAGCCACGCAAATGAGGACTTCAAATCCTCACCAACCCACCTTATCATGTACCAGAGGGAAATGTTGCTGTTGTTGTGGTGGTGTTATGGTGCTGTGAATGTGTGGCGTTGTAATGGTGCTTATGCTACAGTAGTGTTAGTGTGATGCTTCTTGGTTAGGGGTGAAGGATTTGTGGTGGTGATGCGGGGGGGGGGGAACGCTGTTGTGTAGTTCTTGCTGGTTATATTGTGTTGGCAGTGGTGTTGATATGGTGGTGGGGGTTGATATGGTGGTGGGGGTTGATATGGTAGTGGGTAGTGAATTGGAGGTGGTGGTTGTGTTTTAGTAATGTGTGTTTTGGTAGTGGTTGTGTTTTGGTAGTGTTTGTCCTGTGGTGGCTGTGTTTTTTTTTTTATTAGTGGTTGTGTCTGTGCTGTGATGGATTTGTGTTGCGGTGGTTGTGTTGTGGTGATGTTTTTATGTGATTGTGTTTGTACAGTCGCGGCACATGATCCTTGAACAGATTTACTTCCCCTTACACTCTGATCAAGGACTATGTGCCGCGACTGTACGTGGTGAGCTTGTCATATGATAATTCTGGTGGTGGTATTACTTTTGGTGGTGGTTGGCAGTTGTGTTGAGCCATTGTGAAGATGGTATTCAGCTGCTATGTTTAATGAAGTCGTAATATCACAGCACAACCTCTCTCATTGCATCTAATTATAATGGAGAGGAGGGCTGGCAAGCTAACCAAAGCAATATAGAGTAGCTCATGTTACAATTTGCACCGTCTTGCTATCAAATTAAATGTAAGTAATAAAGTGGGTGTTTTGTCCCCTAAGATGTATATTTATGCATTCAATTAGGGCAAAATCTTCAAAAGAATTATTAAAAGTGGAGGGAACAAAGCGAGGCAATCATTACCTTAATAATCTTTGCCCAAGGGGTCGCAAAAGATCCCTGTTTTTGTCTCAGTCCATTGTGGTTGAAGTCAGCATGTGTAAATATATTCTGGTATACCAGTTTATTATATTACATCTTATCAAGTAACTCCCCAGGGCAAAAAAGACTCAGGATATGAATAAATGCAGTTGTATGAGGAAAGTTAAAGTCGTATCGTCGTTGTCCTTGTTAATTACAGTACTTATATACAACGAGCCACACTGAAGCCTAAACAAACCAATGTGAAAATTAATTACCAGTCATCATAACCAACTTCCAGGATACCACTTATGTGTTTTCGGTACAAGTTTAATTCCATGTATTAATTTGTTTCACTCCCTGGATTACTTGTAGCACTTCAACTCTTCTGACTAAATCTCATTCTCCGCTTCCAGTCCTTACACTTATCCTTATGTCCTAGTCCTCGTATCACCTTTCTATCTCATTCCCGTTCTGTCCTCCTGTCTCATGTCTCCTTCCTTGTAGTCTATCCTATTTATTTTACTTGAGCCTTATACCCTTATCATGCCACAATCCTCTACCCTTTTTTTTACTCCACGTTTCACCTTCCACTTTACTGTTTCACTCTCCATTCACTACCCTTAACCCCTGCCCATCGCTATACCTTCCCACTCCCCCTTTTTACTCCTATTCCCTACCTCTGTCCAATGCTCTGTCTCACTCAGTGTCCTAACAACTTTCCCGTCTTCCTATCCCACTCCGAGTCACATTCCACTGATCAACCCACTTTCCCACCTGACTGTCTCATTCCAAACCCATCCCCTACCTGTTCAATTCCCTCTTCTATTCTCCATACCATTATCACTCTATCCTGCCTATCCCATTTCCCACCCTCAGTGTACCCATCTTCCTCACTTTCCCAGTCCTTCTACTTGTTCCGTCTCTGCGTCGCCTTGCCCCTCGTCCCATCCTGCCTACGACCCTTTTTTCTCGTGCTATCTCTGTGTGGTGCTCCTAGCTGTCTAGTTCCTTTCCTTATCTTGCTTCCCGTCCTTCCGTTCTTGTCTACTTTTTCTTTCCATCACCCCAGCTCTCCTCCACGCCTCTCTGGTTTTCTCCTTCCTTACCGGCCGCCCTGTGATGCATCATTTTTTTTTCACTCCCTTCGCCAGCTTACCTGTCTTCATCGTCCTCGTCACCATCCTTAAAGGGACTTTGATGTTTCCTTTTTGGTTAGTTGAAAGCCACTGACTCCCACATAATAAGCCAAGAAACAGATAGCCAAGGTATAGGTGCTGCTTCGTTTGTAGGAATAAGTAATTTTCAATGTTGCCAAATGTACAGTTGCCTCCACTAGTAACGAGCACAGCGTCCGGTGGGTTTGGCGAATGTGGCACCACTGTGTTTATTTACTCGTAGTGATAGTAAATGAATGGAGAGAACTCACTCCTGCTATAGTATCCACCTTAAGGACGTTATGTAATGGAACACAGTGGTGCCACATTTCGCCAAACCCACCAGACCCTGTGCTCGTTACTAGTGGAGGCAACTGTATGTACCTCTGGCCAACCTGCCCTCAATTTAAAGGCAACAACAGCTCATGACATTTGTATTTATTCTCTGACTTAACTCTAAAGATAAAGATTATATTTACATCAACTAACATATAATACAGTAACTTTGAATGATAGATAATATACTTCGACTAACACCAAAGATATATAATCCTAAAGGAAATCCCCCACAGTTAAAATGGTGGGGATCTCTTGCACTAGCTCAGTCTTCCTTTATCCTGCTCTCTCAGACCTCTGTTCCCAGGTTACTTTTGTTTCTCCCAGATTCACAAACAAACTGAAAGACAGAGAGAGAGAATCATATTTTGCCTAGAGGAATGAGAAAAATGTGCTCGTGCTGTGCCTTCAATCACTTTCGTCACTAGTACTCTTCCTGGACCTAATTCTTGTCACCTTTCTCTCGTCCCCAGTTATGTGCTTCCTCATCTTTGCCTTCGTCCATATCCTACCTTGTTCCAGTTTTAATGTCGTCTCTATCTTCGTACTTATATTTTCCTCCTCATCTAGTTCCTTGTCTTCTTTTTTTTTTGTATTTTTTGTCGTCATCCTTCTTACTCTGCCTGATCCTTCCCTCGTCGTCATTGTCCTCACTTTCTTTTTGTCCTCGTCTCAGTCAGGTTTTCTCCTCGTTTCCGTTCGTCCCCACCGTTCCCTTATCCTCGTCTTCAATCCCTTCTCCTTCCTATCATTGCTTCACTCAGCCTTTGTCTTCAATCCAGGTCTCCCCCTCCTTTCTTCCCTGTCATCCTTCTTCCCTCCTCATCTTCATCATCACTAATCTTTTCCCATTTCCGTCCTCGTCTTTTTACTCCCTCTCTTCCTCGTTGGCATCTCATTCCTCATCTCCTCTCTTCTTTGCGAATTAGCTTTTCTCTCATTCTCGTCCTCACACTTCTCTCTCTTTATTCCTCTCCTCTTCTTCCTCCTCACTCTTCCTACATCCGTATTATACTCGCTCAGCCTCCATCCTCGTCTCCCCTTCATCCCTATCCTCATTCTCATTCAGCCTCCATCCTCGTCTTTCCCTTCCTCTCGTCCTCGTCTCAGTCTCAGTTTCGGTCTCCCTGCCACAACCACCACACACTTGTCAATAAAGCCGGTGGAATTGGCCATGTGTCGGGCCAAGTGCACAGATAGAGAACTGAGAGAGGAAATAGAGGCCCCGGACCAGAGTGGAATGTGATGAAAAAAAGGCAGTCAGTTCCCGGATATTTGAATGGAATATTTCCTACCAATTCTATTGCCAGAAAACTGAACATATGACATTAATTCGGATCCTTGATGATATATATATTTCGATTAAAGGTAGACGATTTGAGATGCCGCCAGAAAACTCAAGTATCCTGAAAGTGAAGGGCAATCAGTTTTAAGGTATTTCAATTGATTGCCGGCGAGTAATGCTATTACTATATTAACTAAAATGACAGCAACAATAGTGCTACACTACAACAGACGCAATGTACGACTAAATCACAATAAAATGTCATCACTATACATGAAATAGGTATTATTTGCTATATATATACTTCCATTCCTGCAATCAGTTACCCTCGCCCTTTCCCTCTGCCACGATGCAAATCTGTCACTGAGAAAGTCGTGGGAGTTTCCCTTGAGAAGATAAATATATTTTGTTGGAAGATTTGAGGTTACTGATACCTTCAATTCATGCCACAAAACAGACTACTAACACCTGTAGTATAGTGAGCTTGATTTTTTTTATTTTGACAGAGTTTGGAGGAATCAGTAACCTCCAATTAGTAGACAACTTTTTTATTCCTTTTAACAAGGTGTAAGGTAAACATGGATGGCAATCAGAGGGAAACAAGAAGGCAGTCTCAAGCTCTCGAAAAGTGAATCTCGATCGTACGTTTTACAGAGTGTTTTACTGCCAGGGGTGTAGTGCGCTGATAAAGATTCCAAATGGGCAACATCCACGCATATTTACAGCAACTGGTATTGAAAAGTGGATCTTATATATGTGTTACTTGCAGTCCTCTCAGGAAACGGAAAACTGAGGCACCAATCTCTTCAACTGCCTGTAATTACTCACACTCACACCGTCATCCAGCCCTCTCCTTCAGTCCAACTCTCCTTTTCAGGTCCCTTGCCAACCCCTCTTCTACTCTCCCTTCCTGATCCCTAACCCACCTATGTTTTAGTCCCCCTCACAACACCAATTCCATGCACTTACCCTTCCAACCCCTCTTCCATGCCCTCTTCCAATCCATCATCCATGCCCTCTTTCAATCTTTCTTCCATCTTTATCCTAGATCACTTACCAATATCATCCATCCACTTCTCCATACAGTCACTCTTCTATCCCTTTCTGTAGTACCTATTGCAATCTCTTTTTTAATCCCCTTTCCAGGCATTTTCTCTTTGCCCAAACAACCTCTCTTTCAAGGTTCCCCTACTCTCTATCGTCCACAACCATCCACCGGTACCATTTATAGCCTCTCGCTCCTACCCAAGACACAGATGAAAACCTAAGATTTCGCTCCAATGGTCTCCCGGAAGCCTGACCCACACAAGCATTCCTCCTCCGCCTCACTGCTCGTAAACCTTCCGGGACCAAAACTGATTCAGGGATTATGACTCTCGAGGGTCCTGGGTATCCTTGTCATTTAGTTTTCTCAACTCGTCCCATCTGCTACATTGCTGCGTTTAGCTGTATTTAAGGAGGATCATTTGTTTTTGGTGAATTCGAGGACTACCGCTTCTTTTATATTAGGTCGGACAAGAGATTATTCGTTCCAAATACGATTATGGGATCTGTTTTGTATTATGGTATAGACAAATCAGTAGCCATCCAATTCAACAGGCATTAAACAGCAAGTATTTATCAAGCAGTCTTACAAAGGTGCTAAAATAATTCTTGTAAGTTATTTTCCGTATTCAAAAGTATTTTCTATTTATATTCTGTACCTGGTAGTTGTAATGGGAAAGCAATAATCTACATCTGTTGCTTCACGTGTTGGACAGTTAAGTGTTCATTAATCACTTCAACATTAATCAGGACCTCTGTCAGTAATCAGCATCTCCAGCCGTGACCTCTGTGACAGGACGCATGCATTTCTCACATAAGTTTAAATTGCCTCCCTGACATTTCCAGTCCAGAGGTTCAATCAGCACTGCCACACATGATGTCATGGCCCGGTATTATGTTGCGTCACCTGAGAGTGGGTCCACACTTGTAGTTTCCTCCTAACTATGCTACAAAGCAGATAGATCCCCTTCTCATGTAATGGTGTAGTTTGTTTCCTGACATAGTTTGGAGGACTCAGTAAGTTGTCCTACTCTACATTTCGTACCACCAACGATTACCGTCTGCAATATTTATGGAAAAAAAATTGATATTCAAAGTTATTCCATCTGCTTAACACTAATGAAATATATCTAAAAAAGGATTTCTCTTACATGTTCGATAAATTAATGTCCACCATTTTTGGGGCACTAATTCATGATAGCGTATCTACCATGGTCACTCAGAAATTATACAAAAGGATACATAATTATATATATGGCATAAAAGTATTATTTCCTCTTTCTCCTTCTTGGCTTTACAGACTGATCAAATAAAAAAATAATTTCAGGGCCTTTTTACATTCCCAACAGATTGCCACTAGTCTTGAATGATTAACTGATTTACGTTAATCCAGAGTGATTGTCACCAGCCCTGAACGACTAACTTCCCCAGTCCTGAATGATTGACACCCCCTCCCCCCCAATCTTGAGTAAATAAAGGAGAGGAAAAAATTACATCTGGCGTATCTCTATGCCTTTCTGTACTCAAGTCTGTAGCCAGTAGGACCTCCGTGAACGACAAATGGAAGCTTAGAACACTGAGGCTGAAAAACTTCCCGGAGGATTAGAGAGGCATTCGTTTTAGAGAACACAGTATTTGCACCTTTCTCTTCGACCCTTTCCTGTCTTGTTTTGTCTTACTTGTTTCGCCTTGTCATGCAGTGTTTTTCTTCTTCTTTTCCTCCTCCTCCTCCTCCTCCTCCTCTTTCTTCTTTTTTACTATATTTTCCCTCACCCTTGTAAAACAGTGAACATTGCCTAGTCAGCAAGCATGTGAAGGAAAAATAGGTCTATTGCTGTTTGGAAGTCCTTTTTGGGTCCTTCTCCCCTCTCACTGTTCTTCCCTGTTTCCCTTCCCATTCCCAATCACGCATTCGTATACCATCCCATCAATATTTGTGGTTCCATCTCCTGCTCCACCTCTCCCTTCTCTTGTCTATGCACTGCCTGGTTCCTTCCTGTCTCTCAACCAGCCACTTTGTCTCCTTTCCCAACCCGATCCTCCTTTCCCTTCTTATCTTTGCCCAATCCCACCCCACCTCCTACTTATCTCCTCCTTGATCTCTCTGTCCCTGTTTCCTTCCTGCCTGTCTCTCCCTGCTTCCTGTCCCATTTCATCCCTGTTTACAACTACTCCTTCCTATCTCACTACCACCATCATGCTTCAGGTTTTCCTCCCTATTACCTCTTTCCTTTATGCTCCCTTCCTGTGTGTCTCACCTTACTTCCTTCGTTTCCCTTCCCATTCTATTTCATCCTTCATACTCAAACTTTTCCTCACTCCTGTCTCTTTCCTTCTTATTATCCCCACCCATTCCTTCTTTCCCTCCTACTCCACATCTTAATAGTTATGACACTCTCCACCTTCCTCCCTTCCTGTCTCTCCATACCTCCGTGTTTCCCTTCCAATCACATTCAGTCACACTACCTACAACTTCTCCTCTACCCAGTCCAACCCCTTCTTCCCACTCAACCTCTTCCTCCAGCTCCTGCCTTTGTCCTTCCTGCCTTCCTCTGCTTCCTCCTCTCTGCCTTGTCTGGGGTACTTGGCTGGAATGCTATCACGTACCAGGACACTCTCGTACCGTGTTGTGAGGAGGAGCCGTGTGAGGGTGAGAGGTGGGGAACGTGTGAGGAATCTGTGTGAAGGTTGTGTGTTAGACTTGTGTTTGAGGAATGTGTGTGAGAGTTGTGTTTGAGGAATGTGTGTGAGAGTTGTGTGTGAGAGTTGTGTGTGAAGTTTGTGTGTGAGAGTTGTGTGTGAGAGTTGTGTTTGAGGAATGTGTGTGAAGGTTGTGTGTGAGATTTGTGTTTGAGGAATGTGTGTGAAGGTTGTGTGTGAGAGTTGTGTTTGAGGAATGTGTGTGCAGGTTGTGTGTGAGAGTTGTATTTGAGGAATGTGTGTGAAGGTTGTGTGTGAGAGTTGTGTGTGAGAGTTGTGTGTGAAGGTTGTGTGTGAGAGTTGTGTGTGAGAGTTGTGTTTGAGGAATGTGTGTGAAGGTTGTGTGTGAGAGTTGTATTTGAGGAATGTGTGTGAGAGTTGTGTGTGAGATTTGTGTGTGAGAGTTGTGTGGGAAGTTTGTGTGTGAGAGTTGTGTGTGAGAGTTGTGTGTGAGAGTTGTGTGTGAGGAATCTGTGTGAAGGTTGTGTGTGTGAAGGTTGTGTGTGAGAGCTGTGTTTGAGGAATCTGTGTGAGGAATGTGTTTAGGGAGTATATATGTGAGGAATGCATGTGAGGTATGTGTGTAAGACATGTTTTTATGGCATGTGTGTTTGGGTGTGGGTGTTGTGTGTGAGGAATGTGTGTTGTGTGTGAGGAATGTGTGTTTGTGGCATGTGTGTTGGGGTGTGGGTGTGTTGGTGTTGTGTGTGAGGAATGTGTGAAATATTTTAGAGACGTGTGTTATGAAATAAATGACAAAAGTCTGTGAGGAATGTGATAAAATATGAATAATAATATATGAGAAAAATGAGTGTGAGGAACTTTGAGAAATGTAAGGAATGTTTTAGAAATATATGAGAACTATGCTACAAAAGTAAGAAAAAATGAGAAATAATCTATAGTAATAAAATGTGTGTGAGAAATCTGCTTAAGCTATATGCAAATATTATAAAAGAAAAGTTAATGAATAGTATATATGAATAATGGTATAAGAATATTGAGTGGGAAATCATAATCAATATGATAAATGTGTGTGTGAAGAATGTGCGAGAGAATAGAAGCAGTATGAGAAGTGTGTTTGTGAAAGCCATAAGTGCAAGGAACATATGTGTATAAGGAAGGCTTGAACGGCCAGCATTAAACCTTCCTTCTTCCCTGTTTCTCTAGCATAATTATAATTGTGTTAACTGCACTACCTCTCCTTGGTGACCTGATTCCACACTCTACCAACTTACCTGCTAACTCACTCACTCACAAACTTACTTTTACATTACAATATTCACGCTATCACCTCTTTACATATTTGTCCAAATTTTCATTCGCGTTGTCACTCATTTCACTTTCAATTTACTCACTCACTCGTCCATCACTCACTATTCTCCCAATTATTTACCCTTTATCACTCATCCATCCATTTATTTACTCATCTAATACTTATTCCATAAATTACATATTCATCCTCGTATTTCCACTATACTGGTCTGTTTCTTGGCCAATTTTTTAGGAATCAGTTACCCTCCATTTCTCCCATGACAGATTACATCCCTTAAAGCTCACCTACAATAAATAATGTCCTTAAAAATTCTAACAAATAAATTGAATACTGTCTATAGCAAAACACGAGGTAATACGAAAATATAGCATCACTTTAAGGGACCCAGTGATGTAGTCAGAAAATTGGAAATAAACGAATCCTTCAAATATTGCCACGAAACACCACCTATATGGAAGGAGCTTGTTTCGTGGCATGGTCAGGAGGAATCAGAAGCCTCCAATTTTCATACACGATCACATGGTCCTTAATTAACAGGTCTGATTATAAATTTGATATGCATGTGAATTAATAATACTTCCAATCCTGTTTCATACATTCACTGTAATACTTAAAGTTGAATTACATTTTACTAGGTGATCAGCGGGTGAAATGAATACTTGATCTGTCTACAAGTTGGTGGGTTACTGATGCCTCCGAACTATGCCGGGAAACAGACTAACCTGCCTCTGTATATGAATGCAGGATCCGTTTTGTAAGTTTGTAGGTATAGTTTGGAGGAATCAGTACCGGTCCAATCTATCAATAGCATATATATTAAACCCTTTAATATCGTATTGGTTGTGATTACAGTGTTATAACCCGTCCAATTTAGTGCCGTATGACTATTTATTGACCACGGTATATACAGACGATTAAACACGCTCAAACAATTACATACGTACACATAAAAAAGCACACATCCTCTAATGTACAGTCACTATCCAAAGTTTCGCCACCCGCTTGGCTGAGTGGGGGTAAGGAGAAGTCAGTGTTAAAGTGGTAATTCTTTTTTGTTACATTGGAGTGTCTTGATTCTTCCATAGTATGCTAGAAAACAGGACCAGAAGAACAAAAATAATGGTGTTCTGTTGCTTGGAATAGTTTGGAGGATTCAGTTGCTCCAGAATTACCAACACAAAACTTCCCCCTTAAAAGATAGACTGGACGATAGAACAAACTGGTGTATCGAGTTGGTAACGAAACAAGACGAGGTTCACTTTCCACAAACCACAAACCCAAAGCCATGAAAATAAAAAATACGAGTGCAAGAGTAAGAAAATATTTTAACAAACAATATAATGTGCATCTGTATGATATGGGCGTATAATTATATAAATATATATATTTTAATTATAATAACATAATAAAATACAATGTCTCGTTACCATTTCGATACACCAGTTTGTCCGATCGTCCAACTTATCTTGAACACTGACTTCTCCTTACTGACAGTCAAGAAGATGATGAAACTTTGAATCGTGAATGTATACTAATGATCTAAAAATTATACCCAGGCTTGTTTATAATAGCTTGACATAGGAATAGTGAGTTGAAATAACTGAGGTCCACGTCTCCACCAATTTAAGTACCAAACAGAACACTTACTAGTTTAGTGAAGTACTATAAAGTCTATTTCCTGGCCAAGGTTGAAGGAATAACTAATGAAAGCATCTCAATAAGAAATGCAGAAATGAATCCTGGAAACGGTTCAGTGATACTGTCATAATAATCCAAATTTCAACAAGGCCTGTATACAAATTTGGAATGTGTATGTACTGCACCACAGGTAATGAGAGAATTATTGCACTTTGTGATCAGATGAAGCACAACACGACAAATTGCTACGAGATTATATAACTGGCTTTTGTTTTATATTTTCATGAACATACGAAATGTCTTTACTTATTTGTTTAACCGCACTGTACAGTCACGAGCACTAATAAGTATACAGCTTTGGTTGAAGCTTTGAACAGTCCACCAATTCACCAACGAAGTAATTCCAATGGAGATCTTATTGTGTATTTATTTATTGTCTCTAAGTATTCGAAGCACACCTGGATACTTATTAGTGCTCTTGACTGTACATATGAATCTGATCTCTTTTTTACATAATTCTTCCTTGGATGACATACATTGGGTCAAATGCCCAGAAAATTGACATTATTTCATCCACCTGAATCTAACTGATAAACCCAGTAAGCAATATTCCGTTTGTACCTTGATATCCCACCAGGCTAAAAACGAAACATAATAAAAGAGTGAGCGAGACACTAATGAGAAGTCAAAAGTGAGAGGAAATGTTCAGAGCACAAAGTAGTATGTAGTTATGTGAAGCTTTGGTCTGCTTTGAAAAATTATAAGCCTGTAATAGACTGAACTTCATCCATTTGAGTGACTGATACATTTGCCAGAAAATATTTATGCCAGCGCCGATGGTACGATTATGTGCAGCAGGTGAACAATAAAAAAACAAGGAAACACTGAAACAGGAATAAAAAAGAAAAAAGAAATAAGTGTGCCCAAAGAACCAACATGCTCCGATGAACGAGCCGTAAAAATAATGTTGATAAAGATTCCCAAGTAAGCCACGATACCTTCGTCGATAAGTACGATCGTTAAAACCACCAATACATTGCAAATAATCACATGAAAACTCCCATAAAATCAAACCTTAAAACCTTCAAAACATTGGGATTTAACAGATCAGAGCACCTATAAACACACCTGATAAAACCACGAAAACATCAGTGATAAAAATTACATTTCAATTACACACAAACCCATTAAAACCAGGACAACTCCGGTAAGCAGACCCCTATTAAAACAACGACAATACCAATATACACACTCTTGTTACAACCACGAAAGCACCGTCGACAAACACATTTCATCTTCTTGGTCCAGCTAAGCCTCAGCCACTCATACAAGGGCGTGCCATCATGGACCCCGCCAGGATACTGCAGATCATCACCAACAGCACATGGATGGGTAAGTGGAGGGCCCGTGTACGTGTGTGTGATCTACGAATATGTAAGGGATAATGATCCGTCAGCACATGCCCTTGAACGTATGCTGGCAACAAGTTTACAAAAAGTCACAAACAAATTTTTAACATGTTAACAGCTGTAGTGTGCATGACCGTTTGGTAACACCATAGCTGCAAACAAACTGGCAGCAATTGTGTGGACGAAGCTTCACGCTACCAAATGTGTCCAGCAGATAAACACACGAGCAGTGAGGAGAAGATCGAGAGGCGACTTTAACCTGCCATGTGTGGAAGCGCCTATTGTTTCTCTTCTGTTACCAACATGTTGACAACTTTATCCTAACTTGTTAGTAAACAACCGTCCATAATATGTTACCAATATGTAATACAACATATTGCCCACGGTGTTGCCAGCAAATGTTCGAAGGAATGTGTGGATGCACCTTTGGATATTTCGTAAATATCCACTTGTTACCTTAATATAACTAGACCTATAACACATTTTGATTTACTTCAAAATTCCAGAGACAGATGTGCCTGGTGAGATTTTTCATATTTCCACTGCATACGTAAGGTTTCCTGGCATACTGACTTAATCTAAAAGTTTTCAGTGAAGGTTCTAGTCGTTTAAATGTGCTTATTCTTGCTGAGATTTAATCCATTCAAAATATACCATCTATGAGTTTAATATTTTCCCTTGAAATTGATATGTATACACAGTCTTGAATCAGAAAGTGTATTGGAGTGGAGTCTGATTTTGTCTCCTTTATTCTTTCCTTTTTGAGATACGACTTTCTTATTGGCTCGGCGCGGCGTGCAGTTTCCATGTAGATATACAGCTGGTGCTTGGCATACAAGTTTTGCATTTCCATCTTGAATTTCGCAACACATCGATGCCATAAAAGTTAGAAATGGAGCAATTAGGATAAACAGACTCGTTTTCTTTCCTGTACGGTTTGCTGGTTGTGCATGTTGCGAAGATAACAGCCGTCAGTTTCTAAATGTTTGTTCCACACTAGGGAGTCTGTGGTATGGCATGAATATCGGAGGTTAGTGAGTCCTCCAATCAGGGCTACGAAACACCATCTGTATTGAAGGAGCTTGATTCGTGGCATAGTCTGAACGAATCAGTGCCCTCCAAAGTTGATCTGTGATATAGTAGTAATATTTGTGAGCTAGTTCTACCTCCAAACTGTTCCATACAGGAGAATTTATAAGGGTACAGTCTGCTTTGTGGCGAGGTTTAGAGGAATCAGTTGCTTTCATTACGCCAACAACATTACAGATCCCGTAATTCTCACATCCAAGTTTTTATATTTTCTTTGTGATGTATTGCAGTAATTATGGAAATACAGTAGTGTCTATTACTTTATAAATCCCAAATACACATCCATACTCAAATCACCCACCAATCCATAAAAAAACTTAAGAACAACACCCTGATGCATGCACGACCCCCTGACATCCACCCATCAGAATCCTCCCTTCCCCTTTATAAATGCTTACAGTCTTACAAAGAAAGAACAAAACCACATTACAACCTAAAGGAAGACACTAATAATTGTTTATGCATGCAGAAGGCAACACTGCAAATGATAAATGGAATCGAACCCATCAACATGACTTTATAGGACTCTAGGAACTGTGGAACAATAGTCATGATCACCGACGCCATTTAAGGGGGTGCGGGAATAAGGGGACAGGCTTGGGGGGGGACTGGGGGGGTGCGGGTATAAGGGGACAGGCTTGGGCGGGTAGAAAGCCTGTTCCCTATTCCCGCACCCCCCAAGCCTGTCCCCCTACTCCCGCACCCCCCAAAAAAAAACCGCACCTCCCTAAACCCCCCCAAGCCTGTCCCCTACTCCCGCACCCCCTTAAGATCACGCCATTGAAGATAGGATTCGATGATCTGTGCATAGGATTTGGGAAGCTGCTTAAATTATACTACGAATAGTCATGATCAACAATACCAAGCAAGATCACGGCTTTATAGGGCTCGGTGCCATAAGAAGAAAGTAATGGGGAACACAATGAACTGGGAAAATAGGTTTGTGTAGAGTTTATAAAGGGAAAATAGAGGTCAATGTCGTCCCCTCCCGAGTGATAATTTATTAGTATATAGTAGCCATGAAAATGATATCACGTGTTTGTTTTGTATCACCGAGTTATTGAACTGACAAAACCTGGATCAAATTATCGGCTGTATGTAAATTAATGGTGTTAAATATTGACGCGTAATTGACCGCCAGGGATTATATTTTGTTTCTGTAACTGCATGTGTGTGTGTGTGTGCTGTGAGTATGTGTGTGTGTGGTGGGAGGGTTTGTCTACGTGGGGTTTATATGTATGAGTAGGGGGGGGGGTTGTTTGGCTGGGTGGGGGTAATTATGTGTGTGTGTGGCTGTGATTGTGTGTGTGAGAGTGTATGTGTGTGTGTGTGTGAGATTGTATGTGTGTGTGTGAGGTTGTGTGTGTGTGTGTGTATATATGTGTGTGTGTGTGTGTGTGTGCGCGCTCATTCGTGTTCGATATTCTCTTGACTCTTGAAAATTTTAAGTGCCATAAAAGTAAAGCAAAGACTCTCTGCCTATCTCGTCCCATCAAATATTTTGGGAATGGTGAAGCCACATTTATCTGTGAGTAAATTAGTCGACCATCTCAGTTTCAGGAGCAACTTTTCTCGATAGTGCCGTCTGGTATGGACACTAATAGCACGGCTAATCTCGTTATCCGGATTGTATCGGATTCATAACCTGAACACTGCGGGGCCCTCCAGCGGAAAACAATAGCAACAATGAGGGAGGGAGGAGGGGAAGGCGGCAGAAACTGGAGAGTGCTTGACAGAGAAATTTGGAGGCGAAGAGTTGCAGGACAAATAAAATTAACTGAGGGATACTGTAATACAAATAAGTTGGAGAAAATGAAAGTAGTGACAAATAATGAAGGATAATAATGGAGAGTATATGATAATGGAGGAAAGAAAGGAAAAAATAAAGCCAATGTACATGGAAACTGCGATGATAGTGGGAATGCAGGGGAGCAGACTACATGGAGAGGGGACAACATTCACAGAACCCACACATGTAAGCCAACACTTCCCCACATACACCACTCTGACACACATGTACAGTCGGCAGCATAAGTTTACTTCATTTTTACCTACGTATGTATGAGCAATATTGATGTTGTAACACAATTTGAATGCAGAGATGACAGACATACTTCACATGTGGTAAATTACACATATTGTTAGGATAGAAACTGGTTCAGAATGTAACTATTTGGTCATATTAGCATTGTTTAGTACATGAGATGAACGCGAATTTATGCTGCCGACTGTACACTTCTCCACATAATTATACACCTCCTTACCAACGCGTACACGTCTCCAAATACACCCACTATGTCACTTTATAAACACGTCTCCAAATACACCCACTCTGTCACTTTATAATTTTATCGGCTGAATGACCATTACGAAGTGGAAAGGCGTTAAGATCAAGTAACAAACAAACAAACTGACTGCAATGCTTACACCCCCTCTGCCCACACAACATTCCAGTCACTCATTTCTTGTATCAAACATTATTTACTTTAATTTTTTTATCCGTTTAAGTGGATTTTTATGTTCCTGACTTGTGATAATGATAATACAGCAGAGCACACAATATTTTTTTCCTTTCTCAAATATATCAAACAGATAAGCTATGTACGGGACCTATTATCTCATAGGTGACTCGGAGGCTACTGATTCCTCCTAACTACACCACGAAACGAATATTCAGTAAGGCCCTGTTCATACGAGGCGTTTTTGAAAGTGCTAGTTGAAACGCGCGTTTCCAAAGTCGATGGTAGTCAATGGAGTCGTTCACATGTAATTGCGACGGTTCCCAAAACGCGCCAATAAGAAGAGAGATTTTTTTGTTACCATGGCAACTTCCTGGGGAAACGTGGAGTGATGAGATTTCACTCTACATGAGCGGTAACGGCGCGGTTGTAAACGCTTCGTGTGTACAGTACAGCATTAAACGCACGTTTAATAACTTACGTTATAAAACACCTCGCGTGAACAGTGCTTAAGGATGGTGTTTCGTGGCACTGTTTGAAGGACTTTGTGACCTCCAATTTACGGATTACGTTTTTTGGTTTTAAGCGATGTTGATGGGAAAGACCTTCGTATTGTAACTTACTTCCTTGTGATGCACAAAAGTTTGCCCATCATCAGTTACTAATTCTTACCATAATCTTATTGCCCACAGCGGTAACACATAATATTTCTCTTATATGTCATAGGCTGAGAATATACAAATGAAAACACATAGTAATTTTAGTTGAGTTGTTGACATTATTCGTTTCATGTTTCCCTACGTGTGTGGTTATTGATGGCACAGATTTTAGTATACTCTAAAATAAAGATATTTTCCATGTACTGATGTGTTCATACGATGACGACTAATTGGCACCTAATCTGGCGAGCGACAAAAGGTATTGTTCAGCTGAGGATGGAATTTTTATTGAAAAGAAGGCATGAATAGTATTATTGTTGGATTGTATGCTACTCAACAATAAAGGTGAAACGTTCCGACAAATTTATTTTAAATTGCCTAATTTCCTTTTAGCAGAAAGATTACTACAACTTTAAAAAATAATCAATAATAAGCATTTTAGGGGAAAAACAAAATTTTTCACCAACACCTTTGGAAATGGATATTGACTTTCACATAAAAGCATTACTAATCCATATGCCGCTGTAAACAATGGGTTGCTGCAAATGTTTGGCTTACGGTGTGCTGGCCCTGAGTGCTTGTGGGATATTACCTTTCAGCTCTTAAGATTTTTTTGTAATGAGTACCACCGTTTGGTGTCAGTCTCATTTAATTAAATATACTATAGTTATCAAAATTTCCACCTATTAACAAATTGCTTAAAGGAGATTGTGAAGATAAATACATTAAAAGGAACAATTTAAAACGATTAATTATACCCTACTCATTTAGTCAAGTAAACACTATAGATAATTTTTCGTTTTCCTTGTTCTATATGATGGAAGGAAATTCACTTTGCGTAAATCGAGAAAATTCACTTCCCTGAGGTCTTTTGTGTTGTAAATTTTTTTGCCAGGTTCACAGTCTTGGGAGCTTTCTTTATATCTTGTACGTGAATAGTATTTGTTTATTGTGCACAAGTATATGTGGACGCATCATGAATACCTTAGTGTGAAAATTAGCACAGTGTAATATATAAGTTGTACAACCATTCTGTCTGATAATATCTTACATACAACAAACCACACTGAAATCCAGAAGGTCACAATTACAAACTGAGGTTGATAGTTTGTTTTACCAGATGTTTTCACCTATATTCTGGATGTTGTTTTTGCTTTCCATGTGGCTTACACTCACATGTGGTTAATGTAGAAAAATTCGTTACCGAGAAATATGGAAAAAAAAAAGATGTGAATAATGTTTTTGTTTATGTGTCTTCTTTGTAATTATGCCTGTGTCTGTAGACATGTTCATAATTATGTATGTTTGTAGTTGTTAGTGGATCATGGCCGGCTTCGGGTGCAATAGCCCGCTAGATCCTATGGGTTCTTCCTCTGTGTAACCTTGTCGATGAATATGAGAGTTTGACATCCCACAGACAGTGTAGTATCGTGAACAATCCGAAGAGTCTATATTATATGCTCGCCTGATATGCCAGTCTCGTAAAAATTATAGTAGTACCGTATATCATATCCGACCTCGGAGGTGAGCCACACCAATCTCCCTATCTACTCCCTCGTGTCAAGTTACGAATGTGGACCAATTATTAGCTCCATGAATTTCAACCATTTTGAAATGTATAGGCGGACAGATGAACAGATACAAACGCTTCATAATATTAGTATAGATAAATATCGGTGTGTGTGTGTGTGTGTGTGTGTGTCCTGGCTTGTATGCGTGTGTGTTTGTGTGTGTGTGTGTGTGTGTCCTGGCTTGTATGCGTGTGGGTGTGTGGGTGTGTGTGTGTGTGTGTGGGCGCATGTATATAGGAAGATAACCCGGATTAGTCTAGCTGCAGATGAAGTGTGATAACAGCGTGCCGTGCCCTGCTTACACACGAATAACATTATCCTTTCATCTCTCACGGGGCTTTGATTACTCTCAGGTAATTACACATTTGTAGCACCGTGTTCTGTAATTAACTCCTCGAATAACAGAGTCTCTTTTCATCATTATAGGTACTCTAACTAACTGCAAACGACTTCATTACGCCAGAAACCTGCTACAGACACTTAAGGTTAAAGTTTATTTAGAATAATTCTTTCATATCCGCATTTTGTAATTACCTTCTCTTCTCGCCACTACAGCAATTCTTACAGCCTTCAGACATATTTCAAATCACAAAACAGTTTCAGACACTAAGGTTAAAATATGACTCATTTAAGTAGGTCATCATTAGTCAACAAAGTAATGTTACAGTTGAGTGGGTATTGCTTGTTGATGTTATAGAGGAGAGAGTGGTTGAAATAATCTCCTTTCAATCCTGGGAATGGATTGGGCTCACATTCCTCTACTACATACCGTTGTAGTGAAAAAAGATGACTGACCTATAGTAACAAATTCGGTTGATAGAAAGATTAAATGCTTCTGAATTATAATTGAGGATGTGAGAATATGTACAAAAAGGTTTAATTGGATGCTCCGAGGTTGAAGTTCCAAGGTGTCAGCTACTGACACTTGCACGACAACTAAGCTCAATGAAATAAGCAAAATTGGATATTTAATGATTACATGAGAATGTGTAAGTGAACCAAGGAATTTTGGTCAGGATCTGACATGGCAGCAAGTACTGTACCTACCACCTCATTAATATACCATTGCTGAGGCCGATTCCTCTGGACACCTCCATAAACCTGCTACCTATCTGCTAACCTTTTAGGTAAGGTTTTGATATATAGCAGCAATGAAAACGAGAAATGTGAAAGCTGAAAATATATATATTAATGTTCAACAGATAAGTAGCAGGCTTAACCTATAATATTATGAAGGTGGCGTAAAAACTGGCCCTCAGGACTGCTTAAATAGAAAGAAAAAAGAAAGAAAGAACTCATAAGCCTTTAATGTTATTTTTCATCAACCGAGTTTGGTACAGTACTATTAGCCAGTCATCCTTCAACATTTTCTACTCTCTCACATCAACAAGTAATACTCAATCGTAACGCTGGAGGAATACCGACTCCTAAAAACTATTCCATTCAAAACATACTGCACGTCACACTGAGCTACGAGTCTATTTCCAAGCGTGGTATGAAGCAATCAGGGAGCCTTCAATTCGTCCACAACATTCAATACAGTTAGTTCCTTTTTTAACAGTATTTTGTCTTCTATCTTCCATAATGAATATCACCAGACGATTTTATTCTCCCTGAGTGAAAAAATAACTGGTACTTATCCCTTTTCACAAGACGTCATTATGAAAGTAGATATATTCACGTCTTGCATTCACACAAAACAGGTTAACATTACAAATTTGATTCCATTGTCCTCTATTTACCTCTAAAAAATAGTCAAATTAAGCGTACGAAAGCATGTTGCATCTCGCTTGGAATTAGTGATGCAGGAACTCATTTATTGATTACAAAAAATAAGACAAAGTGAGACTGGATGAAACAGACCACATAATTAGTAGACGACCAGCTTTTTCTCTCTCCAAACCCTCTCCCTCCCTCCCTCATCTCCCCGCCGCTTCTCCCTCCCTCCCTCATCTCCCCGCCGCTTCTCCATCCCTCCCTCATCTCCCCACCGCTTCTCCCTCCCTCCCTCATCTCCCCGCCACTTCTCCCTCCCTCCCTCATCTCCCCGCCGCATCTCCCTCCCTCCCTCCCTCATCTCCCTGCCGCTTCTCCCTCCCTCCCTCATCTCCCCGCCGCTTCTCCATCCCTCCCTCATCTCCCCGCCGCTTCTCCCTCCCTCCCTCCCTCCCTCCCTCCCTTTACTGCTCCCTTATACCTCCCTCCCTCCCTTTACTGCTCCCTTATACCTCAGCCTTCCACCACCACCCTACCAACCTCCACTTTACCCTCCCCCTACAGCTTCTCCATCCCTCTTCTGCAGTTTCCCCTCCCTCCATCCCACTACCAATTTCCGCTCTACCATCACCCCTTTACCTACTTCCCTCTCCCTGAGCCTCCATTTCCTTCCTTTCTCTCTCTCTCTCTCTCTCTCTCTCTCTCTCTCTCTCTCCTCTTTTTATCGTTGTGTATCCTCCTATCTACCCTCTCTCTCTCTCTCCCCCCTACTCTCTCATTCCATCTCCCCCCTCTCTCTGTCTGTCTCGCTTCCAAAACTCATTTATCGAGAAAAAATATGACAAAAATGAGACTGACGAAATAGAGCAAATGATTAATGAAGGATACGTCTGTGTCTGTGGTTGTCTGTGTACCGATAAAAAATGTGAATGAAGTAGAGAGCATAATTAGTGAATGAACAGGACTCCTTCACTTCACTCACGGATCTAATCATACATATATATCCCATCGCTCTAGATCTGTGGCTTGTGTGTCCTATAATTAATTGGTTGGTGGTCGAAAGAGACTATAATTATATTGACAACTTGTGGGGGAGAAAAATACACAAGAGTGATATCCGATTTCCCTTATCACTCACTCGGTGTCCGCATAGCAATATACTCTATACCTACCTACCTCGTGGAATTGGCTTAGTGGGGCAATTATTTGTTGAGGACTACCGTATATTCCAAACCCTGCCACGAAACAGATTCACTTACTCGTTTACTGAGGTCCTATGTTTCTTGGTATAGTTCGGTTCAATTGGTATCGTCCAAACGCGCTGCTAACACCGTATTAAAAAAAAAAAGTTGGATCCAGTGTTACCGTCACAGATCCTCCCGTCAGCGTAGCACATGACTCTGAAATATTATTGACTGTCCCAAAACCTGACAAATTGGACTGGGTTATGGGTTAATTGATGAAGCTAAATCCACCCAGCTTAGAGCAATGAAAAGAGACTCCAAGTTTTTTTTTTGCTAGCGTTAACAGAATGAACGAGATATGCTACAAAATTTAAGAAATCTTATTCGTATACTGAAGTGCTGATCTTTATTTTTTCATGGCCCCTTAAGCAGTCTCCTCACTATTCATCCACTAACGAGTTCCGTCGCACCTATTTTATTAAAATGATGGTTAAATTGTCATTTTCTAAATCATATTAATTTGTGTCTGCTGTTGCATTTGATTAACTTTCATGCTGTTCCATTCTTGGTTGAAGAAACTCTGAAAGCTTCAAACACGTTTACTCAGCACAGCACTAGTAAATCTCCCAGCAATAATGCATCGACTGGAAAATTATAAAAATAATACAAAGAGTGGAGACCGCGGGTGGTCTATTATAATATACATCTATTACTATTAGGTGTCCAAAGCTGAAGACTTTGAAAGGCCGAGCGGAGTTGAAAGTCGTAGGAAACATTCCTGAAAGTTTGAAGATGATATCTGGTATGATCTAGGTCTCTAGGATGAGTTAGGTTCGGACATTTTCCAAAATCTGGGGCACAGGAACTGAGGTTGACCACTAAGTTAAACTGAATAGGTGATGCAGCAATACCCACCGGGCTAAGGGATGAGGGTTAGGTTGACAGGTGTACTAAGCCCTGGTAGGCTTTGGTCAGGTCAGGTCAGGTTAGGTTAAATTAGGTCAGATCCTTTTGTCTCAGTGTAGCTCCTCCCATTTCCCACTGTTTATTATTAACACTCCATTTCATGTCTCTGTATCATTCTGTCTGAAGATGTAAGATACGAAAGTACTTACTGTTCTGCCTTTGGTTTTTCCTGTGGTTACTTTGCACACACATCTCATGGTCAAAGTCATAGGTGTTACTAAGAGACTGTTCATGAAATTTTGATCTAGAACCTAGCTTTGGGTGAATCATTATCCATTACCTATTATCAGTGTATACAATTAAGACATTTGTAAGTTAGAGGTGTTCGGATATCCGTATACTTAGTGTATTGTTCTTCCCCTGTCAAGATCACGAACCCAGTCAGTACGCTCCCCATAACAAGGCATTGCAATTATAAAACGGCAACATCCAAGTCAAATATAACTCCACTCTCAAGGGTGTAGTAGTGGCCTAGTCATTTCAGGTACGGGAGGCCAACCCCGTCCCAGTGGCAACTTTAAATAGGAAAAACTTCCTGGATACCTCACAAAGCCTCGAACCCAGGCAAAAGGGCCCGGAAATTGACTCCACCCATGTGTTCTACAATTGTATAGTCATGGTCAAAAGTCCTGCAACCAGGTAAATAAAAGTGAGCCATTTGATTGGATCTTATGAACCAATATTGCAGAGACCAATAGCTATAGTTTCGGATCACTTTTCGAATCCATCTCATTGGAAGGTGTTGCAGGACTATTGTTCATGACATTACCTGAAAATTATACAAGTAGCGTGAGAGTTAAGTTAGAGATGCTGAGAAAGTAAACTTGGAATATGACTGGAGGAGGACATGAAAGTGTGACAGGTAGAACTTTGGTAATACTAGTTTGGTTATTGGGGCTTTCGACTTCGTAATGTTCATTAATTAAGGCGATGTAATTGCAGAGTGATGAGAGTGTGTGTGTATAGGGTGCATGTGGAGAAGTGTATGTGTGTGTGTTGTGTTGGGTAGTGTCTGTGAGTTTTGTGTATTGGTAATGCTGAGGCTTTTTTTTTTTTTTTTTTTTTTTTTTTTTTTTTTTTTTTTTTCCTGGCCTATCGACCATGGTGTTGGTCATTAAGGCCTTTTATTTATCTTATTTGATTTTTTATTTATTTATTTATTTTTTAAATTTTATTTTTTATTTATTTATTTATTTTTTAAATTTTATTTATTTATTATTATTTTAATTTTAACTTTTTGCATATTATTTTTATGCATATATTACTATTATTATTATTATTATTATTATTATTATTATTATTATTATTATTATTATTATTATTACATTCAAACTTAAAATTAAACTTATATACTAGTTGTTTTGTTTTGTAACTTTATACAAATAAAAATATACCTTAATTTAACATCCTAGCTAATAAACTAATCTATGTACCTGCTCAACCAATAGCTAACTAGACTAATACCTATTCCAGCCAATCGCTAAACCTAGACAGACAAATCGCTAAACCTATTTTAGACAATCGCTAAACCTAGCTAATACATCATATATATACACAATACACAACACAACACATATAATATTCATAATTGCAAAAAATATATACAAAATGGTAAGAACAATAATAATATAAAGTCACATCACTGCTGAGGCGTCACATTTTTTTTTTCTATACCTCAACCTCGGGACTGTAGGCTGTCAGTAGCCCGTAACTCTTGCGAGGCCCCGAGATTATTGGGTGTCGCACTAGATGAGACAGTGGAGCTTCGTGGTGATGTACCGTAGCTTCTCTTCTGCCCCACTAGATGACGACACCTTTTTTTTATACACGTCACTTTCACGAGTTTACATGTAAGTTTATTATTCCATGCAGGAGCGGCACGTGGACATGCAGTAGAGAAAATTTTAAAATTATGAAGTAGCACTTAGAATGACTAAAGTGGCGCTGGAAAACATTGCTTGAGTGCCACAAAGAAAAATAAGCTCGGAATGGCAGCTGGAACAGAACAATGGAGTGGCACCTGAGGGTTGGCGCCTGACACTAACCTCATCACTCCCCACGAAACACCAAATAGGTACTGTATGTGTTGGCTGCATAGGGAAGTGAAAAGAGGGCAAACAGAACAAAATTTAGGGTGAGGGAAGGAAGCTGCCAAAAATATTGATTTTCTTGCTGCTCGTGTACAATTTTGGACAATAAAGTACTTTCTTTCCCTTACGATAGGGATTTTAGATATGAAATTTACTCAAAACAAGTATTATGCATTTCATTTCGGGGATGACTTCGCATTATGGTCAAAGTTAAGCCAGACGATTTTACTCATCACTTGAAAACCCTACAAGCTCGAGCTTAAATTGTATTCGGAAAGGAAGAGCTGAATTTTCTTCATTGAAATGTATCGCACTATTCTTACTTGTCTGAATTCGGAATATTGTAAGAAAAAGCAATAACCTAGAATCGGATCTTACATAGAGAAACAACCAACACTTGTATCCTATGCTCCACAGACACACCCACATCATGTAACCCATCGGCTACGTCTAATGTCTGCTCTGTTGCAAGATGATGACGATGATGCAGAGGAGATAACTGAGGAGGAGTTGCGCCGTGCTCTCATTCGGGGTAGAGCTTCTTCCCCTGGTGATGATGGTATTACTTATTCTGTGCTGCGCCTACTTCAACAAGTTCCTGGGAACCCTCTACTTCGACTGTACAATCTTTGTCTTCGTGATGGTTGTGTACCACGAGCCTGGACCAGCAGCACAATAATACCCATCCCTAAGCCCGGCACTGCGAAGTTCAGGCCTATTTCCCTGACTTCCTGTTTTTGTAAGGTTATGGAGAGAATCTTACTCAATCGTCTCATGTACAGACTGCAGGATCGCCTTTCTCCATGGCTGTTTGGTTTCCTTCCCCAGCGGAGCACACACCACTGCCTTGTCTGACTTGTACTTTCGCCTTAACAGGGACAGTGTGGTGGCCTTCATTGACCTTCGAAGTGCCTTCGATGTTGCTAATAGAGACGTCATTTTGGATCAACTGGTTGACTTTGGGATAAAGGGTAATCTACTACGGTGGATTCGGGGCTACCTGAGTAACAGGACCTCCCGTGTGTTTTTCAGTGGTGCGCTCAGCCCTTTGCGCAGTTTTCATCTTGGTACGCCTCAAGGTGGTGTTCTCAGCCCATTGTTATTTAATATTCTGATGCATCGGTTGCTCACTTCTCTCCCTGATATTCCTGGAACTACAATTACGTGCTATACTGATGATATCTGTGTTCATTCTACCTCACCAAGGGATCTCCAGCGGTTTCTTGACTCCTCCTCTGTGGCCTCCTCTCACTGTGGCATTATTGTCTCCCCAGATAAGAGCAGAATATTCACCTGCCGCCTTCCTCAAGCTCGGCCAGTGTTCACCATTGGAGGGACTGTCATTCCCATGTGTTCCCAGTATCGCTACCTGGGCGCGCCAGTCAATATTTGGCCGATTATCCCTGCCAGACCTCAAGACCATCCCATTGTCCAGGACTTATTGGGTCGTCTCCAGCGCCGACTTACACCACTTCAATGGCTCACTAACAACTTCTCGGACATCTCCATCCCAGTAGCCAGGACTATCTATATTGCTTTTATCCGTTCAGTTGTTGATTACCTCTCCCCTGCTTTGATTCAACTTCCCAGGGCTACTCTTGAAACTTTAGAAAATTTTCAGAATAGAGCAATGAGAATAATTCTTGGGTGTCCAATGTCGACCAGGATAGTGAACATGCAGCGTGAGTTGCGTCTTCCCCCGTTAGTGGAGAGAATATATTCTAGTGTTACTTGCTTCACTGTCAAGTGCCTCCATTTCCCACATCTTTCACCCCATTACTCTCAGTTAGTCAGGACTTCTCTTAGACCAAACTACCCGGTCCCTCCCATACTGCCTGCTGGACGTACTCTTATAAGGTCTGTTTCCTCTATGCTCTGTAGTCTTAATATAGATATAATGGTGGCAGACGTCCTCCCAGGGCCCCCTCCGTGGATGCTACCAACACCTGATGTGAGCTTCACACCTACTTCCAAGTCGGAACTGCCTTCTCTACTATGGCAGTTGGCTCTGGAACACATAGAAACAGTGACGTCCTCCATCACAGATCCATACTGCCTCTACACTGAGGGCTCATTGCAAGTGGATGGTGCAGCAGGTTGTGCCGTTTTCTCACCTGACATGGAGTCACCTCCAGGAGGCTTGGTTGGCCGTCGTCTCTGTAACCACTCTAGCTCAACATTGTGTGAACTGTATGCCATTCTGGATGCTGTTAGTGTTGTTTGTCAACGTGGAGTGAATGCTGCCATTTTTTGTGACTCCAAACCTGCTCTTCATTCCCTCTCTAGTGTTCAGCCCACACACTCTACTGTTATTCAGCAGATTTTATCCTTTTTGGCCTTATAGCGTCATCGTAACTTGACTGTCAAATTTTTATGGGTGCCATCCCATGTAGGTTTACGTCACAATGGTACAGTTGACAGACTCGCAAAGGAAGCCTGCCATCTGCCTCCTCGTGGTGTTGGATGTCCTCTCTCCCTGATATGTTACCTCTCTAAAGTCCGCTCCGCCGCTCTCCTCCTGTACGGCGACGCAGGGATGCAGAGAGGCCCTTCAGCATCTCCATCACCCATTACGAGTCTGTCTGCCGTCACAAATATTCCTACCGTCGTCGAGGCCTCATGGTTCGGAGGCACAATGTAGTCTCTGCTCGTTTGAGGCTTGGCTACCGGCCACCGTAGCAGGTTGCTGGGATGCAGGGTGAGCCTCCCTTCACTGAGTGTCGCTTGTGTCGAGCGCCTCATGCTAACACTATAGAGCACTATTGCCTGGCCTGCCCCACTGTCCGACACTTGCTGCCCCGGGGCCTGCCACTTGATGTGGTTTGTCGACACCTGCTGAACCATCAGGTTCTGGAGGAACTTCTGGTACGCCACCCTCGTTTTGGTGGATTTAAATAGGTCATAATGTAAATACTTGTCTCTATGCTTGTGCTCCATTCTGTTATGTTTTCGTGATGTGTGTGTGTGTGTGTGTATGTGTGTGTGTGTGTGGTTGTAGTCATTGGATTCTCATGGGTCCCGCCTACCCGTATGTATTGTTGCCTGCCTGTTGATTGACGCTACGGCGCAATTAATAAAAAAAAAAAAAAATCATGTAACACTGTGACGTATTTACTATTGGAGTGCAGGAAGGATGTAACATGTGTGTGTGTGTGTGTGTGAAGACAATGGTAGTGGCCAGAGATTCAATTACACTCGTTACCCATTTCCTTCTTTCCTTCTTTCTTCGCTCTCATGATAGTTATATTTAATTTACAAATCCAGGTGTCCTCTAACTCTTGCAAAACATGTCTGGATGACGGAGAAACATTTAGATTAGCCTGAGGATGTAGGAAGAATGTGGATGTGTGGAATGACACCTCCTCGAAAAATGATGTGAACCTATAACTGTTGGTGTGTCTGTATATTGGTTCATAATGTTCACTCTTACGGCTCACTTTCATTCACAAGTTGCAGGACTTTTGACCGTGAGTGTTTCTTTATATATATATATATATATATATATATATATATATATATATATATATATATATATATATATA
The DNA here is from genome assembly GCA_033782935.1 of Petrolisthes cinctipes. NCBI lineage: Eukaryota > Metazoa > Arthropoda > Malacostraca > Decapoda > Porcellanidae > Petrolisthes > Petrolisthes cinctipes. Next base: position 5,612 of record JAWQEG010000403.1, on the reverse strand, counting down.
TATATATATATATATATATATGTTCCGACACTGGACGTAGGCTTAATCAAGCCCGTTACCGTGGCCCAGGTCAACTGCTGCTCACACACACACGTCACGACTTCCGAACTGGTACCCAGCCACAGAGGGAGGGAAGTGAGGGTTATTCCCAAATACTGCAGCTGTTATGGTACCAGTGAGGGTGTTTTACGACATTCGGTGGCCTTATTGTTAGTGCCTGAAACTGAAATCGAAAGAGTAAATATTCTCAGGCCCTCACCTGAGAGGATCGATCTCCCGACCTCTAGATTACGAGTTCAGAACACTAACCACTCGGCCACCTATTGTAAGGAGGTAATCTTTTGTGGTTGAATAGAAGGGCTACTGACTTCTCCAAACTATGTCAGGAAACAGATTGCCTTACTATAATAATTGGGTATGTTTCGTAGCAAATAGTTTCGAGGCATCAGTAGGTTTTTAAATTTGTAACTTCAAGAATGAGGAAGGGTGAAGAAAAGAGTTGGTATACATCTTTCAGGAAGACGCAAACGTATTTCACATTGCGAACAAATCAATGAGTCAATATGAAACGTTCACACACACACACACACACTTTTCCTATTCTCTCTCTCTCTCTCTCTCTCTCTCTCTCTCTCTCTCTCTCTCTCTCTCTCTCTCTCTCTCTCTCTCTCTCTCTCTCTCTCTCTCTCTCTCTCTCTCTCTCTCTCTCTCTCTGCGAACAAGTCAATGTGCCAATATGAAACGTTCACACACACATACACACACATTATAATATATATTCACATACACATATGTTGCGCTCACACAAATGACCTACATATACATAATTATATAGACAGTGTACACATGCATAAAGGCATATTTGCATACCGTCTCACATTAAATAAGCACTCATACATACACACCAATAATCAATAAGAAGCGTATACACACACGCACGCGCACACACAAACAACAACAACAACAACAACAACAACAAATTACACAGACATGCAGCTAATTAGTCCACTCTTCTATCATACCAAGTAGTCAGTATAATTCCAAAAATACTTAGTTCCCCAAGAAAAATATTCAGCTAATTTCAGACAGACACAGTTAGATCTCAGTTTCCATGGATGTAATTTTTTTTTTATCGGTTTTCTATACCTGATTATATGCTAATTTATGATGCTAACGAGTACTCTTTTGAGCATTAGAACTGATGTTGATGATTACGTGAAGAAAATGACCATTATCATACATTTTCATTACTCAAAAAAAAAAAAAAAAAAAGTGCTTATTTACACACACACACACACACACACACACTATTTTTGTCTCCTTACATAGATGGTGATGAAGGGTGTTTTTCTATATATCTGCATTTCTGCCCCACAATGAAAAACACACAAATCTAGGTGACATTCACACACACTTATGGATATTATAGATAGGCATAGATAGATTAATAGATAGATAAATATAGATAATAGACAGACAGATAGATATATATAGAGAGGTAAATAGAGACAGCCAGACAGACATACAGGGACAAACAGACAGACAGACAGAGACACAGAGACAGACAAACAGAGACAGACACACAGAGACAGAAATACAGAGACAGAGACAGAGACAGACAGACAGAGACAGACACACAGAGAGACAGAGAGAAAGACAGAGATAAACACACACACACACACACACACACACAGAGAGAGAGAGAGAGAGAGAGAGAGAGAGAGAGAGAGAGAGAGAGAGAGAGAGAGAGAGATTAATAAAGATCGATGTCAGCACAGCAAAGATCCGACAACGTTTTCCTCCAAACTCTTCTGAAAAACAACTCCGACCCACACATGCTAAAGTTCTTAACATTTCCTGTCATACTTAGGAGGAATCAAAAGCCCCTATCAATTCGACCACTGTAGACGACCCCCTAAATATGAGCTTAACTTGCATCTGAGAAAAAATAATACTTGTGTGTGTGTGTGTGTGTGTGTGTGTGTGTGTGTGTGTGTGTGTGTGTGTGTGTGTGTGTGTGTGTGTGTGTGTGTGTGTGTGTGTGTGTGTGTGTGTGTGTGTGTGTGTGTGTGTGTGTGTGTGTGTGTGTGTGTGTGTGTGTGTGTGTGTGTGTGTGTGTGTGTGTGTGTGTGTGTGTGTGTGTGTGTGTGTGTGTGTGTGTGTGTGTAATGTATGAGAAGGCGGCTGGGGTGATTAGATTTGCCGAGGAAAGTAACTCCAGCTAGGTGAAAAAGTCCTGGAGCAAAAAGACATTCCATAACGCAGTGGGGGAAAAAATACGAGTGAAAGTTAGTGCCCAGAATAAGGTGCAGGAAAAAAAAAAAATGTGTAGGTGGAAGGCGAGTTGTGAGGGCAAGAAATGAGGCTGGCGAGGTGAGGGAGATAGGGAGAGAAGGAGGTAGGAAGGTGGGAGTGAGGGAAAGTGAGAGTGAGGGAAGGTATGTGGGAGTGAAAGAAAAAAGGTGAAAGTGAAGGAAGGAAGGTGGGAGTGGAGGAAGGAAGGTGGGAATAAAATAATTAAGGAAAGAGGAAGGAAGGGAGGATAGGTGGTAGGGTGAGAGTAGGTAAATGTAGGAGAGGTAGTGAGAAAATTGAGAGAAATGGACAAAGTATAAAGAGAGGGAAGGAACGTAGAGAAGGTAAAGTTGAGGTAGGGAAAGAGAGGGAACACTTCATGAGAAATAAGGGGGTGGTGAGAAAACTGAGAGAACAGAAGATAGTTGGAACAAGAGAACTAAAGAAGGAGGTAGAGGTGGAGAGAAGGAGGAAAAGAAAGTGAGGTGGAGGTAGGAAGGAAGAAAGAGAAGGAGGAAGGGACATGGGAGAAGGTGAGGTGGAGGGAGGGAGGGAGGAATGTGAGAGAAATGTGATGAAAGGAGATGCTGGTTCAAATGGAAAGGAGTGGTTTACTGCTGTGAGGGAAGAAATGAAGAAGAGGAAGGAAAGAAGAAATGAAGAAGAGGAAGGAAAGAAGAAAAAGAGTGAATGAATGTAGGAGAGGACAAGTAGACGGTGTGAGGTAAGGAATGAAGAAGTAGGAAGTAAGAGAAGGAGAGGAAGGAAGGAAGGAGGAAAATGAGAGAAAGAGTGAGCTAGAGGAGGATAATTATGAGGGAAGGAATAAAGGAAGGTGGGGAAGTAGAGATTGAGAGGGAAGACGAATGGAGAGATGGGGGGAGGGAGGAGGAGAAAGGAAAGGTGAGCTATATGAGAGGATGTGAAGGAAGGAATGGATGAAATGAGGATTAAAGGAAGGAAAGAACGAGGAGCAAAAGGAACAGGAGGGAGAAGAATGGTGAGTGAGAAACAGAATGAAGGAGGAGGAGGAGGAGGAAGTGGAGAAGAATAAAAAGGAAGGAGAGTGGTGGATCGTGGTTGGAGCAGATGTAAGGAAAGATATGAGGGAAGGGAATATAAGGAAGAAGAAGGAAGGGAATATAAGGGAGAAGAACTGGGAGAAGATATGAGAGAGGGAAACAAAGGAGGAGGAAAACAAAAGAATAAACTGAGTGGGAATGTGAGGATATAAATGAATGAAGGAAAGGAACCTCGAGAGAAGAAAACACGATGGAGTCTGGTGAGATGAGGTTGAGAAATGAAGGAATGAAGAGGCAAAATATGACAAGGAATATGAGAAAGAGGTTGAGAAATGAAGGAATGAAGAGGCAAAATGTGACAAGGAATATGAGAAAGTGGAGAAGAGAAAACCAGGCATGATAAACAATAAATGAGAGAGGGAGGGAAAGATAGATATATAGATTGATTGATTAATATTTGGTGCCGCAACAGAGAGGTCATATAGCGTCAGAAGATGGTGATAGAGAGGTGAGACAACAAGCAGGAAGGAAATAGGAAGAAAAAAAGGGACAGTTGAAGAATTTAAATTTAGTAGCTGGGACCGAAGGGGCGTTAAAACCCTTAAAAAAAGTATTGCCTACATCATTACAAGGGGAGGAAAAGAAATGCATAAGAAAATGAAGACTACGAATGTGAATTGCAGGAGGAGATACAGGAACTAAAAATAGGAAATGAAAGTGGAAATGAAGCCAAGGGAAAGAATAGAAAAAGAAGAAGAATGAAAGGAAGTCAAAAGAGGATCAAGGGAGTGTGCTCAAAGGAGGAAATGAAGCGAAAGAGGAAAAAAAAATAAAAAAGGAGGAGGAGGATGAAAAAAAAAAAAATATTAATATTGAAATATATTAGACAAAATATAAAGAAAAGGAGGTGGAAGAGTAAGATGAGAACGAAGATGGAAGAAGAGTAGGTTTATTAATGAAAAGGAGGAGGAGGAGGAGGAGGAGAATAAGAGAAAAGTAGGATAACATATAATGAAGTTAAGGAGACAGAAGAAAAAGAGGAGAAAAGTAGTAAGAGGAGGAGCAGGATGAGAAAAATATGGACTATCTGAGAATTGGAGTTGGTAAAATAGAAAAGGGAGAAGGATGAAGTTAACAAGACAGAAGTAACAACAAAGAAAGACTAGTAAAAAGGGAAACAATTTGGATTAACATTTCACTTGGGTTACTTTTAAGCCATGTGAAACAACGCAGAAAACTCCACATCGTTTAAGGGTGAAGTTTTGTGTTGGTATATCTAGAGCAATTGAATCCTCCAAACTATTCCAAGCAACAGAACACTATTATTTTTGCTCTTCTGGTCCTGTTTCCTAGCATACTTTGGAGGAATTAAGGCACTCCAATTTACCAAAAAAGAATTATCACCTTAAGATACAAGAAGAGTCACCTGAGGTAGAATATTTGAGAGGCCTGCTGATTCCTCCAGACCGTGCCAGCCAGATAATAGAATTCCTCTGTATAAAAGTAGGGAAAAATATTTTAAAATAAAGTTTACATGACTAGGTAGACTCCAATTTGCCCAAAAGCAAATATTTTCCATTAGATACTCCTCATTAAATATAAAATCCATTAACATAAAACTTTTCACATGACTAGATAGACTCCAATTTTTCCCAAAAGCAAATATTTTCTATTAGATACTTCTCATTAAAATATAAAATCCATTAACCTAAAACTTTTCGAAGTCACATACTTCACAAATATTCATATACAGTATATGGTGCAATATAATGCTTAGCAAATACTATCTCATTCCTGTATATGATGTTTACGTCGATAATATGCTTGTTAGGCTTAATTAATAGCTCTATCTCTCTCTCTCTCTCTCTCTCTCTCTCTCTCTCTCTCTCTCTCTCTCTCTCTCTCTTCCACCAACATTTAGAATAAAGGCTGCAAACTCAAATGCTCCCACCCATCGTTTATGACATATTGACATAAAAAAGAACGTCAAAAACAACACGTGCAAGCTCCTCAACTAAACATGGTGCCGGAGTACAGCAGAAAAGAGATAGGAAATTAAAGAGGAATATGTTGGTTGGGGTGAACTGGGGTTGATTCAAAGAACTGTTATTCTATTGCCAAGGGATCAAATTACTATGCTCAACTGGAGTAGGATCTGTTTTGTAGGCCTATTTTGAATGTCTCAAGATTGCTGTTTGCTAAAGGATTATAAGCCTCTTTAAAAAGAATACTCATTTTTTTGTGAATGAACTATTTTTATTTGGATTCCTACGGATTTTTTTCCAAACAGTCAAG
>JAWQEG010000402.1:0-314597 GCA_033782935.1 Petrolisthes cinctipes | reverse complement strand
CTACTACTACTACTACTACTACTACTACTACTACTACCACCACTACTACTACTACTATCACCACTACTATTATTACTACCACCACCACCACCACTACTACGACTATCATTACCACCACTACCACCACTACTACTATCATTACCACTACTACTACTACTACTACTACCACTACCACTACCACTACCACTACTCCTACTACTACCACTACCACCACCACCACCACCACCACCACTACTACCTCCACCACCTCTACTACTTCCACTACCACCACAACCAATGCCATTATCAACACCAACATAAATTTTCCATCACTTACAAAACTACTATCACTACTACCACCATGTCCAATACTACCACCACAACTACCACTCCATCAACCACCACCACCACCACCACCACCACAACCACTATTACCCTTACACACACACACACACACACACACACAACCTCCATTACAACTACCACACTATCATCATCATTTCCCAGACATGTTAATATACTACCACTACTACTACTACTACCACTATCACCACCATCAGTAGTGAGTATAGATAGACCCACTGATAATATCCATCACACACTACTACCGTTACTACTACCACCACTGTTGCCCGAGGATGGGGGGAGGGGGGTCTGACTTTATACTCTGTGAATACTTGCCATCCTCCACACGGTTAGAATAAAGATTGTTGTAGGATCTGGTTACTTTCTAGTGGTTTAAAAATTCACGTGAGGTGTACTGCAACCGGAGGCTCTTTATTTTTTTTTTTTCTACTTCTGTGTGAACCGCTAACTACTACTGCTTGCCTATTACTACTACTACTAGGCTACTACTGCTACTACTACTACTACTACTACTACTACAAATTTCATCTATCTTCTTTTATAATAATAATAATAATAATAATAACAACAACAATTATTATTATTATTATTATTATACTACTACTACAATTACTCCCACTGTTATTCCTTATTGACTTTATCTTTCCTCCTCCTCCTCCTCCTCCTCTTTACCTCTCTCAGTGAACCAGGATGCAAAAGCCATTAAAAGAGGGGGTGGCCATGGTCAGGGAGAGGGAGAGAGGAGAGGAGAAGGAGAGAAAAAATGGAGAGAGGAAAGAAGGAAGAGAAAAGAGTGGAGGAAAAGGAAGAAAGGGGAGACAGGAAAGAAGGAAGAAGGGAGAGAGGAAAGGAGAGAAAAGTGGAAGAAAAGGAAGAAGGGAGAGAGGAAAGAAGGAAGACAAAAAAGTGGAGGAAAGGGAAGAAGGGGCAGTTGAAAGAAAAACCACACAGGAATAGAGATAGAAAAGAAAATATAGAGGAAAAAGAGGGAGATGGAGGAAAGGAGAAAATAAGAAAAAAATAAGAAAGGGAAAGAAAATGAATGAAGGAACATAATAATAATTAGTACATAGATAGAAATACACGTGTATGTGATATTCATTATTATTATTATTATTATTATTATTATATATCTGTTAACTGTAATGATATGCAGGTGATTAGTGGTTAAAAATGACTTTGCCAAATGACCCTCTAATTACCCCTATCTTACCTACCCTACCTATCCCTATTTGTCCCTGAACCTTAGCCCCTATACCTACCTACCTACCTATCCCTTACCCTCTGCAGTGCCCCTATATTTGTCCTTGTGCAGTCACGGTCAATAATAATAATCATCCACATATACCGGTATTAGTGTGATTCATGTAAACATTTGACAGTTTCAAACAGCTACTAATTTTTATATTTTCAAAACAATAACATCATAAGAGAACGTGACAACTTTAGACAGCAATTTGTTTCGAGTTCTCCCTAATATCCCTACCACTGTCTAGTACCCTCTGTCCCTATAGTCCCTAATTCTTGTTCCCTTTCTCCCTACATTCCCTATCCCTGTATATACACCCTATATCCCTATTCTCTCTTCTCTCTCTCCCTACATTCCCTATCCCTATTCTCTCTTCTCTTTCTCCCTACATTCCCTATCCCTGTATATACACCCTATCCCTATTCTCTCTCTCCCTACATTCCATATCCCAAAATATACACCCTATCCCTATTCTCTCTTCTCTTCCTCCCTACATTCCCTATCCCTATATATACACCCTATCCCTATTCTCTCTTCTTTTTCTCCCTACATTCCCTATCCCTATTCTCTCTTCCCTTTCTCCCTACATTCCCTATTCCTATTCTTTCTGCTCTTTCTCCCTACATTCCCTATCCCTATTCTCTCTTCTCTTAGTCCCTAAATTTACCCCTATCTAAAGTTTAGTGAAATGTGCAGGTTTAATCATTTAAGGGGGTGCGGGAGTAGGGACAGGCTGGGGGGGGGGGGTGCGGGGGGTGCGGGAATAGGGGGGACAGGCTTGGGGGGGGTTTGGGGGGTGCGGGAATAGGGGGGACAGGCTTGGGGTGGGTAGAATGCCTGTCCCCTATTCCCGCACCCCCCTAACCCCCCCTCCCCAAGCCTGATCCCCTACCCCCCCAAGCCTGTCCCCCTACTCCTGCACCCCCCAAAACTCCCCCTCCCCAAGCCTGTCCCCCTACTCCTGCTCCACCTTAACCCCCCCCCCCCCAGAAGCCTGTCCCCTACTCCCGCACCCCCCTAACCCCCCCTCCCAAAGCTTGTCCCCCTATTCCCGCACCCCCTAACCCCCCCTCCCCCGAAGCCTGTCCCCCTATTCCCGCACCCCCTTAATGTGTCAGCTTTTTCTGGAGTAAATGATTCCTCCAAAATATTCTAAGCAACAACAGGCCACCATTACTTTTGGTTAACCTGGTCCTGTTTCCTGGCATACTTTGGAGGAATCAAGGCTATCTAATGTATCAAAGGTGTATTGGCCTACCCCCTTCATATATATGACATGTAATCCTAGACAAATTACACACAAACACACACACACACACACAAAAAGAAGAAAAAAAAATGAAAAAATGAAAAAAATAGAAAAAAAATAAAATAAAAAATAAACTATAAATATTGAAATGCCAGAATACAGTATACAGTATATTATATTTCCTATCTTAGGTCATAATATTTAGAAGGGAAAAAGTCCGTTTAATTAATGTATTCGCTTTTTCGATCAGTCATACAATCCCAGACAAAAAAAAAAAAAAAAAAAAAAAAAAAAAAAAACTTATAAATACTGAATTGCCATCAAACAGACAGTATATCCCATCTTAGGTCATATTATTAATCAGAGGTTAATTAGTGCATGAAGGGGGAAGTTTTATGTTGGTAAATCTGGAGCAACTGAATCCTCCACCAACTATTTTTCCAAGCAACAGAACAACACCATTACTTTTGCTCATCTGGTCCTGTTGTTTCCTAGTAGCAATACTTTGGAGGAATCATGGCACTCCAATGTACCAAAGAGGAATTACCACTTTAAATATATTCGCTTTTTCGATTAGACTGCACCAAACACTTACAAACTCTGAAGTGAATTTGAGGTCATAATAATTTCTTAGAAGGGAATTAGTGCATTTTCGCCAAAGATTTATTAAGTAACCCTGCATGATTGTGATGAAGTCAGTCAGATAGAAATATGGAGGTATATGAGTCCTTCAAATATTGCCACGAAACACACACACACACACATACACACCTATATGAAAGGAGCTTGTTTCGTGGCATAGTCAGGAGGAATAAAAAATACTCCAATTCCCATACACGAGCACAGGGTTCTAAAAAAAAAAAAAAAAAAAAAAAAAAAAAAAAAAAAAAAAAAAAAAATCTACAGACTCAAATGAATTAATGGGAGATTGTCTTTGATGGCTTCTGATTCCTCCAAACTATATATATACCATGCAACATATCCTTTACTCTAGTGGTAATACGGGGGGTGGGGGGGGGGAATCTCTTAGTTAATTAATTGGAGGGCTTCTGATTCCTCTTAACTATACAAGGAAACAGACGACCCCAGTGTTAACCTACTAAGCCTAATAGGGGATTTGTTTCGTGGCATAATTTGGAGTAATCACTATAGCCCATTATTTTACCAACAACATATTCCTCCCATAAAGTGGTAGGTAAATTCTTTTTTGGTACATTGGAGTGCCTTGATTCCTCCAAAGTATGCCAGGAAACAGGACCAGAAGAGCAAAAATAATGGTGTTGTGTTGCTTGGAAAAGTTTGGAGGATTCTGTTACTCATTCCTGGCCTAGGATAGTTTAGGAGGAATAGGTAGCAATCTTTTATTATTTCTTTTTAAGTTTTTTTTTTTTTATTAACCTTTAGTACAAGCCCTAACCAAGACTCTGGGGAACGTTGCCGCTAAAGGCCACCACCACCACCACCACCACCACCAAGTTATCAGATACATGATAGAATATTACTAAGAATAAAATACAGGATCATTGCAGTAATATTATGGACCTTGCCTGTGATCGTGTATTGGAGGCTTCTGATTCCCCCTGACTATGCCACGAAACAGGCTCCTTCTTTATAGGTGTGTGTGTGAGAATGTTTCGTGGCAATATTTGAAGGACTCGTTTACCTCCAATTTTCTGACTACATCACAGGGTCCCTTAATTAATAATGGTGTTAAAATAAGTCTATGGATTTCGCTCGCCAGTTTCACGACACGAAAATGAAAATGAAAACATGTGAAACTATTTTATTTTTAATTTATATATTTATTCATTATTTTGTGTCTGTAGTTTTACCAGCATCACTTCCCTAACCTAACCTAATCTACACTAACGTAATCTAATCTTACCTAACGTAATCTAACTTTATCCAACCTAACCTAATCTAACCTTACCTATCCTAACCTAACCTAATCTAATTCAACCCAACAAAACTTAATAAGCAACCCTAAAATAACCTAACCTCACCTTCCCTAACCTAACCTAAACTAACCTAACCTAACCTACCTTCCTTATCAAATCGATGTACAAAAGCTTAAGAGAGAGACGAAATAAAAGGAGAGATAGAGAGAAAGGAGACGAAGGAAAAGAAAGAGGAAGAAGGGAGAAGAAATTGATGTAGGATATATAAGATGAATAGAGGAGAAATAAAAGGAGAAAGAGAAAGGAGAAGATGGATAGAAAAGAGGGATGAGGAGGAAGGGAGATAAATATTAATGTATATAAGATTAAGAGAGAGGTGGTCTTTAAAGGGATAGCATACTTTTAGTACCTATAAGCTACATTAGAGCGCCTTGATTCCTCCAAAGTATGTCAGGAAACAGGACTAGTTGAAAAAATATAATGGAGTCCTGTTGCTTGGAATAATTTTGAAAAGGAATGAGCTGCTCTAGACTTACCACCAACACTGCACTTCCTTCTCCCTTAAGGGGGAAGTTCTGTGTTGGTAAATCTGGAGCAACTGAATCCTCCAAACTATTCCAAGCAACAGAACACTATTATTTTTGCTCTTCTGGTCCTGTTTCCTGGCATACTTTGGAGGAATCAAGGCACTCCAATGTAACAAAAAAGAATTACCACCTTAAGGACCCTGTGATCGTGTACGAGAATTGGAGGTTTCTGATTCCTCCTGACTGTGCCACGAAACAAGCTCCTTCCATATAGGTGGTGTTTCGTGGCAATAGTTAAAGGACTCATTTAACTCCGATATTCTGACTACATCACAGGGTATCTTAATAAAATTCTTTTTTTCTCTGGTTCTTGAGCCTGTGAAGCTTATAATTATTTTCATACTATATTATTTTTGTGTGACATAAGATAGACATGATGAAAAGATGAAGTTAGAGAAATGTATAATATAATAATAGATAGTATAGTAGACGAGGTGACAGGACTTTTACCGCCGACTGTACACACACACACACACACACACACACACATACATATCGACATAGAGCATACTCTTCGTGTTAGTGAGTGATGGTGTTAGCAGTAAGGTATTAAACACACATACACTCTTCGTGTTAGTGATGGTGTTGAGTGGTAAGGTCATAAAATTCTTGCTTCTAGCTTGTCAACTTTCCCACGGTTTGTCTGGCACCCATTAATTTACTTATATTATCCTTCTCACTCTTAAAAACTGATATATATATATATATATATATATATATATATATATATATATATATATATATATATATATATATATATATATATATATATATATATATATATTGGAAAGTGGATAGCCTAATCTGTCTATCTATCTACCTATGTATGTATGTATACAGGGTGTCTCGCGAGTTGTAGCAGAGCCGAAGGGAGATGAAAGATTATGCAATTTTAAGCAAAAAAATCTCTATAAATATATAATTTTTAAGAGCTGGTTTAGGAGTAATACAGCGGAAGTGTTAGTGAGAAGCAAGTGGAGGTGGGTATGGTGTGTGGGAACTGAGGACTGAGGCACCTCACACACTGGTCGTAGGCACGCCATCATTGCTACATTATTGATACCGTACAACAATCACTTAAGGGACCCTGTGATGTGGTCAGAAAATTGGTAATAATTGAGTCCTTCAAATATTGCCACGAAACAACCACCACCTATACGGAAGGAGCTTGTTTCGTGGCATGGTTAGGAGGAATCAGAAGCCTCCAATATTCATACACGATCACAGGGTCTTTAATTAGGTTTCATTATTTAATAGTTTTACTCTCTCTCTCTCTCTCTCTCTCTCTCTCTCTCTCTTATTCCTTTGGTTTTAATTGATTTTACTGTTCTCCATTTTATTTACTATTATTATATACCAGCGGAGGTACCCGGCTTTGCCCGGGACAAATGCACTCTGGAGTTTAGAAATATTCAATATTAAATTTATAATATGTGAAAGCATTACAGTCTTGTTGCGTTAGTTAAAAAGATTCTGCGATCTCAGGCCACTTGCCAGTTGCCATACGTAGTTCATCAGCCATGGCTGTGTACATTTGGCGCGTTTTAAGCGGCTCGAACGGAAAAATCCGTTCAATCGGTACATTTGGCGCTCGATTTTAGCAGCTCGAACGGAAAATGAGCTCTTCTTTATGGTTTTAACCGATAAATTTTTACGTCATGTTACGTCATAAAAACTTTTGCTGGTGGTGCTGATTCAGAATATATAGTTTTGGGAGCGAAACCGGTTTTTTTTTGCGGATTTATAGTAGATGACGTAATTTTTACGTCGAGTTATGTCATATAACGTCATACAAAAACCTGCGCCTGGTGATGGTGATTCAGAATATATATGGGTTTTGGATGTAGGTGTAACCGTTTTCGAGTTATAAGGAGACAAACAGAGACGGTTTGCCATTTATAGTATTTTATAGTATAGATTTTACTTTACGCATTTGCTTTAATTTTTTTGAATGTTTTTATTTCTCTTGATTTAATTATATGTGGCCTACCGGTATTCATTACATTATTACTGTTAATTGTATTTCATATTCTATTTCATCCCATTCTTCAGTAACATAATATTTATTGTTTCCTTTAATGTTCTGAAAATGGAGGCTTTTAACTGAAGGCAATTGATTCACAATTTCACCTCCAAAACAGTGCCCAGGAATATAGGTCTCTCTCTCTCTCTCTCTCTCTCTCTCTCTCTCTCTCTCTCTCTCTTGTCACGCCATAATGGTCTCACGCTCACTCGCTCTCACGCCCCTCTCCCACCCACCCACTCACTGAAGGCTACATGAATTACCCATTATATTTTTCTATGTTTTATGGAATTGAGTCGAGCCACTACTTACTGTAAAATCCAAGGGAGGAAGGAAGTATAAAACTGATTAAAAAATGAATGTTAAAACCTACAAAATTGTCAACCACCATTACGCACCTAGTCTTCTGTTTTATAATGTATGTTGTTTTAAAGGGAGAGTCTCTTGTTTGCAAATTGGAAGGCTACTGATTCCTCCTATCTAGGCTAGAATATAGACCCCACCTCAGGTGTGTGTGTGTGTGTGTGTGACCCATGGTGTGACCAAAAGGACTCGAAACGTCCCCTTTCCATCATCTGCCAATCAGATACATCCAGGAATGTCCCAGAGAGGCAGGGCTTCTCCGCCACCTTCGGCTGGACAGAGTATATATTAGGGATCTGTTTTGTGGCATAGTGTGAAGGAATCAGAGACTTTACAATTCACCAACGTAAAAATCACCCCTTGATTTGATTTAATATGCTGTGGAGGCTGCCGGTTCCTCCAAACTATGAGTACAAACAGACACATATAAAGTTAAAGAATCCTGTGATGTAGTCAGAAAATTGTTGGTAAATGAGTCCTTTAAATATTGCCAGGAAACACACACACCTATAGGTTATGGAAGGAGCTTGTTTCGTGGCATAGTCAGAAGGAATCAGAAGCCTCCAATTCTTATAGATGATCACAGGGTCCTGAAATCAAAGTAACCAGTCTAGCCTAGCTTACGTCACTTTTCCCAACGCTGTTATGACTACGACAAATAGTGACCTCAAATTAGTAGTGATATAAGATACTAGTAATGATATAAGTAGATAGTCAGATGTGGATGAATATAGATGAAGTTATAAATATAAACAAATGAATAATATATATACACTGACATATGGTAGGTTCGTACACACATATAGGTAAGCAAAGTACATTCACACATATACAGGGTGTCTCGCGAGTTGTAGCAGAGCCGAAGGGAGATGAAAGATTATGCAATTTTAAGCAGAAAAATATCTATAAATATATAATTTTTAAGAGCTGGTTTAAGAGTAAATACAGCGGATGTGATTGTGAGAGTCTAGCGTTGGTGCCAGCCATTGTTGTGGCTGGCTACTCCCAATCAATGTTGCCGTCAATGATCCTTTTTATATTTCTTTATTTACATGTTTTTTCTGAATTAAGTTCTATCAACAAAGTGGCCGAGGCAAGTGGAATGCCTCAGGGAAAAGTTGTCAGATACCTCTTCCATTTGAACTAAAAAATTCGTAATATATCAGGAAAAAATGCTAAAAATATGCGGGAAAAAGGGAGTGACTGAAAGAATGGGATTTAAATTTAAATAAACGAACCACGCCCACGCCCTTTAAATGTTAAAAAACGCAGTTAGAATATAGATATCGCTCTAAAACTTTGGGAAATAATTGCCATTACTTCCAATTATTTTTCAGTGTGCTTAACTCAATATCACCATGATCTCAATATTTCGCTCAAAAAACCAGTACAGGGTCCCTTAAAGTCATATAAACTACAGAGAGTAACCCGAGTTTCTGATCTTACATGTGCAATCAATCAACCTTTGAAAAGTCAAAATGTTGTTGTTTTACATCAATCACATACTGCCAATATACCAGATACTTTATTTAAGGCATAATTGATCAAAACATCTGAGATATGAGAAGTTTGGACAGCCAATCACTCGTGGTTAAAGTTATGAGCCCTTGAACGAGCATTGTCATCAAATCAACCAATCACGGATGCAGAAACAGAAACCCGCTAGGAACCAGATGCACCAATTGTTGGAGTAGAGTATAGTTTAATATTTTCATGGTAAAGATCAACCTTGGCTGGCCACAAATCCCCCACCCTTTCTTGGTTCAACCTTACTCAACCTAGCCATTGCTTTTAGCTTGTGAGGACAGAATTTATTGTCAAAGGAGTGTAAAAGTGTACTTTGAGTGGTGGTCATTCTGAGCTAGCTACCCATCCTACAGATGTCCATATAGTCTTTTCAAGTACAGTAGGCGGCAAACTGTAGTCTCCTTACTTAGTGTTTCATGAAGGATAACATAACATAAAGGATAATTATCAAACCAACACATTCACCATACAGAATTATAATATCCAGGGTTTAAATTAGTAAGCTATTCTGGGTTTTCATTTTACGAGCCTGTGAAGCTTATATTTCCATACTGCACTTAATGACTTGGCAGATGTGGTGACACGACTTTTGCCGCAGACTTTCCCGCCTACCTCGGAATTCCTGGACGGCAGGATTTACCGCTAGTACCAATTCCGTACCTATACTGCACAGTTGGGCATGATTAGTTTCTTCTGGTTTATAGTCTAGCCTGTCACAGCACTACACCGAGGGTCACTCAGTTCCTACACTACAGCTGTGATAGCTGAGCTTCAAGGCAATTTTTCTTCTACATCCGTTTCTGTGTCTCGTACTGTACCACCTGTTATTTCCACTCCACGAGTGCAACCTCCACGTTCCCGTCGCATACCTGCAAGTAATCAGACTCTGCAACTGAACGGGAACTGGATATAACTTTGTCACCATATAACAGTGATGAGTTTCAACACGAAGCAGCATGAGGACCTTGGATGTGTTGACAGAGGCTGTGGTCAGCCATCACACTCAAACACAACCTTGCTCTGGCCTTGAAAGTGACTCCTCTTCATCACCTCCTACCCCCATAACCATGGGTTGCAGAGAGATGGGGTTGGTTTCATTGGAAAAAGGAAGAGTTATTAGTGAGTACGAAACCAAATTTAAGTTTCTAAGAATTGTAGTTTAGGAGTAGGTATAAAGTGAAGTGAAGCATTTTTAGCAGCATCGCCCAGACACAGCAGCAGCGGTAGCTTTGCACTCACCCAAGGCAAGAGAAAAGTCGTCCGGATTTCAGGGGTTAACCAAGCTTATGGAGTAAAAGCCGTTTCCATATCCTTCATTCCCAGTTATTATAACTTTATTCTATCATTTCTCATTTCATAAAATTTCTTATTTCATATAATTTTTTTTGTCGCTTCTATTTTTGATATGTATTTAATGTTCATTCATACTAATTTTATCTTACTGGTGTGAGGGAAGAAACACAGACAATCGTCAAAGGTAAATAATAATAGTGGTTGCGCCAGTATGCGCAGGGACACAAAAATTAAAATTAAAAACTCTGAATGCTGTGTGGAAATTCTGCAGGAAAACCTGAATTGACTCCACTGTACAGTATCCCACAGACTGGTACCCTTAACCCTCTAACCAGGGGCATGTTCATGGGTGCCAGCTCTACATTCCAGGCCTTTTTTTGCATAACGTAAACAAACATTTGGCATCTAATAGTGTGTATACCACTATACTTATATGAATATATGATAATATACATGAAATTGAATACAAACCTTTAACTGTTTCCTGATGTACTTGTGAAGAGTAAATGGACATCTGTAGAATGGGTAGCCAACTTATAATGACCATAACTCATAGCACACTTTTACACTCTCCTGACAATTCTAAGTTTGTTTTCACACTCCGATTTTATCATATAATTTGTCAGAATCACATTTTTCAACTCAATATGAAATATATCGTCGTTGTAATTTTTATGTACATATATGGCAATTTGCGCACAAGCAGAGTGCTGAAAATACATTTTCGTATGCTGACAGCTATTCCTATAAGCTACTGGCAAAACAAGGTTTGTGCAACTTGTGGGAGCTCCTATGCACACAGACTCTCTGTTGTGAGCCTAATCAAGTATGTAAGGTGGCGTACTAATATGAAAGCTGCACTGTCGACTTTTGTCGTCACTCGTGGTTATTCATAATTGTTGGTGGTGTCAACTTATGTTTTCACCTGCGGTTTAAGGATTAAAACTGATGACACATCCCAGAAATATATTCAAATAAATACATAGGCACCTTTATAGATTTTTGCAGTTACCAGTATGTCGTCAGAAATTGTCACAAAGAAATTGCTAGCAACCAGCAATACTTCCGCAGTGTTTAAAATGGCTGCCGGCTGGTCACAAATAGTTTGTAAAGCTGTAGTGATCAATTTTCAGGGGAATACTGCACAGGAAACTAAGGATAATATGGGGTAATTCAGCGGGACGCTGAAAAATCTTTCTTATTCGGTTTCGGTCACACAAAACTGTACAGGTGGGATATCCCGAATGACCGTAGACAAACCTGAATCATTGCCAAGGGATCTGAGTACAGTCCTAAGTAAAACAAATATTAAGAATAATCATAGTTCCTGACACTGTTGGAGGCTTATTATAAATATAAAAGAAATATTATAAATTGATAAAGGAACCCGAGAAATGCATGACAGTGTTTATTAATGGTATATTACGAGATGGTATAATACCGTATGGTATAATACGGAATGGTACTGTATTTCCATGGGGTCTGTCTGGGACACGACTCTCTTGCCTGGTTTTGAGGCTTTGTGCGGTACGGTACCCAGGAAGTTTTTCCCATATAATACCACCACTGGGACAAGTTTGGCCTCCCATCCCATAACCACCTAGCCGCTGGCATTATCTATCGCGCCAACTCCCTTGCCCGGGCACTTGCGGTCACTATGTAAACAACACATTTGACAGCTAATAGCTTGTAAACCACTCACGCTACATAAATAAATGATACAGGATATTGAAGTAAAAATCTTTAGCTGTCTCCTGATGTACACTCGCAATCCAAAATATGTATCCAGGCTTGCTTCCAATAGCCTGATCGAGTATTAAGCGAGTTCAAGCATATATCAAACAGATAAGCGTTGTAATTGGTTCACTACTTATGTCAAATGATTCGAAACTTCAACAAGACCTGGATACAAATTTTGGATTGCGAGTGTACTTGTGAAGACTAAAATTATATCTGTAGGATGGGTAGCCATCTCACAATGACATCGACTCAAAATTCACTTTTACACTCTATTTACATATCTAAGTAAGTTTTCACACTCTAATTTCATTATTAAACATGTCAGAATCACATTTTTCAACATAACAATATGAAATATAATGTCATTATAATTTTTACACACATATATGGTAATTACAGGAAAAGAGAAGTGATGAAAATATGTCCTTCTACTCTCACAGTTTAAGTAAGACTGACTGATATGCTGTGGCAGCCCTCCTGGCTGCCACCAGCAGTATTGCCACCTCGAAACTAACTCGTTTGGGACCGCACAAATTAAAAATCTGTCCTGTCGAATAAATGCTACGCCCGCGGTGCTCCAGACATGTTGCTAGTGTCAAAATTTTACCACACCTGTAAATTATGGGTTAACCACCTAGCCGCGGGCAATATCTATCGCAGCAACTCGTCTTTCGGGCGTCTCTCCGCACTCGCAGTCACTATGTAAACAACACATTTGACTGCTAATAGTTTGTAAACCACTCAGGCTACACAAATAAATGATACAGGATATTGAAGTACAAACCTTTAGCTGTCTCCTGATCTACAGTCGGCAAAAAAATTTCGTTACCATCCTTTTAACAGTGTGATGTAATGTTGGTAGGCCTGACTTGTGAGTCAGGTGTGGCACAAGCATGGAGATAGTATAGGTGGAATCGCCATGGCTCACTAATCCAGGGGAGTAAAGTGAAGCCGCCGAACTGTCATTTTCGGCGCCTTCAATATGGCGGACACCAAGATATGTTTCAGTAAAAGTGGACTTCTGACCTGACATACAAAGGTATGCGCCATCTTGAAGGCGCCGGAAATGACAGATTGGTGGCTTCACAAATCAGGTCCTACTGGCGCCTCCACCTATACTACCTCCATGGGCGCGAGTATCATATATACCTCCGTCACCCTCCCGGACCCCTCAGTGTCTAATGGACAGGCAAGTAGGAATGACGTACTTTTACCCAGTGCTACTTTTTCTGGGTATTTCAAGGTTATTCTTGTTCTAAAATACTCAAACGTATTTCTTTATGTTTAATGATGAATAGTTAAATAGTAATAGCTCTTGAACACTCAAAATTTAATTTAAAATCAGTTAAACTTTTGATATAAAAAGAAAGGGAATGCCTTGTCCCAAGTTGTCATTGCCGCGGCCCGCGAGGCACAGCTGCTCAGACGGCGGAGTACTAACCCTGCCGCGCTTATCGATGTTAAAATTAACGTAGGGGTGGTAACGAAACTTTACTTGCCGACTGTACTTGTAAAGACTAAATGGACATCTGTAGGATAGGTACCCAGCTCAGAATGACCACAACTCAAAATTCACTTTTACACTCTATTTACATATCTAAGTACCGTATGTTTTCACGCTCTGATTTCGATATAAGACATGTCGTAATCACATTTTTCAAAACAACAATATGAAATAAAATATCACTGTTGTTTTTACACACATATATGGTAATTACAGGAAAAGAGGAGTAATGAAAATATGTCCATTCGTTCACTGTTGTTGTAACACAGATTGGAAGTGGCTGGCTAGACTCTGGGGAGTCTCTTGTCTATCATATGCAGTGTTATCAGCTAAGACAACCATCTTCGGGAGTGCGCAATTCTAAAAATTGTGTTGTCGAGAATTCTCGTCACCCGCGGTTTAAGGGTTAAATGCCCAGACAGAGGTAGTCCAGCCTCAGGCCCCTACACCCTTGAGTGGATCCGGTAATATGGGAGATGAAGGATGGTGTTTACATGTTTAGTCCATTTAGAATTTATTTATTTACTGTATTTATTTATCTTTTTACCTCACCCACCTATCCAACAAACTTAAGAAATTCAAGGAAATTGGGTTAGGACCATGACTATGACGGAGTATAGTATTTAAGTTTCCAAATACTATACCATGCCAGAGTGGAGAGGTCAGAGTCATGATATAAAGCTAAGTGTTTTCTATCCCTAGTAACTAGTTGTTGGAGAATTGGAGTTCTTCCGATTTCCTCAAACTGCATTTCAGTATATACATTCCCTACTCGAATAAATGGAGGAATCCTGTTTACTGGCATTGTAGTCCGAGCGTAGCCTTATGCATAACATTTTTTCCTAGCTTTGAAAGATATATGAATTTTATTTTCATGTAATTATCAGTCAACTGCTGCTTATTTTAAATCAGATGGAGGCCACTTCCGAAATGTTGAGCATTTTTAACCCCTTAGGACCGACTTTTTTTTTTTTTTTTTCACCCCCAGCCGACTTCTTGGGGTCAATTTTCAACTTTCATGTAGGCAAATTTTGTTCTTACAGAATGAAAGAGCTTGAATTCACACACCAGGAACTGAAAACGGGAGCCTCCTAGGTGTACGAGTTTGCGTATGACAGAGCGTCAAAGTCCGAAAACAAATAAAATAGTATCCCCTGAAACGCATGAAAGAAAACCTCATACGCTCTGCGTACGCTCTAAACATGTAAATAAACACCTAAACAATGCGTCTAAGTGGTTTTCAATGATAATAAACGTATTTCAGTGTAATTTTGTCTGTCTAGACTCTCCTGGAGTATAGTAGACAGCAGAGAGATACGAGAAACTCCTTGTGTATACACGACTGCATGTATACATTCGTGTAGGCCTATGTATATTTTGGCTTGCGTCTCCATGAAGGCAGCGACCCAGTTTATCAGCTTCTCAGATAAACTGTTCCCCCAGGCAGCCAGCTCCCCTGTATCAGGTGTGACACTGATACCACACACAAGACAGAAAAACACGTCCCACTTGAGTACAGTGTGCGTGTACACAGTACTACGCACTGTACACGGTGTATACAAGGTTGTGTGTGTACGTATTTATGTGTATTATACTGCATGTAAACGCCTAATATCGTGTGTATCAGTAAGGGAGGGCTACGAAGCGGAGGGACAGGGACTGTAGTGGTGAGATGGGGTCCTTGTTGGTGGGGGTAGGTCTAGGCTCCACCCACCAGCATACGTAGTAGCCAGACACCACTACCACAGTCAAACCTTTTCTCAAGGACGTTAGCTTTCCATCGTTACCAACGCCAGCTCGCTAGCTACTCGCTACAGTTTTTTATAGGTACGTCGACATGTCGGTTATTCGGAGCGAACCATTAATTTTTTTATCACCGACATGTCGGTTGATCGGTCCTAAGGGGTTAATAACATTAAGAAATAGTTGGGAACTACTTTACTACGCGGAAGGGTACTATGGGCTCATGCGTATTAAACATTTTGTATTATATGCATAGTAAAATCGTCGTGAGAGCTGATATAGAGTTAACAGACAGAATTATTATTAATGAATATATAATAATAATAAATAAATATATTAGAATATATAATTGATAAATACATCATAATAATAAGAATAATAATATAAATAATAATAATGATTAATCAATATTTAATAATAAAAATAACAATAATAATAATATAAATACAAATAATTATTAAGCAATAAATAATAATAATAATAATAATTAATAAATATATTAGAATATATAATTGATAGATACATATTAATAATAACAATAAATACCTAGTACCCGAATTAACTAAAATCCACCAAAAACAAACCAAAATTTTGACAGGAGCAGAATTATTCTACCTACTATTATTATAACTATTGCAATTAACTCTAGACTGGGCCATTAAACAGACTATCTGGTAGTACAAATAGATGCAAAATATTATTGGCTATTTTTGGGAACAATCTGGAGTTTTTTTGAAGTGGCCGAATTGACCAAAATTAACCAAAAACAAACAAAAATATTGACTGGAACAGAATTATTCTACCTACTATTATTATAATTATTGCTATTATATCCAGACTAGTCCTTTAAACAGACTATCTGCTAGTTCCAATAGCTGGGGAATTGTATGGGTTATTTTTTTTTTAAATACAATTTAGAGTTTTTGGAAGCACCCAAATGAAAAGGATGAGTGTACTCCAGCACACTAATGGGCCATAGTATATAATTATAATGCTGATGTGTGTGTGTTAGTGAATATGTATTTCTTGTCTATTGTGACCATACCTAGGTAAAAGTTGTAAAATATGAATGATCTGTTATGATGTTACAAAATATTATTATTATTTTTTTTTTTTTTCTTACTGTGATTGGCAGCCATCTTGGATACAGAAAAATGCTCAACATTGCCCATCTGGCCTCCATCGGATTTCGACTCAGGACCTCAGAAATATACAAGATCAGTCATAAAATCTTATATATGTTTTAGTGCCGGGTTCTACTTAACCATCGCTCGGACTATTGGTTGGAGGAGACAGTAGCCTTCCACTTCACAACAGGTTAGGTTTCTTTAAAGGGGGTATTACAGTGTAGGTATATCTGGAGCAATTGATTTCTCCAAACTATTCCAGGTAACAGGCCACCATTACTTAGTCAAACTAGTACTATTTCACGATATGCTGTACTTTGATGGAATCAATGAGCTCTAATGTACACAAAGTGTATGTACAGTATTACCCCCTTTTAAATAAAATCAATTTCCTATGTTCTCTCGTGGCTTGGTGGGTAAGTGGCTGGAGAATATTCTCACACACTCACTCACACACTGGACAGGCCACAGCAAACACCCATATGTACTACAACTCTACAACAACTCCACAATCACAAAATATACAACTTTATCTTTTTCCCACGAATTATTATTTTTAGAAGGAAACACACACACACTGGACAGCCCACAGCAAACATCCATATGTACTACAACTCTTCAACAACTCCACAATCACAAAATACAGTACAGTATACAAGTTTATCTTTTTTCAAAGAATATTAATTATTGGAAGGAAACACTACAACCAGTACTGACTTGCAACACCATCAGAAGGTAACCCACAAATATAACACGTTGGCTACAGTACAGTAAGGAAAACTAATAAGTATTCAGGTGTGCTTGGAATACCTAGAGACAGTAAATAAATGCACAATAAGATCTCCATTGGAATTATTTTGGGTAAATTTTCTGAGTTACACATGTGCGAGGTTTTCAGACAAAACAGTTTTTCTTATAGTTTTTCATGTGATTTGTTCGATTTTAATATTCATTTATTGTGCAAATATCCTGTTTTGGCCATACCCCATCACCCAGCTTTTGGCAAAAGTTGCTCGGGTTTACCAATTTTTCGTGAGCATTACCAATTGGCGTATATTACTAATTATTGGACTATTCAAAGCATCAACCAAAGCTATAGACGGCGTCACACAGGCTCAAAGCATATTTAACCGTTCAAATTTTAATGAGCCATTTTGCTGAAGGTATTAACAACCATTCCATGTGATTGTTACATGTGGTGTTCACTCACTCATATAATAATAATAATAATAGCAGAGGGAATAATGGCGCCACTTACATCACGTATTCGTGTGTTATCTACCTGTTCACTGGCTGCTACAGCACTGTGGGGAGTTAACAAGGCTTCGAAGAGACAGAAGAAAAAGTACCGATGCTTTTTCATCGGTACCTTGTTTACATTTGTGGCAAGTCAATGTAGATACTGACTGGAATGTTGCGATGATTAATATTAATCCAGGATTGTATTAGACAAAATATTCATATTTCGAATTTATAATTCGTAATGTTCTTATCATATATTCTGGTATATTATATTTATTCTGTATTGTTTTGTGATATAAAGAAGAGCTCATTGGTGTTATTGGTAATGATGATGATGGTGATGTGGCCTAACTAAATATACTAACTAAACTAACTAAATATACTAACTAATATACTGAGTCTGGTGTGTAAGAAACTAAATATACTAACTAAACTAACTAAATATACTAACTAATATACTGATTCTGGTGTGTAAGAAACTAAATATACTAACTAAACTTACTAAATATACTGAGTCTGGTGTGTAAGAAACTAAATATACTAACTAAACTTACTAAATATACTAACTAATATACTGAGTCTGGTGTGTAAGAAACTAAATATACTAACTAATATACTGAGTCTGGTGTGCAAGAAACAAAATATACTAAATATACTGAGTCTGGTTTGCAAGAAAAAAAGGCTAATATTGTGATTATCTGTGCCGGCGAGCTACAGATTAGGTTAGGTAGAGTTTGGTTACCTTTATCAATACTCAGTGGAATTATCTTGTGGAAATGTATTCTTTACTAGATATTTCAGTTTGAGAGACAAACTGAGGTCGGGCAGACAGTGTTACCAGATCTCCTTGGTGAAATAACGAAAGGGCCTCTATGCAGTTGTGTATATTATGCCTGACCCACCCAATCGGGATACATTTAGCTACTATCCACAGAATCTAATTTATTTCTATAGGTCCAGAAGGACACTAGGTTAGGTCCTGAAGGACATTAGGTTAGGTACCGAAGGACATTAGGTTAGGTCCCGAAGGTAGCCACAGTTTAGGTTAGGTCAGGTCAGGTCAGGTTATTTCGTCTGGTGATCAAATAACTAATTATCCCAATTTAATATTATTGAATTTCCCACCCTTATTGTACATTCTTCATATGATTTCCCAAGTGTGGACAAAATTAGCCTAAAACTTGGAAGTATCCCTGTATCTGGCAACACTGTACACACAGGTGAGAAATCGGGAACCCGCTAGGAAAGCCACCCTCCCGTTTCAAAGTAAATACAAATAATATTCATTCTTTTTACGTATTGCCACAAAAGAAAACAGTCTACTAAATAAAAAAGGGAAAAGAAACGGGCAATTTTGGTTCCCAGAAAGTGTGAAAATCGAGGACGCAGATAATCGCAATATTTATCGAAACAAAATATATTAAATATACTAATATAATGAGTCTGGTGTGTAAGAAACTATATAACTAACTAAACTAACTAATATACTAACTAAAACCACTGTACTGTTTTGAATAATGACAGGAGCTAGATGGAGAAAATGTTGGCGTTAATGGTGATGGTGGTAATGGTGGTGGTGTGGCCTCATGTAGTGGTTACTGACTCGAATCTATGGGTTGGAATCGAAGAACCAAGTGGCTTCGACTCCTCCCAGGGCACGGTAAAGAATATACCAAACATTAGGTCTCAGGCTCAGTGTGCCATGAGAGCCTCCATGACACCCTCGAGTTACATGTTCCAGTACAATGGTGGTGACTGTGTTCTGTACGACAAGAAGGAAGACAGCCAAGGCCAGTACAAACTCCCAGACAACACCAATACAGCACCCATGTTGTACACTCGCCTCCATAACGGTTAGTGTGTGTGTGGTGAGTGATTGAATGAATGAATGAATGATTGATTGATTGATAGATTCCACTAGGCATCTGGAGGCACAGCAGCTAGGGTCATATATCGCCCAACATAATATTAAATTCAAAGGATTTCAAAATACGGTCATTTATATCATTCATAAAATATATACACATTTTATACAGGCTTCACTACCACAAAAGGGAAAATCAGCATGATTAAAAGGACATATCAAATAAAACTCACATTTTACTAAAATAATTTGATTCACTTAAGTAAAATATATATAGTAATAAAAAAAAAAAAAAAAAAAAAAACACTACAAGCCTCCTCCCCAAGCACCTGGGAGAGACTGTAAGAACCGTCACCCACCCGATACTCGGAGAGATGCCCTCGACGAAGGTCTCCAAGGCTGGGACACTCAACAATAAAATGCCGCACTGTCAAAGGGACCAGACAATCATCACAGTAGGGAGGGTGAGCCCTCTCCATTAAAAAGCCATGAGTCAATAGCGTGTGGCCAATGCGGAGATGGGCAAGAGCCATCTCCCACCTGCGGGACAGGCTGCTGTAGCTCCTGTTACGGTGTGACATATCTTCACTATGTCACATCGTCATTATGTTTTAGTAGAGAGAAGTGTCAACATCTTCACTATATGTTAGAAGATGTCACTACTCTATATTATTGTATTGGCATCAGCCAGCATATATATATATATATATGTCACACCATAACACTCCACAAACCCAGGCCCTGGCGGATGCCGCGGAGCTTGTTACCCCCGACGGTGTCCTATCTGTCCTGCCAGCAGGAACGAACAGCAGCATCTATGTAGGGTCGAAGGTCAGCCCGCTCATTCCCATCGACACCCACATGAGCCGGGACCCAACAAAAGGTGACTCTGCGGCCAAAACGACCCAGGAGGACAAGCCACTCGAGAATGGCCAACACCAGGGGATGGGAAAAGTTAAAATTGCCTAAGGCCTACAAGGCAGTACAGGAATTGCTAAAAATAATAAAAGAAGGCTGCAGGAGAGTAAAAATCACTTGGAGGGCATATAAAATGGCCGAGAGTTCGGCAGTAAAAATGGACAAGACAGAAGGGATTTGATTTGATTTGATTTATTTATTGATGCCATTAGGCATCTGGTGGCGCAACCACAATGGTCATATACCGCCCAACATAAAAAGGTCATCTACATCATTAATAAAATATGTACAAAGATTAAATAATTTTCACTACCTCGAAAGGGAGAAGAAGCATGAATATAACTGTCAAAGGGACCAGACAATCATCACAGTAGGGAGGGTGAGCCCTCTCCATTAAAAAGCCGTGAGTCAATAATGTGTGGCCAATGCGGAGACGGACAAGAGCCGTCTCCCACCGGCGGGACAGGCCACTGTAGCTCCACAAACCAAAGCGCTGGCGGATGTCGCGGAGCTTGTTAGCCCCGACGGCGTCCCATCTGTCCTGCCAGCAGGAACGAATGGTAGCATCTATGTAGGGTCGAAGGTCCACTGCAGGAACAGGATGACGCCTGGCAGGAGGCCGGGAATTGGAGACCACAGCCTTAGCCAGGGCGTCAGCCCGCTCATTCCCATCAACACCCACATGGGCTGGGACCCAACAAAAAGTGACTTTGCGGCCACGACGATCCAGGAGGACAAGCCACTCAAGAATGGCCAACACCAGGGGATGGGAAGAATTAAAATTGCACAAGGCCTGCAAGGCACTACAGGAATTGCTAAAAATAGTAAACGAAGGCTGAGGGAGAGTAAAAATCACTTGGAGGGCATATAAAATGGCTGAGAGCTCGGCAGTAAAAATGGACAAGACAGAAGGGAGCCTGCCGCCACGACAAAAGTCAGGAAAGACAGCCCCCAAACCAACTCCAGCATCAGACTTTGACCCATCAGTGTACACAGGGAGGGACTCCCTGTGAGAGGAGGCATGTTCTGAAAAGAGGAACAAGCCACTGGAGGAAAAGATTCCTACTTGTCTGAAAAGCATGTGCAGGTGTAAACTTCTGGAAGAAGCCATGGAGCCAACCTGGGGACCCACACAGGACAAATCTGGAAGTCATCCATGCCCATCTCCTCCATAGCCTTCCTGCCCCGGAAGCTAAAGGGCCATGGTGTTCGAGGATGTGAAAGGTAGTATTGAAACATGATATCCGATGACATCGCCATGCAGGGAAGGGAGTCAGGAAGTCGATATAATCGATGCCAACAACAAACCATCAAGGACTGGCAATGGAGGTCAAGAGGTGGCTCATCAGTATCCACCTGGAGACTGGGGATTGTGGACGACCTGAAGGCTCCGGTCGCCAGACGTACCTCAGCATGATGAACAGGGTCTAAGGGCCAATTCCACAGTCAATTTGTTAGAGCCCGAACAAAAACCATCACCAACATGGTGAGCCCTGTTACAAATAAGCCTTTCCGTTTCCACAGTCATCTGATCTTTGGTTTGCTAGCCAACAAACTTGGTGGCCGCACAAACAAACCCCCGGGCGCTAACCGGAAGGGTTGGTACACCTGAGTGGTGTATATTGGCCATGGAGCTATAACAAACTCGCGCTGAAATATGAACTGCTGCCTGTGAGCAGAAGGAACTTGGAAGAGAGAAGACATGACGACCGCAATTTCTCCTCGTGACAAGGCTCCTGCTCTAATTTACCAGCAGTTAATTTTCACTAAATAACATAAAACTTGAGAAATACTGATGTTAAATATATTTCAAGTCCATAAATAATGTTTTAAGAATACATTGGTCTGCTGTCCTAGCAGGTTATTTGATTAAAAAGACCATTTAAACTGCACAAATTATACCTTACAGAAGATTGTTCTTTGACGTGTCTGTACTAGAGTTAATTTGAGTTATAATTAGTTCCCTCTATTCAGTTCCAAGTACTTGCCTAAAGTTATACTATAATAAATGTTTCACAGGCTTATCTATAATGAATTTGGAGTAACGTGTGGGAAGAACAATAGATATAAAATAATGAATTGCTGTGATGCTTAGACGAGTTGAAGCCAGTGTTGCCAGGTCTGCTTGACAAAATTTCCCCAACTTCAACATCG
This sequence comes from Petrolisthes cinctipes, assembly GCA_033782935.1. Taxonomy (NCBI): domain Eukaryota; kingdom Metazoa; phylum Arthropoda; class Malacostraca; order Decapoda; family Porcellanidae; genus Petrolisthes; species Petrolisthes cinctipes. Next base: position 291,771 of record JAWQEG010000402.1, on the reverse strand, counting down.
GATTTTCCCTCTTTACCCTTGAAGATAGTCGGATATTTACCATCTACTTGATATTTCGTCTTGTAGAAATTTCCCCATTTACTCTTCAACAATCTTAATATAATTTCCCCATTGCTACCTCTAATTCTTCATGTCTAGGGAAAATTTCCCATACTTGGCAACGCTGGTTGAAGCGCAGCAGACGACAGACATGAATTTACTCAGATCAGGATTATAATCGTAAAAATAATACAATCTTGCTGTTTTTCCTTGTTTCTGGATGCCTTCTATAGAAAAAATGGACATGCATTGCACAATGGAAAATAATCATTTGGTATTCAAATTATATCAATATTTTCAATACTATATAATTAGTAAGCTTGGTTGGGGAGGTATCCCCTTCACCAAAGATTCCTCACCAATGTTCCAATAATGTTTATAATTTTGGTTCGCGCGCTAACAGACTGGGTCACGAAAAACCATTGTCGAATCGTCCACACTTTACCAAGGTTCTCGTTTGTTGGCTAGCCAACAAATATTGACGATTGTGGAATCGGCCCTAAGACTCCGAGATGGGCATCCGTGGCAGAAGAGTACACCTCACACCCATAGTGGAGTTTTGACCTAATTGGAGCATGGTATAGGCGGAGGAGGGTGGCCCGATCAGCCCCCCAGGACGTATGACCCAGGACCTTCAACAGGTTAAGAGCCTGTAGGTAAGAGACCTCAAGTGAATGTAAATGGGGAACTAAAGCCAAACAATTGTCAAAAAGAAGACCCAAAAAGCGAGTCTCCTCGACACAACGTATCCGATGTCCATACATGAACAGAGCACTGGTTGCGGCAGAAGTGCATAGCAACCGTCTTGGCAGGAGAGAAGCGAAACCCATGAGAACCAACCCTGTCGAGGACAAGCTGCATGCGCCGCTCGGCCACTGACATATGGGAAGCAGCAAACCACTGAAACCAGACCGCCAGGTCGTCAACGTACATCGAGTTGGCTATACCGTCTGGAAGGGATGAGACAATGGCATTAATTACTCCTGCAAACAACATGACACTAAGTACGCTTCCCTGGGGGATGCCCTCCTCCTGTGCAACGGATGCTGAGAGGCTGTACCAACCTCACACAAAACCTGCAGCCACTGAGAAATTTCTTAAGAAAGCGTGGAAGGTGACCCCGCAGGCCATATGCATGGAGTTGCTGCAGTATGCCATATTGCCATGTAGTGTCATAGGCTTCCTCTAAATTAAAGAATACACAGACCAGGTGTTGACGACGTGCAGAAGCCTCACATGCAGCAGCTTCCAACTTGACTAGAGCGTCTGTAGTGGAACGGTGTTTACAAAAGCCAGACTAGGACGGAGACAGAAAACTACCCCGTTCCAGGAAGTATACCAGTCTGATATTCACCATCTTCTCAAACAGTTTTCAGAGACAGGAGGTCATGGCAATAGGTCAGTAATTGAGGGCAACAGTAGTGTCCTTACCCGGCTTGGGGAAAGGAAGGATGGTAGCAACACTCCACCCAGAAGGGAAGACACCCTCCAGCCAGATTCTGTTATATAAAGCTAGAAGAAATGAGGTGGCCTCCTCACCCAATTGTCGCAACATTGCATATGGGATGCTGCCTGGCCCAGGAGAAGTGTCGCTGCAGAGAGAGAGAGAGCAGAGTGCAGGTCTCTCAGGGTGAATATATGGTAATAACTTTCATTCTCGTTCCCTGAGAAATCCAGGACAGTGCGTTCATGGGCTCCCAACTCATGACTGACAGCCAGAGGTCGAGAGTCACGGCTGGAGATTCTTGCAAATGCCTCTGCCATGGTGTTGGCCACTGTTAAATCATCCATGATCTTAATTTCATTGACCTTAAGAACAGGTGGAGAACTAGAAGAAAACTTCCCCACCATCTTACGGACTCTCCTGAACAGTTGGGTGAGTGGGGTTTTAGTATTAATTGAAGACACATAGGCCTTCCAGGATGCACATCGTGCCTCTTTTAAAACTCGTCTAGCCCGAGCCCTTGCCTGTCAGAAGTCTTCTAAAAGAGTTGGGTCCCCACAATTGCGACGAAGGTGAGAGAAAGCAGTGCACTTCTCCCGCACAGCAGTGGTGCAGACTGGTGACTGCCAAGGGACAGGAAGTTTGGGAAAGTGGCCAAAAGTTTTAGGGACAGAGTTGAGAGTAGCAGAATGGAGCATATCAGTGAAATATGTTACAGCCTCTTCAGAGCTACCAAAATCGGCTACAGAAGGGACTGGAGAAGTTAGTTCTCTAAAAAAACTGCCAGTCAGCCTTCTCTAATCTCCTCCTAGGAAGAGGAGACTGCGGTTCATACTTGTTACTTTCCAAGAGTATAGGGAAGTGGTCACTACCATATAAATCGGGCAACACACTCCAAGTAAAATCCAACAGAGTACTGGGTGAGCAGAGGGAAATGTCAATGGCTGTAAATGTCCCAGTAGGGCTATTTAAAAAACCCTAATCCCTCATCCTCAATAAAAGAAGCCAATAAAACACCCCTGGGATTGACCGAACTGTCACCCCACAGAGGATGACGACCATTAAAATCACCCAATAAAATAAAGGGAGAGGGGAGGTTCCATACAAGATGGTTGAGATCACCCCTCTCAACTGCAACACTGGGAGGAAGGTATAGACAGCACACAGTGTAGGGGCAGTCCATAAAAACCTTAACTGCAACAGCCTGGAGCGGAGTGTCAAGCTCCAGGCTCGTGCATGGAACATCGCGCCAAACTAGGATGGCAGAGCCGCCATGGTGACCCTGCCCTTCAAATGAATTGGAATAAAATGTAGAGTATACTGGAGGATTGGCAGGAATGTAGTCCCCAAGTATTGTCTCTTGGAGAGAAACACATGCAGGAGAGAAGCTAGAGAGAAGAACGCGCAGTTCCTCCCAAGAGGCAAGCAAGCCACAGCAATTTCACTGAAGGACATTGAACAGTACTACTTTTGTACAAATTTTTGGGAAGCCTCATGGAGGGACTTCCCACTACCACATTGACCAGAGGGTTTTCTCAAACAACAAGTTTTGTCTAATCTTGGGCAACTAGAAGAAGAGCGAACCCGTAGACGAGTCCCTGAAACATCTGATATGTTAGAAGGTGAAGGTAGATGAGTAGGGATATTCTTTGAAACAACCACATTGGTATTGTCCTGTACAGTAGTGGTATCACTGACACAGGCAGATACATCAACATCCATAACACAAGTGGAAGAATCACTCCGGTGCTCAATCGGAAGAGAAACTATCTTTTGAAGTCACAATATCTGAGGCATCTACATTCACTTCACACCCTTCCGATGTTCCCAAAGGAAGCTTGCGAGAGGGAACATCTGTTGAATCAAGAGATTCATCAGAGCCACGAGAATGCTTCTGGTAAAATTGGGAGGAAAATATGGATGAGTCTACAGAGACGGTTGCTTTCCAAGGTGGAACATCCATGGAGTCAAGTGTCTCAGAGGAACCATGAAGACGTCTCTGTTGCAATTTAGTTGACTTGGGTATTCCTTTTTGGAGAGTGTGGTAGCGTGAACCTCTACCACATGGACACCTTTAGTTAAAGCCTGAGAATTGTCATCAGCTGAAGGGTCACCAGAATGAATGTCTGATACAGTTTCCAAGACAGAGAAACTATTATGTAGTGAAACTATCAAAACGTTCTCACCAGAGTAAGAAGCAGCTGCTTCTTGAGAGTTGAGAGGGTGCTGCAACCGATTTAGATGTTGTCAACTTGGAATGATGAGGGCGAAGGGAGGAGGCGTATGTCCTAACACCACCATCCTTCTATTGCCTTAAGTTAAGTTGCCGTCTGGTACTACCAGTGCTGATGAATTGGGAGTTACCCAAGTGGAGGATATCCTGCTCGTGGAGGTACATCGTACATTGACGAGAACGTAGGGGGTGAACATCCCTGCAGTAAAAGCAGTGACTCTCTGACTGACACTCAGAAGTAGGATGCGATTCAAGAGCAGAACAATTACCACACCGGGAACAGTTTGTGCAGTTCCTCCTTCCATGACCAAACTCATAGCAGCAAAAACACTGTAAAGGCTTCACCTCAAAAGAGGTGTTGTTGATGTTAATGCTATCTGGGATATGTGAGCCATAGAAAGTGAGGATAATCATATTTTTACTGCTTTTTATCTTTGTTACTCGTTGGAGTCTTGGACACTATCTGGACACATAGCAAGAATGTCCTCTTCTGAGAATTCATACAGGACCTCATTGTTTATACGCCCCTTGCTATAATTAAATGTTCGATGTGGTTTGATGGATTCAAACATGCCATCAGAAGAACAGGGAAGATTGATGAGCATCATGGCCTGTGTAAGATCTTTGGCTTTGATTAAAACACCCTTACCGTACTTTTTTATGTGGCCTATCGGTAGTAATCCAATTTCTTTTTCCAGATACCAAGAAGCATGGATGAGGTTACCACGCCCCTCCCTGTAGTAAGCCACAAACCAAAAATGTGTAGGAACGCGACGCTCCTTAGGGACATGCTCTACAGAGTCATCGAAGATGTTAAGGCAGTAGTCATTGTCACTTTCAACTACATTTGTGGACCACATCATCTGAACCTTGCATCGAGTATCCCCCACAATAAGAGAATATTTTGCCTCAAAAGCTGCTTTGGTAGCATTTGTATTGAAAGTAATATAGCACTGGTTAGATCTACAGTCACTGTTATAAGTGATTCGGATACGAAGAACCACTCCAAAACACTTAAAAATGGAGTGGATAGCATCATAGGAAATGGATGCAAGTACATTCGTCAACATTAACGTGTCCAAACCGCTAACAGGGTTCGTCGACACAACACCCGACCTGCTAGGTGTTCTCTTATTTGTAGTCTTCTGCATACCACCACGACCAGAGAGTGACGTCTCGAGGGCCTGGTCGACCACTGCTCGAGGAAGAGAAAGGAGCTTTTCATTATCCATATAACATATTATTGTTAGATTGGCCCCAGGAGCCAAGAGCTACTACCCACCAGGCAGATGAGGGGACCGAGCGCTGGTCGCCATGGGCGGGGTACCTCGTCCCCCACGAGGCCACTCGTTTTAAAAAGCAGGCCCAATGGCTCAAAATTTGCCCACGACGGTGCTGAGACCCACTTCCCCAACATCTCCCGGCCCAGACACCCAACCATCCAACACAGGATGGCCCCTAGAGGGCGGCCCCTCTGTTGGCTCGTACTGGCAGCCTATTGCATGGGAACCATTTAGTCTGGTCTCTTACTGGCGACCTTTCTAGCATGGGGAGCCCTCTCTTCCCGAAATCGGGGCAGAGCAGGGGCCGAAGCCCCCTCTATTCTAGCTCATCAGGTCTCAGAGAAAAGCAAGTCCCCACACCACGATAAGGCGGCTCCCTCGGGGGGGAGGGGGTGATGATGAGTGTGTATGTGTGTGTGTCACCTTTTTTTTTAGTTAAGGATTTTGTTCCTGGTCATATATTTTTTAAAGGGATTTTCTGTTGTGTAACTATTTTTTTTTATTATTCAGCTTCCCTTTAATTAATAATAATAATAATAATAATAATAATTTCATTCCCTGGCTTCAGTGTGCATCGATGGCAACAATGTGTACGAGGAAGGAGATGAAATGACGGATGTCGACTGTCGGCAACGAAGATGTACCAACAGAACTCTTGAACCTGTTATATTAGGTGAGCAAACTTTATTTATTAGTCTCTCTCTCTCTCTCTCTCTCTCTCTCTCTCTCTCTCTCTCTCTGTGATAACCACTTTTGCACTATAAAAACATAGATGCCAATATTTCCTTTGATGTGTTACAGCTCCAGGTCTGCCTTGTCGTTCCCCCTTCGTCGAGTATGATGATGGTTGTTTCTACCTCCCTCAAACCGAGATGACTTGGTGTGACGCCAGAAAGTACTGTGTTGGCCTCGGGGGAGATCTCGCTTACGGTCCCACCTTCGAATCCCTCCATCAGTTTCTTGTAGCAAATGCCAATAAAGGTGGGTGGATACAAATTTCTTGACACACTCTCATGATAATTTGGGGCCAATAGGTGAAGGGGAGATTCTCTTGTTGGTAAACTGAATTGCTACTATATCAGAAAATGCTATTTATATCAGAAAACAGACGCCCGCTATCTATCTATCTGTAGCTCTGACGCCTCGTTCCCTCCGGGAACTCCCCCCAAGGGGGTGGCCACGGCAGAAGTGTCTCCGGTTCTTCCTGTTCCAACACTCCCTCCTTACTTGGTCAAACCCTCCTCTGCCCCTCACGTTTCTCTCCTTTACATACTCTTCCACTCTGTTCTGCCATCTAACCGGCGGTCTGCCTCTCACACCAGGTCCCACAACTTCACTTCCATACACCTTCTTTACAAATTCCTCGCCTTGCATTCTCTCTACATGTCCAAACCATCTCAGTGTATTACGCTTCACTCTCTCAACCACTCCACACTCAATACCAATTGCCTTCTCACTCATACCACATCTCTCGTACACACTCTCATTACTCTCTCCATCCCACCTAGACACCCCACATGCTCCTCTCAAGTAACTCATATCCACAGCACCTATTCTAGACTGATGCACCCTACTCCATGTCCATGTCTCTGATGCATATGTCAGTGTCGGCAGGATTATACTATTTCTCAGTCCCCTTTTCACCTCCATACTCACACTTCTACCCTTCATAATCCTTCCCAATGATCCTATGACCTGTCTACCCTTCACTGCCCTCTCCCTAATTTCTCCTTCCATACTTCCATGTTTACACAGAACTGTACCCAGGTACTTAAACTCCTTCACTTCCTCCATCCTCTCACCCCTCAGAGTTATCTCACATTTATTTCCAGTTGGTACTCCCACTCTGTAAGGTGTAGCAAAGTCAATCACTTCAGTTTCTGCTCTCTCAAACACCATCACTTTACTTTTGCCAACATTCACCTTCAGTTTCCTTCGTTTACACACAGACTGAAATTCGTCTACCACTCTCTGTAACTCCCTTTCACTCTCAGCCATCAACACAGTGTCATCCGCAAATAAACTTGGCACCAAGGACCAATTTGCTTCATTCAGCCTCAACTTCACCCCCAGACCATTCACTTTGGCTTTCATCTCTCTCATACAACCATCCATATATATATTGAACAACCATGGTGACATAACACATTCCTGTCTCAGCCCTACACTAATATTAAAACTCTCACTTAGATCACCCTCTACCCGCACACATGATGTTGCCTCTGCATAAAAGGCCTCAATGCCTTTCAGCAAAGACCCCCCCATCACCATAAATTCTCAACATCTCTGACATAGCTTTCCTATCAACCCTATCGTATGCCCACAATGGTACTAATAGTGCATTTGCTGTTTCTTGTCACAGCCTGGAGGAATCAGAGACCTTCCAATTCACCAACAAAATAATCTCCCCTTAATGTGAGTTTGGAAAATGTGGGCGGAAGAAAATCTTTGGGAAGTAAAGATTAATAGTTTGTAAAACTTTAAGTGCCGGACTTGCAAAGGTGGTGTAATTTGCACAAGAGTATTTATTTGCCTTGGATTTGAATTACCCCTGGCTATTCCTATATTTATACCTCCATCCACAATGTTAACTTGCGCAGGAGTATGGAAGAGTATCTCTAAGGCCCAGGACACACGGGCGCTTTGTGGTCGCCACACAAGGTGACTGATAACAGTGATTTTTGGTTACGGCGCAGAGTCACCCGTGTGTACAGCTGGCAGTGGCATGGAAACTACAGGCCCAGTGGCGGCCATATATGATTTACAAATTTTATACCCTTTCAACGTATATTTTGTCTGAGTTTTGCTGCCTTGTGTGAGCCACCCGTTTTGCATGTGCATATAGATAGATAGAGATAATGCAATAGTGTCCTAGTACTCTACCAACTCTATATTTGCCCTTATCCCAGGTTCTTGTCTGAGAAGGCATATAGACTGATAAAATCTTAGAATAATAACTACAGGTAAGGAACTTTAGTTTTTTATTTCCAATGCTATGACCTCAGAAATTGATGGCAAATACATCTGAATTTGTTTAGTTAATAGTTCTTTGCTTGTTAGTGCAACTACTCCTCCCCTTGTGTATTTCCCCCATAAGTTGTAGTTTTTTACGTTGTACCGTCTCTAATATTTATATTAAATTTTGCTGCTCTCTCTCTCAAGTATCAAGTGGCTATCATAATAAAAACGGGTACTGAAATCATTAAATATACCTTAAACTTAATATAAATAAGTAGCTGGTCCTCATTAGTATTAATAAATGTATTTTAATCATACAATATACAAGTATAGATATATTTTAGCTGAATACGACGTAAAAATGGCATGCATTCAAATGTATTATCTCTACTTTGTGAGGTGGAATTATAAACAATTTTGGCAAAGTTTGCAGTGTCGCCATTCACCTAGACAATTATTACATGATGTACTTTTTATACAATACCATAAGAAGGGGAGAAACTTGATGTACTAATGTTTTTTTTATGTAATCCCAACAATTATTTATGAAGTACACTTCGTACAAACAGGTAAAAGTGCTTTTTTCAAAGGTTATTTCTACACTCGTTGTTGGTAATACGATAGGAGGTGGAGCCTGACCGTCAAGGGGTGGAGCCTGTTTATACTAGTATCAACTTCAGGAATATGAGTCCAGGATGCAACACAGCATGTACCCCAATCTAATAAACACATCATGGAAGACTGCAATGTACACAACCACACTCGCCAACAACACAACATACATTCTCTGAGGGCAATGTGGGAAAGCCTGGCACAGGCCATGACCTTCCTCAGTTGCCAGATTTGCCTCAGTATTTACACATTAGTTACTTTATTATCACTGCACTTTTTCACTCATTATCCTATTTTACTGATGTGATCATTCTAAAAAATCACAAGCTTGACTCAAATCCATAACAAAACAAATAGGTAATGATGACTTCTGCTAGAACTGGTGAGAGAGACGTCTGCTCTCCTTGAGGTCTACTCTGTATGTGTGTTGTTTTGTTACAGGCGTGTGGGTCGGAGCCAAGTCCCGCAAGTGGCTCGACGGAAGGGTGTTGCCAGACACGGACAGAGGTGGAGAGTATCCGTGGTTCACCGACGAACCCAACAGTGGTCCTAAGGCATGTGTCAAAGCGCCTAGACACAGAGACTACTTTCTAGTAGATAAAAACTGCAACATAGAGTTGCGATTCGTTTGTCAACTTGTGTAATAAAGTCAAATTTAGATTGCCAGCTTCAATTTACTTCACTTTTACTTCATCCAGTTTCTTTCCTTTTATCTATGTAGTGTACAGTCGGCGGCAAAAGTCATGTCGCCTCACTCAGTGCTTCTTGAAGGAAAACAAAAAAGAAACTCATCGAACAAACACGTTCACCAAACAGAATTATATTATTACAGGGGCAAATCATTAAACTGCTCTGGTTTTTAATTTTAAGAGTCCGTGAAACTTTACTTCCATACTGTATTTAATGAATTGGCAGATGTTATGACTCGGCTTTTGCTGCCGACTGTACTTTATTTTATATTGTTGTTGTTAGATATTTTCAGTTATCTCACTTGTCACTTTCTTTTACATTTTGTGTTTGCATAGAAATATTTTCTATTTCGAGTTGTTTTTTCTTTGATGTAATTCTGTATTTTTTTAATTTCTTTTCGTGGGGGGGGGGGGGTTGCAGGATAGATTTCCCTTAAGGCCTCTGTGATCGTGTAGAAGTGGAGGCTTCCGATTCCTCCTATGCCCTGAAACAATCTCCTTCCATATAGGTGGTGTGTGTTTTGTGGCAATGTTTGAAGGACCCATTTACCTCCAATTTTCTGAGTACGTCACAGGGTCCCTTAACAGTACCTCATCCGAGGTGGGCCACCTTTGGCCCACCTTCGATGAAATGCCCAGAATTTTACTATTTTTTTAAATAAACATTGTGGGAAGATATTTTTTATGGCTAAAATATAGAGAATAAATCCTAGCATATAATTACTCTCAAATCCGGTGTCTCTAGCCATGAAATTCTAAAATTGCGTGACTGAATCAAAAGAAAAATAGACAAAAACAAGTGAAATTTCCGGGGCGGGATACTCAAAACGCGCCTTCACTGGAGGCGCCTTTTGATTCAGCGGGTCGAAGGTGTTTTCAGAAAGGCGTGATTCCGATACTCAAAAAATTTCAATTGCACCTTTGGTGTGCCTTTCGGCAATTTGCGCCAAATCCTCAAAATGCGCCTTTTGATACTCCAGCCAATCACTGCAGACCTATCGAAGTGTGCTTAGGAAATGTAAACCAATCATAATCTAGTATTTCGAAGAGTGGTCTGAGCGTATATCAGACATTAATAATAAACAAACATTTAATGACGAGACAAGTTACATAACATCGAAAATATAGACAGTATATATAATTAACTAGGAAAATTTATCATAATTTCAGCATCTTAATAAATTTGATGATTATTATTGATTTTAGTTATATTATTAATTAAGTATCTAAGGTTTTCATATAAAATAAAGTAGTTATCGAGAAATGATACACACGAAAAAAAATCTATGTTAGGCTACACGGAGATGGTAAAATTATTAATTTTTTTTTTTAATAAATCGTATATAGCCATAATAGGGTATTAAAGGCTGCAGTAATTTTCCCCATATGATATAATTATGTAACCTACATACATATGAGTAAACTATTTAGTGCTACAAGATCAAAATCGTCACTACCAATGTAGACCTAACCTATTTCAGTTGGCATTATTATTTGGTTAGGTCTGAAAGTGATTAACTCCATAAGAATCAAATTGTTTTGATATTTTACACTACATAATTATCTGTTACATAATCATTTTTAATGGTTCACTGATATAGCTATTATTACTTTATTTTGGCTATTATATACATAATATTTTCACGAAGCCACAATCATGAGCGCAAATCCTTATAAGAGTTGGTTATTACATAAGACATAATATACAGGGGTGGCAAAGATTTATTGTAAAGGGGCAGGATCAAACAAATATACATATATGTCCGGTATTATATTAAAATACACACAGTTCAAATAGGCATGAAATTAAATTAGTTACATGATGTGAACTGCAACGAGTGGGAAGCTAAAAGAATTGGTTATCATGTACCATATATATCTCCACGAGTCCACATATAATTAATTTTCTTTAGTCTATCATAACTTGCTACTCATTATTTATATTCTATGGCAACCATTACTCTCTTAACAAAGTATTGAGGCAGTATTACATCTAATTAGGAGTGAAGAGCTATCTGAGCGAATCATTCATCGCCAACATATTGTTGTTTTTATTCATCAAAAGGCGCCTTTCCATCGATACGGCTGCTCCGACTCAGGGCCCGGATTCACTTACGCGCTAAGGGAGCCTTAAAGCATTAAGACTCCCTTAGCAGGTGAGCGTGCGATTGACTAACGAGTTACGGGACCCTTAACCCAAACTATCGTACAACCTTACCTAAGGGAGCTAGGAGGCACCCTTAAGGCGGCTTCACACGGGGCAATACGCGGCTGGGTTTGCTACCCGCTATCAAAATTTGACGATGGCGGCTGAAATGGCTAGCCAGGTTTGGAAGACAGACCTGTCGGTGTTTTTCAGCCGAGTCGCGGCAATAACTGAGTTTGGTGCTTCCTTTATCCTAGTTCTTTGGCAAACCTCTTTCTTGTCCATCTCTTTTTATTCTTTTTCCTACCTTCTTTTCGTCATGACTTTCTTCTTCTTCTCTGTATTTTCCCGTTCCCTCGTTTCCTTCCATTCTCATTATTATTATTTTCATCTTTCGTTCATTTTGACACTGGGTCTTTCTTATTTCTCTCCAGTGCTTCAACCTTTCATTCCTTCCTTCCTTCTCCGAGTTGACCAGTTGTGTATAAAGCGACAGCCAACGACGTGTCCACAAAAGTTTTTTCTCTTTTTTTTTCATGGTCAAAATAAAGGGCAACAGCTAATCAGGCTTCCTCGTCGGTAGAGGTATCCATCTTCAAGATGAAATGATTACTATCGATGATTTAATTTTTATGTTTAGTCATCAGAAAATGTTTTTGAGGGATATAAATGTAGCTTGTGTAACATGTATTCTTATCCACCATATGCCTCCCCTTTGAGGGACATTGATATTTTGAATAACAAAATTATTATCTCAGAATCCAGTAATCGTAACGATAATTAATTAGTAATCGATTATTTTCGTTAAAGCAATCAGTAGGCTAAACGCGACTACTAAAATCTGGTGGTATCGCCCACCATTACCATCTTGTTTGTTTACACAGCCTTATAGCGGCTCCTCTGCCAGCTCAGCTGCTGATTGCTCCCGCTCGTGAGTAGGCTTTTGTCGAAAATTGCCGCTAACTCCGACTAGACAGGGCTGGCTGGAAACTAGTGGGTAGCAAAACCAGCCACGTATTGCCCCATGTGAAACCGCCTTTACCCGAGATACGGGAGTGAAATATCCGATAAACGAAAAAAAACGGAGCTGCCAGGAGTACTTTACAGACATGTCACCATGGAACTCGTTGTTGCTCTTGATCAGGAACTTGCATTGCAACTCCATGTTGATGATAATCACTTAATACGGTATTAACGTTTTCCTCGATTGGAAATATTGAGATTATGTGATGAGCTTCAGAAATTGGAAGAGTTACCAGGCGATCTCATGCTATCCCCACTCATACATTGGTTTTAGTTGCCTTAAGATATTATGCAAGTGATAGCTTTCAGAGTGTTGTTGGTCTAGTGTGTCAGAGAGTAATAAATAAAGTGACAGAAGCCCTCTACAGAAAAGCAAGACTGGAAATAAAAATGTCTAGATGAATAGCTGCCACAACAGACACTAAGCATATATATCATAGACTAAGAGGTTTTCCTAATGTAATTGGAACAATTGATTGCATACATGTTCCAATCAAAGCACCCAAGGAAAGTGAACATTTGTATGTGAACAGGAAACTGTATCACTCTATCAACATCCAAGTTGTTGCCAACAGTGATCACTGGTTAGCCTACATAACTAATGTGTGTGCAAAATACCCTGGCAGCACTCATGATGCATTTATCTGGAATAACTCTCACCTTAGGCAGAGATTGGAGAATTTGGAACTTCTTGATATAATCTAACTTCAGGCGATAATTAACCCCCATCACAAGAGCTAAAAGGAATTCGTCAAGAATTGTGGACTAAATACAATAATACCTATGTTTTTAGGAAGCATATGGTTAATGTTGATCAATAGTGCTATATATCGTAACATATATTATGTCACACTGTATACTGTACCACCATGAAGGAATTGTTGATATTTCATACTTACACATTAAATCACCATATATATTCAACTGATGCAAGTTAACTTTGCTACTTTACCACAGTCCTCAGTAGTATGTCCAAGTGAAGTCCCCATAAACTTCATTTGTTATCAGTAACATAAAGTTAGGCTACTTTTGATATTTTGCAAAGTTTTCACAATTTACTTTAAAACCCACAGTCCTATTCACCCTATTTAAAACTCGTACAGTATATTCCAAATGCTTTCCCCAAATAAACAGCTACAACAGGCTCTTTCTCTAAACAAAAGGATTTCTCTACAGTAAATGGAATATATACTGTAATGTATAAAAAAAGGCATTGCTGGACTAAAAGAGAATTAAAGAAGGAAAGAAAACAGTTGATTAGAAATTTTTTCTGTATTCCGGCTGTACTCTGCTGCAGAATTAAGTGCAAATATAATGCTTTGTAGAATGCTCTCCTTCATTGTTTACAAAATCATAATATCAGCTGATGGGAGATTCTTGCATCTGATTGGTTGGGCTCTATTGTTAACGACTTCGTGATTGGTTAGTAGACGACAAGATAAAATAAAGTAGAGCCATCTACCGTCAAAATATGAACTACGACTCGTGGTGAGGATAACTTCTCTCTCCCTTATGATTGTTAAGTGAATAGACCCTAAGTACCGTGCTGCCAGAATCGTAAGGTAGCCTTACCGCCGTAACCTTAAGGGAGCTCTTATGGGAGCGTTTAGTGAATCCGGGCTCTGCCGTTGCTCAAAGGCGCTAATGATAGTTGTTTCCAATATGGCCGTGCCCAGGGAAGGTTTTGAGTATGCTGTGTTTGGGAAAATGCGCGATCGAAAGGCGCTTTCGGAACAAAAGGCGCATTTGCACGCTTAAAGTATCTGGCCCAGTAGACTCTGGCAATATTTTTTTTTTTTTTTTTTTTTTTGTCGGTGGAACTTATCGTCTCTCTGTACTTCAAATATTAATTTTCTAAATACATAAACTTATAACATAAAAACAACATTATGCCTCGCTGAAGATCAAATTTTCTTAGTTGTTTTTACGTTTATATAATTTCGGTACGATCGCCTGTCGCCTTGTTGAAGAAAGAAAGAAGGGAGAGTCACTGTAGTCAGTGACTCGGTAGCTGCCAAACTACTGTGTCGTAGAGTATCGCTCTGATGCAATATTTCTTTTTTTTTTTCTTTAATTACATATATATAATATTTTTCTCCTATATAACATGCATGACAAACCACACTGTATCTAATAATGTATAACATATTCTGTTTGTAGGAAACCTATTGTCACAAATAAAAGAAATACAATAATTTTATATAAACTTCTACTCCCCTCCACGTGACTGGCACTCCCTCCCTCCACCCTGCCACCAACTCTATAATAATAAATAATACTGGACACTCCTACCAATCCTTCTATTTACAGCGAAATCATGATGAAAAGTAAAGAAATTTGGTTCAGCAAGGCACACATTCACAGGTGTGAATATCAATGAGTGATGTGTCCTATAGTGTAGCCTAATATATAAAGTTATAAACCCTCTCGACAATGTGGGAAAATTAATAAGTTACTTCTATCTCGTAATATAACAGCACAGACAGCGACTTTCTTATCACATGTTTGTTAGGTAAGTGAAGGTTTCAAGGCCTTGTGCAATGAAAGGATAATGCCCGTCATCTGTATCGGCAATATTATCATGTTTTTTAGTTAAATGAATACCCAATGCCTGTCTATTTGTGTGGAACAGCATTATAATTTTGTTATTTATATGAATGTTGTTTCAATTACTAGTATAGTAAAGAATTATTATAAAATTAAACAAACAATATTTTTTTCAAATGACGGGGAGAGGGGGAGGTGGGGGCCTAAGATTTTTTATGCAACTAAGCATCTGGCGGAGCAACAGCCAAGGTCATATACCGCCCAACATAAAATTGTCATCTACACAATTAATAAAACATGAATACCCGAAAGGGACAGGCACCACGATTAAAAGACACACAAACTAAAAAGCACATTATTAAAAGAACCCGTCGACATAAAATCATCTAAAAACCATAAATATCATAAAGTCATATTTTGTGGAGAAGGCCAGCCCCCTCCACATAGGAGAGGGTGTTCCCTCCCACACTACAAGCCTCCTCCCCGAGCACCTGGAAGAGACTGTAAGAACCGTCACCCTCCTGGTACTCAGAGAGGTGCCTACGACGAAGGTCACCAAGGCTGGGACACTCAACAATAAGATGCCGCAATGTCAAAGGGACCAGACAATCATCACAGTAGGGAGGGTGAGCCCTCTCCATTAAAAAGCCATGAGTCAATAATGTGTGGCCAATGTGGAGACGTACAAGAGCCGTCTCCCACCGGCGGGACAGGCCACTGTAGCTCCACAAACCAAGGCGCTGGCGGATGTCGCGGAGCTTGTTAGCCCCGACGGCGTCCCATCTGTCCTGCCGGCAGGAACGAACGGTAGCATCTATGTAGGGTCGAAGGTCCACTGCAGGAACAGGATGACGCCTGGCAGGAGGCCGGGAATTGGATACGGCAGCCTTAGCAAGGGCGTCAGCCTGCTCATTCCCATCAACACCCACATGGGCCGGGACCCAACAAAAAGTGACTTTGCGGCCACGACGACCCAGGAGGACAAGCCACTCAAGAATGGCCAACACCAGGGGATGGGAAGAGTTAAAATTACACAAGGCCTGCAAGGCACTACAGGAATTGCTAAAAATAGTAAACGAAGGCTGAGGGAGAGTAAAAATCACTTGGAGGGCATATAAAATGGCCGAGAGCTCAGCAGTAAAAATTGACATGACAGAAGGGAGCCTGCCGCCACGACAAAAGTCAGGAAAGCCAACTCCAAAGCCAACTCCAGCATCAGACTTTGACCCATCTGTGTACACAGGGAGGGACTCCCTGTGAGTGAAGACATGTTCTAAAAAGAGGGAACGAGCCACTGTAGGAGGAAGAGATTCCTTCTTGTCTGTAAAGCAGGTGCAGGGGAAAACTTCTGGAAAAAGCCATGGAGCCACCCTGGGGACCCTCACAGGACAAATCTGGAAGTCATCAATGCCCATCTCCTCCATAGCCTTCCTGACCCGGAAGCCAAAGGGCTATGGTGTACGAGAATGTAAAAGGTAGTACTGAGACATGATATCAGATGACACCGCCAAGCAGGGGAGTCAGGAAGTCGATGTAATCGATGCCAACAACGAACCATCAAGGACTGGCGACGGAGATCAAGAGGTGGCTCATTAGCGTCCACCAGGAGACTGGGGATTGGGGACGACCTGAAGGCTCCGGTCGCCAGATGTACTCCAGCATGATGAACAGGGTGGCAGAAGAGTACACCTCACACCCATAGTCGAGTTTTGACCTAATAAGAACATGGTATAGGCGGAGGAGGGTGGCCCGATCAGCCCCCCAGGATGTATGGCCCAGGACCCTCAACAGGTTAAGAGCCTTGAGGCAAGAGACCTTAAGTGTACGTAAGTGGGGAACCCAAGTCAAACGTTTGTCAAAAAGGAGACCCAAAAAGCGAGTCTCATCGACACAACGTATCCGATGACCATACATGAATAAGTCCAGATCGGGGTGGACGCCTCGGATGCGGCAGAAGTGCATAGCAACTGTCTTGTAAGAAGAAAATCGAAACTCATGAGAACCAGTCCAACGTGACACCCTGTCAAGGGCAATCTGCATGCACCGCTCCGCCACTGACATACGGGAAGCAGCAAACCAGACTGCTAGGTCGTCAACGTACATCGAGTTAGCTATACCGTCTGGAAGGGATGAGGCAATGGCATTAATTGCTACTGCAAACAATGTGACACTGAGGACGCTTCCCTGGGGGACGCCCTCCTCCTGTGCAACAGATGCTGAGTGGGTTGTACCAACCCTCACAGAAAAACTGCGACCACTGAGAAACTCCTTAAGAAAGCGTGGAAGGCGACCCTGCAGGCCATATAAATGGAGTTGCTGCAGGATGCCATATTGCCATGTAGTGTCATAGGCTTTCTCTAAATCAAAGAATACACAGAGAAGGTGTTGATGTTGTGCAAAGGCCTCACATGCAGCAGCTTCCAACCTGACCAGAGCATATGTAGTGGAACGGTTTTTACGAAAGCCAGACTGGGACGGAGACAGAAAATCACCCCGTTCCAAGAAGTATACCAGTCTGACATTCACCATCTTTTCAAATAGTTTACAGAGACAGGAGGTCAAGGCAATTGGTCGATAATTGAGGGCAACACCAGAGTCCTTGCCCGGCTTGAGGAAAGGAAGGATGGTAGCAACCCTCCACCCAGATTCTGTTATATAAAGCTAAAAGAAATGAGATCGCCTCCTCACCCAAGTGTCGTAACATTGCATATGGGAAGTTGTCTGGCCCAGGAGAAGTGTCGCCGCAGAGAGAGAGAGCAGAATGCAGGTCTCTCAGGGTGAATATATGGTTATAACTTTCATTCTCGTCCTCTGAGAAATCCAGGACAGTACACTCCTTGGCTCTTAACTCATGCCTGACAGCCAGAGGTCAAGAGTCACGGCTGGAGACTTTTGCAAAAGCCTCCACCATGGTATTGGCCACTGTCAAACCATCCATGATCTTAATTCCATTGACCTTAAGTACAGGTGGAGTACTAGGAGAAAACTTCCCCGCCATCTTACGGACTCTCCTGAACACTTGGGTGAGTGGAGTTTTAGTATTAATTGAAGACACATAGGCCTTCCAAGATGCACGTCGGGCCTCTTTTAAGACTCGTCTAGCCCGGGCCCTTGCCCGTCGGAAGTCCTCTAAAAGAGTTGGGTCTCCCGCACAGGAGTGGTGCAGACTGGTGACCACCAAGGGACAGGACGTTTGGGAAAGTAGCCAGAAGTTCTAGGGATAGAGTTGAGAGCAGCAGAGTGGAGCATATCAGTTAAATATGTTACAGCCTCGTCAGAGCTACCGAAATCGGCTACAGAAGAGACCGAAGAAGTTAGCTCTCTAAAAAACTGCCAGTCAGCCTTCTCTAATTTCCACCTAGGAAGACGAGACTGTGGTTCATACCTGTTACCTTCTAAAAGTATAGGGAAATGGTCACTGCCATATAAATCAGGCAACACTCTCCAAGTAAAATCCAACAGAGCACTGGGTGAGCAGAGGGAAATGTCAATAGCGGTAAAAGTCCCAGTAGGGCTATTAAAATGTGTCACATCTCCCGTATTTAAAACCCCTAATCCCTCATCCTCAATAAAAGAAGCCAATAAAACACCCCTGGGGTTGACTGAACTGTCACCCCACAGAGGATGACGACCATTAAAATCACCCAATAAAATAAAGGGAGAGGGAAGGTCCGGTACAAGACTGTTGAGATCACCCCTCTCAACTGTAACACTGGGAGGAAGGTATAGACTGCACATAGTGTACGGGTGGTCTATAAATACCTTAACTGCAACAGCCTGGAGCGGAGTGTCAAGCTCCAGGCTCGTGCATGGAATATCTCGGCGAACTAGGATGGCAGAGCCGCCATGGTGACCCTGCCCTTCAAATGAATTGGAATAAAATGCAGAGTATGATGGAGGACTGGCAGGAATGTAGTCCCCAAGCATTGTCTCTTGCAGAGAAACACATGCAGGAGAGAAGCTAGAGAGAAGAACGCGCAGTTCCTCCCAAGAAGCATGCAAACCACGGCAATTCAACTGAAGGACCTTGAACAGTGTTACTTTAGTACTGATTTTTGGGAAGCCTCACGGAGGTACTTCCTACTACCACCTCGACCTGAGGGTTTACTCAAACAATAAGATTTGTCTAATCCTGGGCCACTAGAAGAAGAGCAAACCCGAGGAGTAGTATGTGGGGCAGTAATTGGGACTCGTAGACGAGTCCCTGAAGCATCTGATATGTTAGAAGAAGATAAGGGTATATGAGCTGGGATATTCTTTGAAACAATTACATTGGTATTGTCCTGTACAGCAGTGGTATCACTGACACAGGCAGATACATCAACATCCATAATACAGGTGGTAGAATCACTCCGCTGCTCAAGCGGAAGAGAAACTGAATCTTTTGAAGTCACAACATCCGTGGCATCCATATTAACTTCAAGCCCCTCTGATGATCCTGAAGGAAGCTTGCGAGGAGGAACTTCTGTTGAATCAAGAGATTCATCAGAGCCACGAGAACGCTTCTGGTTAAATTGAGAGGAAACTATGGATGAGTCCACAGAGATGGTTGCCTTACAAGGAGGAACATCTATAGAGTCAAGTGCCTTAGAGGAACCACAAAGGCATCTCTGTGGCAGTTTAGGTGACTTAAGTTTCATTTTTGGAGAGCGTGTGGCAGCGTGAACCTCTACCACATGAACACCTTTAGCTAATGTCTGAGAATTGTCATCAGTTGAAGGGTCACCAGAATGATAGTTTCCAACACAGAGAAACTATTATGTAGAGTAACCTTTGAAACGCTCTCACTAGAGCAAAAAGCAGCTGCCTCTTGAGAGGGTTGAGAGGGTGCTGCAACCGATTTAGGGCGAAGGGAGGAGGCGTATGTCTTCACACCACCATCCTTCTGTCGCCTGAAGTTGAGTTGCCATCTGGCACTACCTATGCTAATGAATTGGGTATTAGCCAAGTGGAGGATATCCTGCTCAAGAAGGTACATCTTACATTGGTGAGAACACAAGGGGTGAGCATCTCTGCAGTAAAAGCAGTAACTCTCTGACCGACACTCAGAAGTAAGATGTGAGTCAAGAGCAGAACAATTACCACACAGGGAACGGTTGTTGCAGTTCCTCCTCCCATGACCAAACTCATAACAACAGAAACACTGTAGGGGACGCTCAACAAAAGGCTTCACCTCAAAAGAGGTGGGGTTAATGTTAATGCGATCTGGGATATGCAAGCCATAGAAGGTGAGGATGATCATATTTTTACTGCCTTTCATCTTTGTTACTCGTTGGACACTGTCTGGGCACATTGCGAGAATGTCCTCTTCAGAGAATTCATACAGGTCCTCATTTAATATACGCCCCTTGTTATAATTAAATGTTCGATGTGGTTTAATAGATTCAAACATGCTATCAGAAGAATAGGGGAGATTGAGGAGCATCATGGCCTGTGTAAGATCTTTGGCTCTGATTAAAATGCCCTTACCATATTTCTTTATGTGGCCCATTGGTAATAATCCAATTTCTTTCTCCAGATACCGGGAAGCATGGATAAGGTTACCACGTCCCTCCCTGTAGTAAGCCACAAATCAAAAGGGTGTAGGAACCCGACGTTCCTTTGGGACATGCTCTACAGAGTCATCAAATATGTTAGGGCAGTAGTCATTGTCACTACATTGGTGGACCGCATCATCTGAACTTTACAACGAGTATCCCCCACCGTCAGAGAATCTTTTGCCTCAAATGCTGCTTTGGCAGCAGCATTTGTATTGAAAGTAATATAGCACTGATTAGACCTACAATCACTGTCATATGTGATTCGGATTCGAAGAACTACTCCAAAACACTTAAAAATGGAGTGGATAGCGCCATAGGAAAAGGATGCAAGTACATTCGTTAACATTAACGTGTCCAAATCGCTAACAGGGTTCTTCGACACAACACCCGACCTGCTAGGTCTAGTCTTATTTGCAGCTTTCTGCTTACTATCACGACCAGAGAGTGACGTCTCGAGGGCCTGGTCGACCACCGCTCGAGGAAGAGATTGAGGCTTTTCTATATCCATATAACATTGGTTTAGTGTTGTTGGCCCCAGGAGCCAAGAGCTACTACCTACCCAGCAGATGAGGGGACCGAGCGCTGGTCGCCGTGGGCGGGGTACCTCTTCCCCCACGGGGCCAATCGTTTCAAATAGCAGCCCCAATGGCTCGAAAGTTTGCCCACGACGGTGCTGAGACCCACTTCCCCAACATCTCCCGGCCCAGACACCCAACCATCCAACATAAGACGGCCCCTAGAGGGCAGCACTGTTGGCTCGTACTGGCAGCCTAATGCATGGGAACCATTTAGTCTGGTCTCTCACTGGCGACCTTACTAGCATGGGAAGCCCTCTCTCCCCGAAATCGGGGTAGAGCACGGGCCGGAGCCCCCTCTAGTCTAGCTCGGCAGGTCTCAGAGTCACACAAGCCCCCCCACCACGTCAAGGCGGTTCCCGTTGGGGGGGGAGGGACAGCAGGCAATATTAAGGGTATAGTATACTTTTGGTACATTAGAGCACCTTGATTCTACCACAGTATGCCAAGAAACAGTGCCAGATTAACATAAATAATGATGATCTGTTGCTTGGAATAGTTTGGAGGAATCAGTTGCTCCAGATTTACCAAGACTGTACCACTCTACCCCCTTAATAATAATAATAATAATGACGATAACGAGCACCTAGGCCAGTTGAGTAGGAGACAGACAGGGAGAAGATAAAACCACAAAGATAATAAGCTACAGTATATATACGAGACAAAAGGCAGGTATGGAATAAAATCCCTGTGTCAATGTGGCCGTGCAAACTGAAGCACTGGTAGGATTGTTGTGGTGGTGTTGACGAGGTATTCTGAGTCCACTACAATATAGAAGTCACTAAACAGAAGCCAGGACTGTGGTATAGACATAAGGATCTCAGTAATGTAGTCAGAAAATTGAAGGTTAGAGAATCCTTCAAACATTGCCACGAAACACCACCTACATTAAAGGGGCTTGTTTCATGGCATAATCAGGAGGAATCAGAAGCCATCAGGTCTCCTACATGAACACAGTTTCAAACGAGACTAGAAGGTTGTGTATGTATTAAGTATATTAATAATAAAGCTTATACCTTATTATAGATGCTTACACTGTTAGACTATTAATTGTAAGACTTTAATGCATAAGCAAAACTGTTTGTCACAAAAAATCCGATCAAATGCACAATATGTGTGTCCTCTAATAAAGTGAACCTAAATCTTACCCTAATTTTACATTGATTAGAAACAGAAGTTTAGTTAAGAACAGATTCCTATTATATTACTTACAATGAAGAACTATGTAATCTTGAGAACGTATCGGGGGTCTGTGGGGCAGGAGGCCATTCTGCCCAAGGAGAACAGCAACAACAACAGGTGGATACAGGTATATACCCAATATATATCAAGGGTTTTATTCATATTAATATGTTAAGAACAAAGTGGTTGCAGAAATTAAAGTACCAAATTGAAGACAATGTTCATTGTGGAATAAAGCAATGTTCTCATTATATGAACCTAAAGCACATAATTAAAGTTCTATAAAACAAATATATTATCTATCTATCTAGAGCTCTGACGCCTCGTTTCTTCCAGGAACTCCCTCCATGGGGTTGGCCACGGTAGAAGTGTCTCCAGTTTTCCCTGTTCTTACACTCCCTCCTTATCCTACTTGGTTAAACCCAACTCTGCCCCTCACGTTTCTCTCCCTTACATACTCTTTCACTCTGTTCCAACACTCTCCCCTTACTTGGTTAAACCCTACTCTCTACCTCACGTTTCTCTCCCTTACATACACTTCCATTCTGTTTTGCCATCTAACCTGAGGTCTGCCTCTCACACCAGGTCCCACAACTTCACTTCCTTACAACATTACAAACTCCTCACCTTGCATTCTCTCCACATGTCCAAACCACCTCAATGTATTACAATTCACGCTGTCAACCATCCCACACTCAATACCAATTGCCTTCTCACTCATACCACATCTCTCATTGCTATCTCCATCCCACCTTCTAAGTCCACATGCTCCTCTCAAGTAACTAATTTCCACTACACCTATTCTAGACTGATAAGCCATACTCTATGTCCATGTCTCTGACGCATATGTCAGTGTTGGCAGGGAAAGGAGACCAGAGTTTACTGGACCAGGGAGTCTAGGGGCCACCGACCGCCAGGGAAATTGAGGGGGAAGGTCTTTGATCCCACAGCCAGTGCTGTGGGCCCAAGTCCACGTTACCACAAGAGCTACAAGTGAGGCCACACCTTCCACGAGACCAGCCCTGAAGGGACAATAAAGGGGAGGGAGTTTACACTACTGCATGCAAAGGGAAATGCACCCCCTTGTGTGCTGGCGGTCCACACAGCAGTGAGAAAAAAAAAATAAAAAGAGAGAGCCTTCGGTTTTGGAAGATCTCATCAAATCCACTAGAAAGTGACCAGATCCTACAACAATAATTATTCTAGCACTGTGGAGGATGGTTAATATTCACAGAGAATAAAGTCAACCCCGCTGGGCAGTTTAGTCCCAGTTGGTACTCCCACTGTAAGGTGTGGCAAAGTCAATCACTTCAGTTTTTGCCCTCTCAAATACCATCACATTACTTTTACCACATTCACCTTCAGTTTCCTTAGTTTACAAACGGACTGAAGCTCATCTACCACACTCTGTAACTCCCTTTCACTCTCTGCCATCAGCACAGTGTCATCCACAAATAAGCTTGCCACAAATCAAGGACCAATTTACTGCATTCACTGTCAGCTTTGCCCCCCAGGTCATTCACTTTTGACCTTCGTCTCTTTCACTCATCCATATATATATATATATATATATATATATATATATATATATATATATATATATATATATATATATATATATATATATATATATATATGCTTCACTTACAACCCTTCTTAGGATGGAGAATGATCTCTCCGAAACGTCAAGGAACTTCGGCCAACTATTACAACTCAACCAAGAACAAAGAAAAACAATTGGAAAAAGTCAACAATAAACTTTCCAATGCAGAAGAATCAATTTCCTTTAATCTCGTTTGCCTTAAAAGAAAATATTCTACAGGGCTACAAATACTTCATATATATATATATATATATATATATATATATATATATATATATATATATATATATACACTATCTCCATCCCACCTTCTAAGTCCACATGCTCCTCTCAAGTAACTAATTTCCACTACACCTATTCTAGACTGATAAGCCATACTCCAT
Source organism: Petrolisthes cinctipes (assembly GCA_033782935.1). Lineage (NCBI taxonomy): Eukaryota > Metazoa > Arthropoda > Malacostraca > Decapoda > Porcellanidae > Petrolisthes > Petrolisthes cinctipes. The sequence continues at coordinate 267,514 of JAWQEG010000402.1, read as the reverse complement.
GTCCATGTCTCTGACGCATATGTCAGTGTTGGCATATATATATATATATATATATATATATATATATATATATATATATATATATATATATATATATATATATATATATATATATATATATATATATATATTTTTTTTTTTTTTTTTTTTTTTTTTTTAACCTCTATTTATGGCTGTCTGCTGGGTAAGGGGGCGGGGCTAGGTCAGTTTGGCTGGCTCCCGATTGGTCGGCCCATGGGTTAGCTGATCCTGGTAGATTGCTGGCTGTCTAGAGGATCTTAGAAGGTAAGTATATTGGGGGTTGGATTGTTGACTGGCTCTACTGGTTGTTTGAGGAGTTTGAGTGGTAGGGGGGGGGGGAATATACTGCTGTTTATTATTCTTCTTGAGGTGGGAAGTGTTTGGAAGTCTTCTGTTTGTATGTTCAGTGAAGGGTGCAGTGTTTGAATGTATATAGTTTCCAAGAAGGCCAGTCGTCTGTGGTCTGATTCTCTGTCCAATATGGTGGTGTTATTATTGAGGTCTCGGTGGGTGAGGGCTTGATGGAATGATGTCTTGTAGTGACTTTTTATAGTGCCATTTTGAAGGTGTAAGGTAAGGCGTTTCATCAAGCGAGTCCTCGTCATCCTGATGTAAGAGTGTGGCCCACAGTCCACATTGTTGTAGGTGTCAGTAAATGACGTGGTCTTGCTGAAGAGGCATCTTATCTTGAGCAGGCCTATGTCTATGAAGGCAGCATACAACGTCCTACCTTTCCCAATATATTTTTCTACTGTTGTTTTTGTGACGTCCTTCAATCAGAGTTAATTAAAGGTAGAGTCACGAGCACTAATAAGTATACTGTTTTGATTGAAGCATTGAAGAGTCCAATTCACCAACGAAGTAATTCCAACTGAGATTTTATTGTGCCTTTATTTACTGTCTCTATGTATTAAAAGCACACCCGGATACTTTTTAGTGCTCGTGACTGTACGAGATGCCTCTAAGGTATACCAAACAAACTCCACAACTAAACAAACCTATAAAATGAGTGACTACTGAGAATGAACTGTGAAAAGAAACGATTGGATCTTAGAGATGAGGGGGTACTGATGGTGTAATGGTTATCATACTCGCCTAGCAAGCGAGAGATTCCGGGTTAGATTCCCGAGTCAGTAGAATTGTTGGACAATTTTCCCAGCCTCCTATGTCACTGTTGACCTAGCAGTAAGTATGTACCCGGCTGTAAGAGCAAGGATCGCAACCTTGTAGCCTGGCCACTATAAATACCGGGATTAGCCTGGTAGTTGAAGACTTACACACCAGCTGGTACCACTTCAACTTGTGTGTGATGTGTGGCTCTACTCAGTGCTATTCGTAATGGACACTACATATGCTGATAAACTCTCTGAACACCTAAGTAACATTAACTAAAATGGTCCCTCTCTCATCCAGGTAAAGCCTAAAACAATTAGAATTATAACCATGTTAATGACAGGTAAACAACACTCATAAGTTGTGCTGGGGTTGCACCAGAGACATTGGTTTTCTGTATATATTTTAACTATTAATGTTACATGTGGTGAACAGTGAAGGTATTGATTTCCAGTAATGTTTATCATTATAGGAGATACCTCCTATCCACCATCTCATCCTACGTCAGGAGGGCTCTCACTCACTGCACCAGCTGGAGAGACACACACCAGGAACTAGAGCGTCTCAGCCAAGTCCTGGTAAACAATGGATATTCCAACACAGACGTCTCCAACACCATCAAATTCCAGCTAGAAAAATTATACAAAGTGAATATCCCAACCAAACCCAACAGTGACATCAGACTTTACTACCGCAACTACATGTCCACCGACTACAAGGCTGACGAGACCATACTAAGAAACATAATAAAGAAGAATGTCCACCCCACCCACCCAGACAGCGAGATCAAACTATAGTCTATGTTCATATCAAGATATTACGAGCTCCAAGTAAATTGTCACTGTGAATTTTGACTGTAAGGCTCACACATATCATTTACAATAATGAGTGAGTAACAACAGACATGAATAATGTTTAATTAACAGAAATATTCATGAAAAATGGAAGCACTTCTATTTTTCTCGGTGTGCTGAACACCTCTAGCCAATCAGGGAAGCGAAAAAGTACTTGACCTGCCTACCGCACCTGTAGGGCAGGTCTTCTCCGCCACCTTAGGCTGGACAGAGTATAGTAATTTACTACAGGTCTTCAAAAACCTCGAACCTCACCCTACACAACCGACCTACTACCTCCAAGAGCCAGATGAACAGTGATCACGTGATTTCCCAGCACACCTGTAACAGTGTGGACTGTGAGCCTCGCCACTATGTTGGTAAAACACAAACGTCACTATCTCGTCGGCTCACCATGTACCTCCAGTCAGGGTCTATAAAATACCACTACCGTACCCACGACCACCAAGCTCTGACACGAGACAAACTAGTAAACAATACCACCATACTAGACAAAGAAACAGACAGCAGAAGACTCTCCTACCTAGAAGCGATTTACATACAAACACTACAACCTTCTATATACAACCAGACACAGGATCTCCAAATACTACCCTCTAGAAAGCGATACAACATTAGCACCGTCAGGAAACCTACCACATCTCCAACACCTACCGACCCACCACGAGCACCTAACATCATACTCATCACCACCACTAACCAGCCAGTCAGACGTAGCTCTAGGATCAAAGGCTACCCCCCTTCCACCAATCACTAAGCCGCTGGCATGGTGGCTCCGCCCACCTCACATACGAAAAACAGTTAAATACCCCTCACCCACCCAGAATCACCACTTCTTCCTGAAGATGTCCAATGTACTGGACGAAACGTCGACCTCCCCCAACAACTCAACATTTGCCTCACTTATCCACCTTCTAAGTGAAGATATAAGAAAAAACTGTTAGATCTATTGAAAGCATAAATAAAAATCTCATGAATGCAGAACAACCATATCCTTCAACCTATATATATATATATATATATTAGTAATCACAAGTACACCTGACTATAAGTGCAGAATAACTCGCAAGGAAAAGGAATAATGAATTTGACTACATTTATAATTTAACCAAGAAATTATGTTACCCCAAGGAATTCACAGATATATGTCTAAATAAGGCTAAAAACACATATTATGGTAGTTGTAACAGAGAGCTTTTTTAAAAGAAAAACATACTTGCTTTACCATTCCACCAAAACCTAATTCCTTTAACTCGTATACTACGTAACCTAAATATTCAAGTAGTCTTTCGGTATGAACAAATTATGAAATCTTCACTGATCAAAAATAGCCCTTCAGTTGTTGTTGTTGTTGAAGTTCCTCAAGCTGTCTGGCCGAACAGCCCCGAGTTCTTGAGGAAGGCTATGGCTTGAACCGGGCTTTCCCACAGTGCCCTCAGTGAGTGTATCTTGTGTTGTTGGCGAGTGTCGTTGTGTTCGTTGCAGTCTTCCATGATGTGTTTAATAGAATGGGGTGCGGAGACTTGGGTTTAGGACTGACTAATCCATGTCCAAACGATGTTAACATGGAACCCTTCGACAATCTGGTCCTCGGGAGTCTCGCCAGACCGTGTTTGCTACTACCACCAAGATTCGCACTAGCGGCAGCTCCGGACCAGCTTACGCTCGATCCTTCATCGCAAACCGCCACGCCCCCCTACCCGCCAGGGCGTAAGAACGGGAGGCAGTAACACCTCCCGCCCGATTGCCAACTGTCATTAACTGGCGGTTGATGCTGGTAGTGTATACCTAATACAGTGTAAGTCATGTAATGATGTGTATATTGGCCAAACAAGAAAACTTCTAGAAGAGAGAGTTAAACAACACAAATATTCGGTTACAACAGGACAGGAATCCAGTTGTATTTTTAAACATGTAGAAAATTATAATCATTGTATTAACTCGAATGAAGCAAGAAATTTATAAAAATAAAATTCCAATGTCGAGAGGTTAATTGTTGAGACTGTACTAATAAGATTATAATATCAAGGAAACCCTTGTGTCATTACCCGGGGTGAACAGACTCTAGAATACACAGTAACAGTTTATTTGTAGGTACATACAAGGAATCACACAGGTGATGTAGAATGCCCGGCCTGCCGTGTACCGCCGTAGCTGCTGTAGGAGAGTTGTCTGGGGCTGTAGAATACACATGTGATCGAGGCGGGAACACGGTCTTAGGCTTGATGCAGGCGAGGCAGGTATGGCAGCAGGGCAGGTCTTCCTTGGTTCAGAGCTCGGGAGTAAGTATCCAGCCGGACCAGCCCAGAGGTAGTGAGGCCCTTATATTCAGTAGGGCTACGGTCCCGGATGTAGCGTCGTCACGTGATCTTCCGACCCTGCACGTAGGCAGGTATTCTTCCCAGGGATGAGTCACTGCTGAGACAAGGAGTGGAGTCTGGCAGCCGGTGTCCCTAGAGAGGCTGTCTGTCTGGCGGCTGGTATCCCAAGAGGGGATCAAGTCACGTCTGGGAAAGGGATTAGTGTACTCACCACTCCATGGGATGACTCAGGGTAGAGGTGTGTGGCTATCTAGGAGTGAACAATATAGGATATAGGAGCGGCTATATATGGAGCCGTAGGAGAGAACAAAGGGATATAGGAGCAGCTATATATGGAGCTGCTACAAGATCAAATAACACTATGAACTTAAATGATGGATTGTATAAAATTGATAAAGTTTCGTTAAATATATTACTTAAAGATGGGAAAATAAATAAAGGAAGAGAGTTGTGTGACGCTGTAAGGGGTGGTGTGACCTGACCTCACCTCACCTGTACCCTCTGTTAGTCCTTCTACTGGGTAATGGTGGGCATAATCGAGTATTTGTAAGCGATTACTTCGATTACTAACTGCAAAAATATTGTAGTCTATTATTTTTTTCAATAAACGAATCCCTGAAATGATTACTATCGATTATTTAATTATTATGTTTAGTCATAGAAAAATGTTTTTGAGGGAAACAAAGGTAGCTTGTTTAACATGTATTCCTATCCACCATATGCCTATTCATAGAAGGAAGATTTTGACTTTTTGATGGACATTGAAATTTTGAAGAAAAAAAAAAATCTCAGAATCCAGTAATCGTAACGGTAATCGATTATTTTGGTTAAAGTAATCAGTAATCGCGACTACTAAACTCTGGTGGTATGGCCCAACACTACTACTGGGTCGGGCCAACACATACTCTCATACGTATTGACACCCCCAATAGGTATAAAGGTTTTTTTATTCAATTTACTATTTTGTATTCTTTTGTTACATTTGTTAGTTTTGTATGAGTGTAGTTTCATATGTTGTTTATAATAATGTGTATGTATTGTCACTGGGGAAATGAATTTGAGATGAAACTAATGAGCTTGGGTGGATATATATATATATATATATATATATATATATATATATATATATATATATATATATATATATATATATATATATATATCAACTCTTTACATTTTACAGAGGACTGTTAAGACACTTAAAAAATTTTATATGATAATAATCACTAAAGTAATCAATATCCTCATATTGTACTTCCGTGCTGACATCTTGGCTAGGCAAACTGTTCTGCATGTCTCTGTCTGTCATCTAATACTTTTCCCTCTTGCTGGAAGTTTGTTCTGATCCAACCTGTTCCGAAGAAAAGTGACCTCTCCCAACCCTCCCAACTTTTCGTGGCACAACCCGAATAAAAATAAGTCGCAGGTGCACCGTAGGTACACCTGCAACTTGCCCCCGACATTCTTGTTCACTGCCGGCAAGACAACCATTGCAAAACCTTTCTGTGACCTTTCAAGTGCTCCAACACAGTGATGAAAGTTTCAGCGATTTGAGAAACCCTGGGCCACCTCCTTCCATCCGTCTTGCGTCAGTGGACAAACGATGACCTTTTTCATGTATTCTTCGATAATTGCCTCACAGGTCTCCCTGACAATACCGCTGATGGAACTGACAGACACTCTGAAGCCATATTGTAGAGTTCTGAAGTTGTCTCCTGTGGCGAGATATCGGAGAGTCAATGCAAGTCGAAGTCCAGGCTCCAGGGGCTCCCTCTAGAATGTACGTTTCTTCATAATACGAGGGCCAATTTTGTTCAGTATATCCATGAAGAATTCTTGATCCATTTGCAGGAAGTTCTTGCATGATGACTTGTCTTCTCTAGCGAGCTCATGGACAAGTCTTTCCCATTGACCAAATAGCTTCCTCCTTGCAAGCCACGGACAAACCCAATATCCTCTCTCCTTCCTCGGCTTCTCTCCTTGCTCTTCCTTCTCCTGCCTCTTCTCTCCCTTCTTCAGAAGTGATATCGTCTCAGCTGCGGCAAGGAATAAAGTGGTGGAGGGAATCGACAACTTGCCCTATATAATTTATGTGCTCAAGCCCAAGGGCAATAACATACCTAAAATGCCTAGCCATTCCTGACTGGTCACGGGTCCATCGCCGAGCATGCCCTAGTGCACCTGCGGCATCCTGCAGAAACACCGTCGGCAAAAAAAGGTAAAATGTCTGTCACAAATTAGTCAACCCAGAGCCGGTCTTCCCACGATAATTTATAGTATATCGCAGATGAACCAGCAATGTACATGTTTAATGTCGTAGCATGTCCTAAGCTCAAGGGTAAAACACCGGGCCATCCCTGACTGGTTGCAGGTCCATCGACGAACATGCCCATGTACACCTGTGGCATCCTGCAGAAACACCACCAGCAAAAAATGGGTAAAATGACCGTTACAAATTAGTCGTCCAAGAGCCAATGGTGAATCCCCGGGCTTCCCCTGATCATTCGTGGTATACTACAGATTAACCACAGATGAACTAGCGATGCACCCGCGGTAGGTTGCAGCAATTAATAAAAATCTTAAAAATCTAAAACTCGGCTGCCAGGTCCCAGACTTTTGACATATCGCTTATTCTCCTATGTGTAAACTGGGTTTACAAGGTGACAGGACTTTTACCGCCGACTGTACACACACACACACATATCGACACATAGCATACTCTTCGTGTTAGTGAGTGATAGTGTTAGCAGTAAGGTATTGAACACACATACACTCTTCGTGTTAGTGGTGGTGTTGCGTGTTAAGGTCTTAAAATCCTTGCTTCTAGTTTGTCTACTTATATACCGACTTTCCCTCGGTCTGTCGGGCTTTTAAAAACTGAGAGAGAGAGAGAGAGACGTATTGGAAAGTGGGTTAACCTAATCTGTCTACCTACCTATGTATGTATGTATGTATATACTGTATGTGTGAATGTACTTTGCTTACCTATATGTGTGTACGAACCTACCATATGTCAGTGTATATATATTATTCATTTGTTTATATTTATAACTTCATCTATATTCATCCATATCAGTATCTATCTGACTATCTACTTATATCATTACTAGTATCTTATATCACTACTAATTTGAGGTCACCATTTTATCGTGGTCATAACAGCGTTGGGAAAAGTGAAGTAAGCTAGGCTAGACTGGTTACTTTGATTTCAGGACCCTGTGATCATGTATGAGAATTGGAGGCTTCTGATTCCTTCTGACTATACCACGAAACAAGCTCCTTCCATAACCTATAGGTGTGTGTGTTTCCTGGCAATATTTAAAGGACTCATTTACCAACAATTTTCTGACTACATCACAGGATTCTTTAACTTTATATGTGTCTGTTTGTACTCATAGTTTGGAGGAACCGGCAGCCTCCACAGCATATTAAATCAAATCAAGGGGTGATTTTTATGTTGGTGAATTGTAAAGTCTCTGATTCCTTCACACTATGCCACAAAACAGATCCCTTATTTGTACCACTGAGGTGGGGTCTATATTCTAGCATAGTTGGGAGGAATCAGTAGCCTTCCAATTTGACAACAAGAGACTCTCCCTTAAAAAAAAAAAAAAAACATCTATACTATAAAATACTATAAATGGCAAACCGTCTCTGTTTGTCTCCTTATAACTCGAAAACGGTTACACCTACATCCAAAACCCATATATATTCTGAATCACCATCACCAGGCGAATGTTTTTGTATGACGTAACATGACGTAACTCAACGTAAAAATTACGTCACCTACTATAAATCTGCTAAAAAAACGGTTATACTCCTAAAACTATATATTCTGAATCAGCACCACCAGCAAAGGTTTTTAAGACGTAACTTGACGTAAAAATTACGTTAAAATGTCAAATATTCTAATTATCAGTTAAAACCATAAAGAAGAGCTGGAACTGTAATGAGAGGTGCCATGTCATGTCAAAAGATGGCCCCATGTCTTGGCTATCATGACATGATATCGGGTTATATCCTGTTCCAGACGTTGGGGTACCTGTAATAAGGCTTAAAAAATCGGGATGAGATTTTTCAAGTTTTTTAACTTTTTTGCTTTAAAGCGTGTATGAAGCAAATATTTTTTTAAAAAATAGCACCAACTTTTTTAAGTCATACAGCTACCCCAATGCCTGGGCCAGGCCCATGACTGATGTCACGGTTGAATAGCCTGGACATGACACCCATATGCATGACACCATGACATGGTCATGACATGTCTCAGTAAAAAGTTTTAATAAAAGCAAACGTCTAACTGTTATAATAGTCCAGACTGTATATCATCAGTGAAAACACCTCTCACTAAGATAATAATTTAATTAAGTTGCTGGCTAAACAATAAAATGTCTCCTTAATCCTTATTCATATAGGCATATTTCCCGGGCGTATAGAAACACTCTCCAACCCAGTACATGCACGCGCTCAGCTAGGTTAGGTTAGGTTTGGTCAGGTTAGGTTAGGTTAGGATAGGTGTAAACTCATTCAAGTTAACTTAGCTGGGAAAGAGAATGAGACTAATTCCAATTTTATCCCATGGTTGGTTTCATCGTTATAACCCAAGCGATATTCTCCTTCCAACCACTAGGATTTTGGCCCAGCAGTAAGCAGTTTGTGCATGTACTGGGTTGGAGTGTTTTTATGCTTCCCGGGCAACGCCGGGTACCTCCACTAGTACATTATAAAACAGAAGACTAGGTGCGTAATGGTGGTTGACAATTTTGTAAGTTTTAACATTTATTTTATAATCGGTCTTTTACTTCCTTCCTCCCTTGGATTTTACAGTAAGTAGTGGCTCGACTCAATTCCATAAGACATAGGAAATTCATGTAGCCTTAAGTGGGTGGGCGGGTGGGAGAGGGGCGTGAGAGCGAGGGAGCGTAAGAACTATATGGCGTGACAAGAGAGAGAGAGAGAGAGAGAGAGAGAGAGAGAGAGAGAGAGAAATCTATATTCCTGGGCACTGTTTTGGAGGTGAAATTGTGAATCAATTGCCTTCAGTTAAAAGCCTCCATTTTCAGAACATTAGAGGAGACAATAAATATTATGTTACTGAAGAATAGGATGAAATAGAATAGAAAAATATTATGAAATACAATTAACAGTAATAATGTAATGAATACCGGTACGCCACATATAATTAAATCAAGAGAAATAAAAACATTCAATAAAATTAAAGCAAATGCGCAAAGTAAAATATATAATAATAGTAAATAATATGGCGAATAGTAAAATCAAATAAAACCAAAGGAATAAGAGAGAGAGAGAGAGAGAGAGAGAGAGAGAGAGAGTAAAACTATTAAAAAATGAAACCTAATTAAAGACCCTGTGATCGTGTATGAATATTGGAGGCTTCTGATTCCTCCTAACCATGCCACGAAACAAGCTCCTTCCGTATAGGTGGTGGTTGTTTCGTGGCAATATTTGAAGGACTCAATTATTACCAATTTTCTGACCACATCACAGGGTCCCTTAATGGGGTATAAGGTATCCTTTTGGTACATTGGAGTGCCTTCATTCCTCCAAAGTATACCAGGAAACAACAGGACCAGATAGACAAATATAATAATGGTATCCTGTTGCTTGGAATCGTTTGGAGGAATCAACTTTTGCTCCAGATTTACCAACACTAACATGGAGTTTGGATGTAACTTTGCTTACCTTTGATGGATGGATGAAGGAGACTTGTTGTGGTGATTTATGTGGATGTTTACGTTTATATAACACTATTGTTGTCTGTACACTTTATAACACTGAACACATTACTATTTCCTTTAATTAAGGACCCTGTAATCATGTATGTGAATTGGACATTATTAGAGACTTCTGATTCCTCCTGACTATGCCACGAAACAAGTTCCACCCATATAGGCTAGGTGTGTATGTTTCTGAGTAATATTTGAAGGACTCATTTACCTCCAATTTTCTTACTGCATCACAGGGTCCCCTTAAGGCTTCACTCGACAACGCTAACATTTACAGATTATTAATATATTTTTTAACTCTGTCGGTTTGCGTAATATGAAATCCATATAATATATGAACCTACTGCAGACTTCTCACTTTCACTATTAGCTCATGAGAAAGCTTTTCACACGTTCTATTTTACAATATCCTCTATTTTATTTTCTACTATAACTTTTCTTAGCAATAGTTCTGTCGCAAATGTATATTATAATGGCCTAGTATCACTGACATAGATACTACCGTTAGTCTGGCATTGTTATCTAAGTCCAGTAGTATGCAGAATTAAATGGCATTTTCACACTTCAGTTAATGTCAATTGCTGTTATAAATCTTTTCTTAATAACACCATAATGTATTATAATATTTTCCAATACTGAAATAATTAAATCACACACTATATTTTCTTATCAGCCATCTTACAATAGGCTACTCGAATAATTAACTCATACATTAAATATTGTCAATAATCTTTTCCAATACTCGAATAATTAACTTATACATTAAATATTGTCAATAATCTTTTTCAATACTCGAATAATTAACTCACACATCAAATATTGTCAATAATCTTTTCCAATACTCGAATAATTAACTCACACATCAAATGTTCTTATCAGAAATCTTTTCCAATACTCGAATAATTAACTCACACTATATTTTCTTTATCAGCCATCCGACCATTACGATTTTACCCATGTCCATCAATAAAACAAAAAAGATGGCTAGCTGAAATAATCTGATGAATTGTAAACACAAGTTTAAAGTCATATAAACTACAGAGAGTAACCCGAGTTTCTGATCTTACATGTGCAATCAATCAACCTTTGAAAAGTCAAAATGTTGTTGTTTTACATCAATCACAGAGTTTCAACACATAATTACGTTACAGGTCCCTCTCTTCTATCCATTTTCCTTTCACTTCCAGTCAGGCTATCAACTCAAGTGGATTTTCACTTTACCCTTATACGTAGCACACACACACTTTTCATAGAGGGTGAGAATGTCTAGGTCACTTCATAGTCCCAGGTATGGTACTGGGAATACTGTACATTTTTATACTTCTATCATCAAGTAGACATCAATGGTATTAAACTCACTCTAATTATTTAAGCCTTGTATATACATAAGCGAATAAGCTTCAAAACAGTCACGATTAAACCAAATGTCAAAAATCTGAGGCAAAGAAACAGAATTTTACGAGTTTTACCTTATGCTGTAACATTTCGGGGCATTTTCGACAAAAAACTGCCAATATACCAAAGAAAGTTAAAACTATGGAAATATTCCTCCATCTATTTTATTTATTTTATTATAATTTTTTTTTCTTTTTTTTTTTTAGTGGGGAGGGGATCAACTTGGAATGGTAGGATTGTATTTTTTTTTTACTAACCCTTAAACAGCGGGCGACATCATATGTTTTCACGGCCAACAAGTGGTGGTGACCGCAGGTGATGACATATGTCCTCAAGGCAATTTTCAAATTTGCGAGGCTCCCAACTATACTCTATTCCAACAATTGGTGCATCTGGTTCCTAGCGGGTTTCTGTTTCTGCATCCGTGATTGGTTGATTTGATGACAATGCTCGTTCAAGGGCTCATAACTTTAACGACATGTGATTGGCTGTCCAAACTTCTCATATCTCAGATGTTTTTATCAATTATGCCTTAAATAAAGTATCTGACACGTTATTATGTTTTTAATATAACAAATATTATTATATAATTGCCCAATGACATTTGATGACACGCCTACAAATACAGAAACTTGCCTAAATATGAGTAAAAAGCGAGAAGCGACTGGCCGACTGTCAACACGGGAGAGAGGTGGTGTTCGTCTTCCCGCCAACACTGTGTTCGTTCTTCCATCGTAGCTCTGACTTGGTCCTTATCCTTAATTTCTTTAGTTACTTCGTGAGGCTATTGCAGGCTTTAGATTTTCAAATTGTATTGAATCTTGTTAAAAAATAATAAAAATTACAAAAAATTACATGTATAATCTTTGCTTTCATTGACATTTACGGTGTATCTTGACCTTAAAGGAATAGATTCGAATGATACAGTAACTCTATAGCCTAATGAACAACCAACCTTATTTTCCCTACTATACACAGTTTACGCTTGTCATTTGGCAATTATATAATAATATTTGCCGTCAACTTCGTGATAGGTAACATCTTCCTTCTTTCCAATTATAGTAAACCAGTTAAATATTATTATACCAGTATGAAAAATAAACAAAGAAATATTTTAATTGATATAGGAAACCGAAAAATGCACGGCAGCGTTTATCTATGGTTTAATACTATCTTTCTATCTATCTATAGCTCCGACGCCTCTCTCCCTCCGGGAACTCCCACCAAAGGGGTGGCTACGGCAGAGAAGAGTCTCCAGTTTTCCCTGTTCCAGCACTCCCTCCTCACTTTCTCCATCCCTCCTCCCCCCCTCACACTTCTCTCTCTCACATACTCTTCCACTCTGTTCTGCCATCTAACCGGAGGTCTACCTCTCACACCAGGTCCCACAACTTCACTATCGTACACCTTCTTTTCAAATTCCACACTTTGCATTATCTCTACATGTCCAAACCATCTCAATGTATTATGCTTTACTCTCTCAACCACTCCACACTCAATATCAATTGCCTTCTCACTCATACCACATCTCTCATACACACTCTCATTACATTCTCCATCCCACCTAGTAAGTCCACATGCTCTGTCCTGCACTTGCGGTCACCATGTAAATAACACATTTGACAGCTAATAGCTTGTAAATCACTCACGCTATATAAATAAATTATACAGGATATTGAAGTACAAACCTTTACGTGTCTCCAGATGTACTTGTGAAGACTAAAATTAAATCTGTAGGATAGGTAGCCACCTCACAATGACATCGACTCAAAATTAACTTTTACACTCTATTTACACTATATTTACATATCTAAGTAAGTTTTCACACTCTAATTTCGTTATTAAACATGTCAGAATCCCATTTTTCAACACAACAATATGAAATATAACGTCACTGTCGTTTGTATGTACATATACGGTAATTACAGAAAAAGAGGAGTGATGAAAATATGTCCTCACTTGTTCTCTGATGTTGTAACACTGAGTGGAAGTGGCTGGCTAGAGTCTGGGGAGTCTCTTGTCTATCATATGCAGTGTTACCAGCCAAGACAACCATCTTAGGGAGCGCACAATTTTAAAAATTGTGTTGTCGAGAATTCTCGTTACCCGCTGTCCTCCACACTTGTTGCAGGTGTCGAAAATTCTCGTGACCTGCAGTTTAAGGGTTAGTCCAGCCTCAGGCCCCTACACCCTTGAGTGGATCCAGTAATATGGGAGATGAAAGATGGTATTTACATATTTAGTCCATATATATTTTATTTATTTACTGTACTGTATTTATTTATATTTTTACCTCACCCACCTATCCAACAAACTTAAGAGATTTAAGGAAATTGGGTCTTATTCCCAGGTTAGAACCGAAGAATGCTCAGGTTAAGACCAGGACCATGACGGTGTATAGTATTTAAGTTTCCAAATACTATACAATGGAGAGGTTAGAGTCATGATATAAAGCTTAGTGTTTTCTATCCCTAGTAACTAGTTGTTGGAGAATTGGAGTGCTTCCGATTTCTCCAAACTGCATTTCAGTATATACATTCTGTACTCAAATAAATGGAGGAATCCTGTTTACTGGCATTGGTTGGAGGAGACAGTAGCCTTCCACTTCACAACAGGTTAGGTTTCTTTAAAGGGGGTATTACAGTGTAGGTATATCTGGAGCAATTGATTTCTCCAAACTATTCCAGGTAACAGGCCACCATTACTTAGTCAAACTAGTACTATTTCACGATATGCTGTACTTTGGTGGAATCAATGAGCTCTAATGTACACAAGGTGTATGTACTATTGCGGACAAAAGTTTCTTTCTACTCCAGGTGATAAATCCTCACTATTGCTGCCCCCTTTCTGGCCGGCAGGTTGATGTTGGCTCGTGAACTACACCACCACATAAACCAGCAACCGAACAGTTGACTGACTCGGATTCGGATAGGAAGTAATTTATCCCTCCCCTCTCTCTCTCTCTCTCTCTCTCTCTCTCTCTCTCTCTCTCATGTGTATAGCATATAAATAGATACATTAGTTGATAGGTAATATCAGGTGCAAAACAAGTGATTATTGCACAAGAAGAGAACCCCAGTATTACTATTTGTCAGAAATCACATAAAAGCTGAAATATTACAATAATAAACTGAATCATAGTTCTTACTAAAAATAGTATAATTTTAAATCCACAGAAAGTATGTAGTAAAATAAAAAATTAAATACCTCATTTAAAATCCAGTGGGAGTAATGATCCTTTAAAAGTAATGTTATCTGTGCTCACTATTTTGGTATCTTTTCAAGGACTCTCTGGTCTGTAGTAGGCTATATGGCTGTCTCATGATTGCACCACTGTTCGATTCATGCACTTAGATTTACTCTATATAACCTGTAGTTCTGTATTTGTAGCACCTATATGTAATATATCCATTTATATATGTTTATTTATTTTATTTTCCACTAGTTAAAAGAAACAAAAGTGTGTTTGTGTCCATGACAGTCCATAGGACATTTGGGCCCTTATTCACAAAAGCAAAGTTCACTTTTAATTAAGATAATATTTTCTTCGTAAGCGATCATTCATGGCAAGAACAAGGACCCGGCACTGCTCTGAAATCATAATATAAACTCATACTAATAGAATAGCAAATCCATTCACTGCTTCGAAATAAGCCTGAAACACTATGGGAGATCAGTAATGCAAGCATACGAGCAAGTGCAAACTCTGATATGCCTAGTGAATACAGACCCTGGCTACGTGTAAAAGGAAAATGGTATATTTATGATACAGTCAGTGTTCCAAGATGTTCAATAGTAGTACTGGGGCTCTCTTCTTGTGCAGTTATCACTTCTTTACACCTAATATTACCTATCAACTAATGTATCTATTTATATGCTATACACATGAGAGAGAGAGAGAGGGGAGGGATAAATTACTTCCTATCCGAATCCGAGTCAGTCAACTGTTCGGTTGCTGGTTTACGTGGTGGTGTAGTTCTCGAGCCAACTTCAACCTGCCGGCCAGAAAGGGGGCAGCAGTCGTGTGGACTTACCACCCGGAGTAGAAAGAAACTTTTGTCCGCAATAGTACAGTATTACCCCCTTTTAAATAAAATCAATGTCCTATGTTCTCTCGTGGCTTGGTGGGTAAGTGGCTGGAGAATATTCTCACACACTCACTCACACACTGGACAGGCCACAGCAAACACCTATATGTACTACAACTCTTCAACAACTCCACAATCACAAAATATACAACTTTATCTTTTTCCCACGAATTATTATTTTTAGAAGGAAACACACACACACTGGACAGCCCACAGCAAACATCCATATGTACTATAACTCTTCAACAACTCCACAATCACAAAATACAGTACAGTATACAAGTTTATCTTTTTTCAAAGAATATTAATTATTGGAAGGAAACACTACAACCAGTACTGACTTGCAACACCATCAGAAGGTAACCCACAAATATAACACGTTGGCTACAGTACAGTAAGGAAAACTAATAAGTATTCAGGTGTGCTTGGAATACCTAGAGACAGTAAATAAATGCACAATAAGATCTCCATTGGAATTATTTTGGGTAAATTTTCTGAGTTACACATGTGCGAGATTTTCAGACAAAACATAGTTTTTCTTATAGTTTTTCATGTGATTTGTTCGATTTTAACATTCATTTATTGTGCAAATATCCTGTTTTGGCCATACCCCATCACCCAGCTTTTGGCAAAAGTTGCTCGGGTTTACCAATTTTTCGTGAGCATTACCAATTGGCGTATATTACTAATTATTGGACTATTCAAAGCATCAACCAAAGCTATAGACGGCGTCACACAGGCTCAAAGCATATTTAACCGTTCAAATTTTAATGAGCCATTTTGCTGAAGGTATTAACAACCATTCCATGTGATTGTTACATGTGGTGTTCACTCACTCATATAATAATAATAATAATAGCAGAGGGAATAATGGCGCCACTTACATCACGTATTCGTGTGTTATCTACCTGTTCACTGGCTGCTACAGCACTGTGGGGAGTTAACAAGGCTTCGAAGAGACAGAAGAAAAAGTACCGATGCTTTTTCATCGGTACCTTGTTTACATTTGTGGCAAGTCAATGTAGATACTGACTGGAATGTTGCGATGATTAATATTAATCCAGGATTGTATTAGACAAAATATTCATATTCCGAATTTATAATTCGTAATGTTCTTATCATATATTCTGGTATATTATATTTATTCTGTATTGTTTTGTGATATCAAGAAGAGCTCATTGGTGTTATTGGTAATGATGATGATGGTGATGTGGCCTAACTAAATATACTAACTAAACTAATTAAATATACTAACTAATATACTGAGTCTGGTGTGTAAGAAACTAAATATACTAACTAAACTAACTAAATATACTAACTAATATACTGAGTCTGGTGTATAAGAAACTACATATACTAACTAAACTTACTAAATATACTAACTAATATACTGAGTCTGGTGTGTAAGAAACTAAATATACTAACTAATATACTGAGTCTGGTGTGCAAGAAACAAAATATACTAAATATACTAAGTCTGGTTTGCAAGAAAAAAAGGCTAATATTGTGATTATCTGTGCCGGCGAGCTACAGGTTAGGTTAGGTAGAGTTTGGTTACCTTTATCAATACTCAGTGGAATTATCTTGTGGAAATGTATTCTTTACTAGATATTTCAGTTTGAGAGACAAACTGAGGTCGGGCAGACAGTGTTACCAGATCTCCTTGGTGAAATAACGAAAGGGCCTCTATGCAGTTGTGTATAATATGCCTGACCCACCCAATTGGGATACATTTAGCTACTATCCACAGAATCTAATTTATTTCTATATGTCCCGAAGGACACTTGGTTAGGTACCGAAGGACATTAGGTTAGGTCCCGAAGGACATTAGGTTAGGTCCCGAAGGTAGCCACAGTCTAGGTTAGGTCAGTTCAGGTCAGGTTATTTCGTCTGGTGATCAAATAATTAATTATCCCAATTTAATATTATTGAATTTCCCACCCTTATTGTACATTCTTCATATGATTTCCCAAGTGTGGACAAAATTAGCCTAAAATTGGAAGTATCCCTGTATCTAGCAACACTGCACACAGGTGGGAAATCGGGAACCCGCTAGGAAAGCCACCCTCCCGTTTCAAAGTAAATACAAATAATATTCATTCTTTTTACGTATTGCCACAAAAGAAAACAGTCTACTAAATAAAAAGGGAAAAGAAACGGGCAATTTTGGTTCCCAGAAAGTGTGAAAATCGAGTACGCAGATAATCGCAATATTTACCGAAACAAAATATATTAAATATACTAATATAATGAGTCTGGTGTGTAAGAAACTATAACTAACTAAACTAACTAATATACTAACTAAAACCACTGTACTGTTTTGAATAATGACAGGAGCTAGATGGAGAAAATGTTGGCGTTAATGGTGATGGTGGTAATGGTGGTGGTGTGGCCTCATGTAGTGGTTACTGACTCGAATCTATGGGTTGGAATCGAAGAACCAAGTGGCTTCGACTCCTCCCAGGGCACGGTAAAGAATATACCAAACATTAGGTCTCAGGCTCAGTGTGCCATGAGAGCCTCCATGACACCCTCGAGTTACATGTTCCAGTACAATGGTGGTGACTGTGTTCTGTACGACAAGAAGGAAGACAGCCAAGGCCAGTACAAACTCCCAGACAACACCAATACAGCATCCATGTTGTACACTCGCCTCCATAACGGTTAGTGTTTGTGTGTGTCAACTGTTGTATTTTAGTTAAGGGTTGTGTTCCTGGTCATATACTTTTTTAAGGGATTTGCTGTTGTCTAGCTATTTTTTTTATTCAGCTGCCCTCCAAATAATAATAATAATAATAATAATTTCATTCCCTGGCTTCAGTGTGCATCGATGGCAACAATGTGTACGAGGAAGGAGATGAAATGACGGATGTCGACTGTCGGCAACGGAGATGTACCAACAGAACTCTTGAACCTATTATATTTGGTGAGCAAACTTTATTTATTAGTCTCTCTCTCTGTGATAACCACTTTTGCACTATAAAAACATAGATGCCAATATTTCCTTTGATGTGTTACAGCTCCAGGTCTGCCTTGTCGTTCCCCCTTCGTCGAGTATGATGATGGTTGTTTCTACCTCCACCAAACCGAGATGACTTGGTGTGACGCCAGAAAGTACTGTGTTGGCCTCGGGGGAGATCTCGCTTACGGTCCCACCTTCGAATCCCTCCATCAGTTTCTTGTAGCAAATGCCAATGAAAGTGGGTGGATACAAATTTCTTGATACACTCTCATGATAATTTTGGGCCAATAGGTGAAGGGGAGATTCCTTTGTTGGTAAATTGGAATGTTACTAACTATATCAGAAAACAGACGCCCTCAATGGTACTAATAGTGCATTTGCTGTTTCTTGTCACAGTTTGGAGGAATCAGAGACCTTCCAATTCACAAACAAAAGAAACCTACCTTAATGTGGGTTTGAAAAGTGTGGGCGGAAAACAAACTCTGGGAAGACAAGATTAATGAGTTTTAAAAACTTTGAGTTTGCCAACAAACTGGCCAGAATATTTGTTAATTGTTTGCATTTAAGAAATTATGGGTGTGTCTGTTAACTGGGAAGTGGCCGAGTATGGTGGGTACTAGAGACATTAGATAGTTGGAAAGGGGAAAGTCAAATGACGAAATGGGTTATATTTTGGTGTAAATACATAAACAGGAGGTGTATTAATGTCGAGGAAGGCGTGTGTGTGTGTGTGTTGTTTAAGAAGTGTATCAATGAGGAATATGAGCTCTGTGTTGTTTAAGATGGGGCATCATTGAGGAAAGTTTGTGTGTACTGTACTTACCTATTTGTATCATTACAGGATTGAGTCAAGCTCATAATGTCCCGTTTTTAAACCCAATTATCATATTTTTCTTTAAAGTTATGTATGTTTTTGGTACACACCACATGTTTCGGTAAATATTGATGGTTTCTCGATAGTCAGGGGAGACAGGAAGGATGTGGTGAAACAGAAAGGGGGAGGAGTGGCGGTGTATGTAAATGAGAGATGGTGTACTCAAGTTAATGTAAAGGAACGTTTTTGTTGTGATGACCTGGAATATTTAGTAATATCTTGTAGACCTTTTTACCTACCACGTGAATTTAATAATGTGACGATTATAACTGTGTACATCCCGACTGTTGCCAATGAGGAAACAGCAAGTGAATTATTACTAAATTGTGTTAATAAATATGAAAGTTCAAATCCTGAAGGAATTATGATAGTTCTGGGGAATTTTAACCACTGTAATTTCCAACCAAATGTACCTTTGTATCTGCAAACTGTTACTTGCCCCACTAGAGGAAATAATATTTTAGACAAAATGTACTGCAATGTAAAGAGCTGTTATCGTTCTTATCAAAAGCCTAAATTAGGTAACTCTGACCACAATATGGTGTTTTTGGCTCCCACATATAAGCAAATTCTGAAGTGTAAACCGTGCAAGAAGATTAATGTGAGGAATTGGAATAATGAGCATATGACGAGTCTTCAGGACTGTCTTGATTGTACAGACTGGGATACGTTGTATAGTGAGTCTGACGACATCAATATCAATTTAAATGTTTTCAATTCATGTATTAACTTCTGTACTGATATGATTGTTCCAATTAAGGAAATTCGTATGTATCCAAATAATAAACTCTGGATAAATTCTGATATTAAAGC
Source organism: Petrolisthes cinctipes (assembly GCA_033782935.1). Classification (NCBI taxonomy): domain Eukaryota; kingdom Metazoa; phylum Arthropoda; class Malacostraca; order Decapoda; family Porcellanidae; genus Petrolisthes; species Petrolisthes cinctipes. The sequence goes on along the minus strand of JAWQEG010000402.1, from coordinate 247,329 downwards.
TTTATTGAATGAAAAGAATTTTTGTACATGGCGACCGCATTCAAAAGAAAATGATACAAAGTCAATTAAAAAGGAAAATACTATAGATGCTAATCATTCATATAAAGTTAAAATTGAAAACTTATTTAAATCAAGTAAATCAAAAGATGCCTGGAGTGGGGTAAAACGACTGTGTGGCTCTAAAAAGAAACGGTCAGTAATAGACCCACCAAACATTCAACAGTATGTAAATGATTTGAACTCCTTTTATACTAGATTTGATATGTACGATTTTAATTCTGAATGTGAAAATATTTTGTCAATAGTTAGGGGTATCAATGCAGAACGAATAATTATAACACGTGAAGATACAGTGAACTCGCTGAAGCGTATACAGTGTGGAAAGGCAAGTGGGCCCGATAAAATTAGTTCTAAAGTACTAAAATCCTGTGCCGAGCAGCTCGCGGATCCACTCTGTAGACTTTTCCAAGCTTCACTTGATAAGAGTACAGTTCTGGATGCGTGGAAAATGTCAGAGATTATTCCAGTACCCAAACACAACCATCCAAAGGAATTTAATGATCTTCGACCCGTAGCCTTAACATCAATTATAATGAAATGTTTGGAGCACATTGTTAAGAAGTATATTTGTTCAAGCATAGATCCTTTGAGAGATATTTTGCAATTTGCCTATTATCAAGGTAGGAGTGTTCAGGATGCTGGGTTAACATTACTTCACCAAACTTGCGAACATTTAGAAACCCGAAATTCACAAATTAGAATTTTATTTATTGACTTTAGCAGCGCCTTCAATACAATTCAGCCACATGTCTTGCTTAACAAATTAGCAGAAATGAATGTCGACAGTAATCTAATAATGTGGATCCATAGTTACCTTTCACAAAGACCTCAATATACAAAAATAAAAAAATGTTAAATCTGGCAGTGTACTCACAAATACGGGAGCTCCACAAGGATGTGTCCTCTCTCCACTGCTTTTTACCCTGTACACAAACAACTGTAAAAGCAACTACCCCAGCTGTTCAATTGTAAAGTATGCAGATGATACTGCAATTGTAGGTAAAACCAGAAATGATATTTCAGGAGATTTTTTTAATCAAGTTAATAACTTTGTTGATTGGTGTAACAATAATTTCGTAACCCTCAACGTAAAGAAAACAAAAGAAATGATAATTGATTTTAGAGTAAACAATTATGTACCTGACCCAATTGTTATAGGTAATGAACATGTTGAAAGAGTTCACGAATATGAGTACTTGGGTATAATGATTGAAGACAAGTTAACAGGGTCCCCAAATACACAACAAGTCTACAAGAAATGTCAACAGCATATTAATTTCTTACGAGTACTGAAAAATATTCACATAGACAATACAATATTGTCCCTATTCTATAAATCCATAGTAGAATCGATCTTGTATTTCACAATTACAATTTGGTATGGAAAAATAACATGTAAGAATAAGAATAAATTGAAGAAGATTGTAAAGACCGCAGGTAGACTCCACGCAAAAACTGTACCACTAGATGAACTGTACAATAGCACTGTAATGAAACAGGTAGATAAGATCATGACCGATATAAATCACCCATTAAACTGTCACTATACCTTTCTCAGATCAGGAAGGAGATTAGCACTCCCTATGCAAAACACAAATAGGTTTAAAAATTCTTTTATTCCTAAGAGTATAAAGCTGTATAACCATTTAAGAACATAAGTCTATAAATCAAAATAACAGTGAAGTACATAAAGATAGTGACTGGTATATGATATTATGAATAATGCATTGTTTTTAGTATAATTGATGTAAATTGTTTATTTTTAGCAAATGGATGAGTTCAATGCCAATACAAATTTCATGCTGTAGTTTATACAATGTGATCATAAAATTATCTTATCTTATCTTAATGCATTCCATTGATCTATTACTCTATTTGGAAAACTATATTTCGGTACATTTTTTTTTTTTTTTTTGTACTCACCACTTCTGGTAATTCGTTCCATTGATCTATTACTCTATTTTGAAAGCTATGTTTCTGTACATCTTTATCTCCTCTTCTTTTAATTAATTTCTAACTGTGACCTCTCATTGTAGCTATGCCTGGTTGACACAAGTTTTCTATATCTATCTTTTCATTTTCTGTGACACATTTGTAAACTATAATCATATCTCGTCTCTTTCGCCTTTCTTTCAGTTTAGGTAACTTTAGTTTCTTTAGTCTTTCTTCATATCTTAATTCTCCTAGACTTGGTACCCATCTGTTTGCTACTCTTTGTACTTTTCTAATTTGGTGATATGTTTCTTTAAATGTGGGTTCCATACTACTGCAGCATATTCCAAGGTAGGCCTTATGAAGGATGTGATTATTTTCTTGACCATTTCTTCATCTATATAAGTGAGCTCACGGCCACTCGCATATTTGCTAACAATGTATACATGTTTCTCACTTTTTCATTTATATGATAATCTGGTGTCAATTTCTTATTTATCGTTACCCCTATATCACTTTCTTTTTCTGATTAATTTAATATTTTATTTCAAAGCTTGGTCTTCTCTCACTTCTTCCAAACATAATAACATGACACTTCTCTGCATTAAACATTTGCATCATCAGCAAACATATTCATATAAGTGCCATCTGTAACATTTACTTCTATATCATTTATATACATCAAGAATATTATTAGTGCCAATAATGAGCCCTGAGGAACTCCACTTGTGATCTTCAGCCACGGAGAATAGTTCCCTCTTAGTAATGTTCTCATTTTGCTTTCTACTAGGAAATCTTACATCCATTTTAGTAGTTTTCCTTTAACTCCTTATCTTGTAATTTTCATATAAGTCTTTGATGAGGAACTCTGTCAAAAGCTTTATTATAGTCTAGGTAAATACTATCCACCCATCCTTCTCTTTCTTGGATTTTTTTTTTATATTCTCGAATAGTAACTCGGTAAGTTTGTTACACATAATCTCTCCTTACTAAACCCAAATTGTCTCCCTCATTCATAATGTTTTGAATTTTGTCCTTCACTTTGCTTTTGCTTTTAATGGAACTGTAGAATAGTTTTGGTTACTCCTTACCTTTATTAATAATATCTTTCTGATGTTCTACTTGGGCTTCTCTTCTTATCTTGGTATATTAATTTCTTGCTCTTCTATAATTATTAAATGCTCCTTCACCTCCACATCTTCTGAATGTGTTCCATAAGGTGTCTCTCTTTTTCTTGGCTTCTATACATTCGCCAATAAACCACTGTCTAATTTTGTTAGTTTAGTTTTGTAAGTTCTGATATACTTTTTAAATTAATTTTAGTTCCCTTTTTATTCGTTTTTGAGGTTGAGGATCCGGCTCCACCATATCCTACCTCTCCTCCTCCAGCAAGCCCCTCATACCTCCCCTTCTCCTGGGCCCCCCTGCCTCCTGCCTGGACCCACTCATCTGAAAACGGCAGACTCGTGGCCTGGTCTCCCGACGCCTCCCACCCAGACCACTGGTCCCGCCACGATGACGTCCTGGTGAAGTGGGGTATGGATACAGATGGCAAGTCCATCCCTTTCTTCAAGGCTTGCCCCTTGTCTGCTCCCCTTCTGGCATTGTCCAAGGTGTCCACCGCCACCACTCTCGACGCCATCAGTGTCCTCCTAGCCAACCCGATGGTAAACCCTGATCAAGCAGGGAAGATCGACTATTCAAGCGACTCACCGGCGGTGTTCTTGTTGTCGGACTCTTTCTTCCCTGTGGAGAAGGGCGACTTCACTCTCGATGTCTCGGCCTTCCTGCTGAAGGCCCAGGACCAGCAGAAGTCTTCTGCAGCTAGGAGGCATAATCCTCTGTCCTTCCCAGTCCTCCTGTTTCCGGCCCGGGCTCCACCTGGCCTCTGGAAGTGCCTCTGGAGGTCGGGCAAGGAGCCATCGATCCCCTACCAGCTACGGGAGCCCTTCTGCAGGACTAGCTGAGGAGGCTCACAACTTCATTCCACGAGTTCTCCAGAGATGAACTGGCGTAAGTACCTACTGTAGTTTGTGGTTTTATTCTTTTCCACCTACATAGTTGACCCTTATGCTTGCAGACCATTGTCCCAGCAATCTGTTTTCTAATCCTGTATTCCCTCTTTCCTCCTCATCTTCCATAGGGATGTTCTGACATCGATGGCGACAGTGGCGGAGGGTACGGCGGCGATGGTGTCTTACGACATGCAGGATGCAGCGAGGTCCTTCGCCTAGGCCAGACTGGCAGCACGTCAGGCAGCGGCGAAATCGGCTCTGGACATGGTCCCAATGCGGAGTGGTGCAGGCGGCGCCTCTCTCACTGGGCCTGTTCGACCAAGGAGCCATGAACAACATCTTCAGCTCCATTCCTGCTGTCATCCAGCTACCATCCCAGCCTACCCCTAAGTAAGTACCTGTCACACATCAGTTGTTTGTACTAATCCCTCTACCCAGGTGGATACTCCAGATACTCATTTTACTGTTTGTCTGTAGGCCCTGCCCGTCACAGCCTGCCAGGCCACACTAGGCCGCCCCCAGGCGCCCTCCTCCACCTGCCCGGCAACAGAGGTCTGCTCATCCCCCGCCTCCCCCGGCTCCCAGAGGCACAACCAGCGCCCCCAGTAGCCCTTTCGAGGGAGGCAGCAGGGACAGAAACCTCACAACCCGAGGTTCAGACCTGCGGGTCCCCAGCCCTCTCAGAAGGACCAGTCCTCCCGAGACACTGGACTGAGGATGCCTCCTGGGCTGGTCCTGGCCAGCCCACGGTTGAGCAGCAAAGGTGGTTCGCAGAGGCCTCACCTGGCCCTGGGTCTCAGTTCCGGTAAGTCTCAGTTATTTCATTCTTATGAGGTGACAGAACTTTTACCGCCGACCGTACACACAGACACACACACACACTCACATATCGGCACATAGCATACTCTTCGTGTTAGTGAGTGATAGTGTTAGCAGTAAGGTATTGAACACACATACACTCTTCGTATTAGTGGTGGTGTTGTGTGGTAAGGTCTTAAAATCCTTGCTTCTAGTTTGTCTACTTATATACCGACTCCCACGGTCTGTCTGGCTCTTAAAAACTGAGAGAGAGAGAGGTATTGGAAAGTGGGGTAGCCTTATCTGTCTACCTACCTATGTATGTATGTGTGTATGTATATACTGTATGTGTGAATGTACTTTGCTTACCTATATGTGTGTACGAACCTACCATATGTCAGTGTATCTATATTATTCATTTGTTTATATTTATAACTTCATCTATATTCATCCATATCAGTATCTATCTGACTATCTATTTATATCATTACTAGCATCTTATATCACTACTTCGGCAAAAGTTGGCTCGGGTTTCCTAATTTTCAACAAGCATAAATGTGGAAAACTGGAAAACCAGAGCCAAGTTTTGCCAATACTTGGCTCGGGTTTTCCAGTTTTCAACGAGCATAAATATTGAAAAATTAAAAACTCGAGCTAAGTTTTTTCTGACCCAACCTGGATCGGGCATCCTTCAGTCTTAACCATAGCATCGAGATATTACAGAATTAAAAAGACCTTACCTGACCTGACCTAACCTTACCTAGAATGGGGCATCCTTCGGAACCTAACCATGGTATACTTTGGGACCTAACCTTGCTATACTTTGAGACCTAACCTTGTTATACTTAGGGACCTAACCTTGGTATCCTTTGGGACCTAATTTTGGCATTCTTTGGGACGTAATCATGGCATCCTTTAAGACCTAACCTTGGCATCCTTCAGTCTTAACCAGAACATCAATTTGTTATAGAATTAGGAAGACCATATCAGACCCCTTGTTTCATACACCAATCTACCTTAATTGGAAGCAAATTATGTTAAAGGTACTGGTTCTTGTGGAGTTGAAGAGTAGCTAGTGTTGTATTCTGGCAAGTCATATGGGTGGTAGGTGGACTGGATGACCTTATATTCAAAGCACTTTAAACTTTCCAACAATCACTAATAATAACTGATCATGGACTAATGTATTTTTCAATAAGAGGCACAAGTGTTTTTTTTTTGTATAATTTCTGTGTTTCTCCAGTAAAAATTCGTAAAACCAAGCAGCCAGGTGAGTTAACCAGGTGAGCCAAAGATGAACCTCCTCCAAAGACAGACACTAATGTTGTACTGGCAAGAAAAATGGATAGAGACTGAAGTTTCACTGATGTAGTCACGTGTTGTAGGTCTATGATTGGTCGATAACAAGATGATAGAATTGTGTGAAAAACTGATTGATTAGATTTGGCTTGAAGTTAAAAAAATGTGCCAAGAGGTAGCACTGTGGCTGTGGGGCTCATGGTTACCATGACAACCAGTTGATCAGCTGGCTGACCTATGTTTTGATTTCAATGCACATGGCAACCATATTGTTTTCACCTGCAAAGACATTGAAGGTTAGAAATTGTAAGAGTGGCCTTATAACGCATTTATAACGGAAATGCCACTAAGAAATATTGTAGTACAAGTTGAAATAGAGCATATTGTAATAAGAAAAGTGTGAAAAAGCCAAATTTAAGAAATTTTGGGACTGAAAATTATGACACCCACTACACTTATAAGAGGTAATTAATTATATAACGCATTTGCGAGGCAAATGGTATATAGGAAAGTTGTTTGTAATAGTGAAATATAAACACTGGTAATAGTAAAAAAAAAATTTAAATCGAGTTGTGGCAACTTATTAAAATAATCCTTACTAATTATTGGACTATTCAAAGCATCAACCAAAGCTATAGACGGCGTCACACAGGCTCAAAGCATATTTAACCGCTCAAATTTTTATGAGCCATTTTGCTGAAGGTATTAACAACCATTCCATGTGATTGTCACATGTGGTGTTCACTCACTCATATAATAATAATAATAATAATAATAATATCAGAGGGAATAATGCCGCCACTTACATCACGTATTCGTGTATTATCTACCTGTCCACTGGCTGCTACAGCTGCTATTAGGGCAACTTGGCAACTTGGCAAGACGAGTTATAAAGCTTGTACAAAAAGATGCCAGAAGCTTCCAGAAAAATAATTAAGCCCCAAAAAACTAATACAATAAAAATGTTTTTTTTTGTTTTTCAATGATGCAAGAGAGGTATACATGCAAATGGGGTTGCCAGATATTGCCAATTTTTTTATCTAAAATAATCTATTAAAAAAAATAGAAAGCAGAAACAGTTGTAGAACGTTGTTAGGGAATTGCCACCATCATGTGTGTACACATGCTTGTCGAGTGTTTAACCAAAATTCGACCAAGGGAATTTTTTTTATCGTACATCTGGCACCTACCCTCCCTTAATTAAGACTCTGATATCTGCATTCGCATCGGCAAATTATGTAAGGTGGACATCTACCTCCATATCCGCTTCCGAGTTTGTTCCAGAGTTGACCAATGAGTGTGTTTGCGTGTACGTGTGTGTTCCAGAGTTGACAATTATGTGTGTGTGTTCCAGAGTTGTCTAGCCAGTCAGACAGTGAGTGTATAAATATTTGTAACCGATCGATTGTCGATTCAGTGTCTGTGTGAATGCGGCACAGGGAGGACAAGCCGTCATTTCTCTCTCACACATACACGCGTCTTTATTAGACGACTTATTCAGGTATGCTAAATATTAAATATTCAATACAGCACTAGAAGCTGTCTCCTTAAAATTAGTAATAAAATCAATTCTGGCAAGCTTGTTGTGAACTAGTCAATTTATACTTCAATTATACATTTATTAACATAAATATTTTTAACGTGGTGAATATGTAGCAATTCGCTCGTTTTTTTTTTTTTTTTGGTGCTTTTTTGGGTAAAAGAAAAATTGATTCCTCTAAACCAGTGGTTCTTAAATTTCGTTGCCTCACGCCTCCATCTGCATTATGTATAGATCAGGCACCCTCCTAGGCTATCCCTTAAAATGTTTAACAAATAGTATACTATGAATTTAAAATTACTTATGGTATGGGTGGGGTGGCCTTCATGAATTGAATTCTTGGCAGTATTTGCAATATATATATATATATATATATATATATATATATATGTGTGTGTGTATGTGTGTGTGTGTGTAGCCAGGGAGTATATTCTTTTTTAAACAAACGAGGTTGAAGGATATGGCTTGTTCTGCATTTATGAGTTTATTATTTATGTTTTCAATAGATCTTACAGTTTTTCTTATATCTTCACTTAGATGGTGGATAAGTGAGGCAAATGTTGAGTTGTTGGGGGAGGTCGACGTTTCGTCCAGTACATTGGACATCTTCAGGAAGAAGTGGTGATTCTGGGTGGGTTAAATACCCCTCACCCACCCAGAATCACCACTTCTTCCTGAAGATGTCCAATGTACTGGACGAAACGTCGACCTCCCCCAACAACTCAACATTTGCCTCACTTATCCACCATCTAAGTGAAGATATAAGAAAAACTGTAAGATCTATTGAAAACATAAATAATAAACTCATAAATGCTGCGGAACAAGCCATATCCTTCCATCTCGTTTGTTTAAAAGAGAATATATATATATATATACAGGGTGTTTCTTAAATACCTTTCATAAATTTCAGAATGAATAGATATAACATTAATAATTATACTTTACTCTGTGACGGTTTTGGACATCTTTCACATTTATCGAGATATTACACATTTTAGTTTAACTAGGAAAGTCTCGGGAATGAAAACGATGAGTAGATTACCATCACCTCAAATACTTTATTTGTTCATAAATGGTTGAACATCAATGTATTTTACAGTATTTACAAGGTGCTCGATCAATATTCTTCATGGGTTGGAATATTTTATGAATGAAGCTTCACAAATTGAATGTAATGTGAGAAGGTGAGAAAAAGAAGGATGTATTGGCAGTCTTAAGTAAGTACGTATTACCTGACATGGAGCCATACACCTCTACTGAGTACACAGACATGTTACTTACTTTAGGTGCAGCTGGAGGAAATGCAGCTGAAGCAGTAAGGATGTACGCTGGACAATATCCCAACCGGAGGCAACCATCTCGGCCTACTTACCTCAGTGTAGAAAGACGACTACGGGAATATGGCTCACTGAATGCACGTGCAATAAACAGAGGAAGGCCTCATGGTGAGCAAGTACTCGATGCAGAAGAGGATATCCTTGATGCCATCGCAGATGATCCATCTACAAGCACACGTCGACTTGGTGCACGATTTAGAGTGTCTCATGCATCAGTATGGAGGATTGTAAACAGAAAATTAATGGCCTATACCCATATCATCACCAGATCATCCATGCTCTGAATGAACGAGATTATCAACAACGAGTGGATTTCTGTCGGTGGCTCCTTACTCAAGAGAGAGAAAACAACGGTTTTGTTGCAGAGGTTTTGTTTAGTGATGAGGCAAATTTCACAAGAAATGGCATGGTGAACCAACATAATACACACACATGGGCAGCAGAAAATCCACATGCAACGACAACGAGGGGACATCAGGAACGCTTTTCGATTAATGTTTGGGCCGGTATTCTTGGTGACCATCTAATCGGACCTTTTATGTTACCTCAGCGTCTTACAGCCAATGTGTATACCAGATTTCTTCAGGATGACTTACCCATACTACTTGAAGATGTGCCTTTCAGAACTAGTAGACAAATGTGGTTCATGCAGGATGGGGCTCCAGTTCACGTTGAACGAGATACGAGGGATTTCATTAATGTTATGTACCCTGATAAGTGGATTGGCCGTGGTGGTCCCATTGCCTGGCCACCTAAATCACCAGACCTAACTCCACTTGACTTTTATCTGTGGGGACACTTGAAGAGCAGGGTGTATGCTACACAAATCAACACCCGTCAGGAACTGTGATAATGAGTTCAAGAGGCATGCAGAGAAATAAGAAACACACCAGGGATAATTAAAAGAGTGCGACAGTCTCTTTTGCGCCGAGCCCATGCTTGTATCGAAGACCAATAAGTCTTATTGGTCTTGCTTGTATCAACGAGGGTGGGAGAAACTTTGAGCACCTATTGTAAATACTGTAAAGTGTTCATGTTCAAACATTTATGACAAAATAAATTATTTGAGCTGATGGTAATCTACTCATCGTTTCCATTCCCTAGACTTTCCTAGCTAAACTAAGATGTGTAATATCTCGATAAATGTGAAAAATTTCCAAAACCGTCACAGAGTAAAGTATAATTATTAATGTTATATCTATTCATTCTGAAATTTATGAAAGGTATTTAAGAAACACCCTGTATATATATATATATATATATATATATATATATATGAGAGAGAGAAACTTGTAGAAACAGTGGTAACGTTTTTGGCAATTTTGCAATAATTGCATCACAGATTATTTACCAAAACCCTGCTCGCGCCCCCCTATTTAAGAACCACTGCTCTAAACTATTCCAAGCAAGAACAGGCTACCAGTATTTTTGTTTATCTGGTCCTGTTTACTGACATATACCATTAAACTCTCTGCTAAACTCATCATATCAGATAATCTATACTACAAATGTATTCTAAACTGTCTGTCTTGAATAGAAGAACTATGGTTATAGCATGTACTTAATTCTATACTAAAAAGATCTCTCTCTCTCTCTCTCTCTCTCTCTCTCTCTCTCTCTCTCTCTCTCTCCTATTATTGTTATTATATTGTAAGGGCACACGCACACATCCACACACACTCTCTCTCTCTCTCCATTCACGGATGAAATTTTCGCACCCTCAATAGTGAAGCACTTAGGGTGTATTGTTGATGGTACACGACACCACCTCTTCTATTAAAAGCACTTTAGTAAGCACGATAGAAGGGAATGATTGCAAGCGCGAAGGAAATCGAAGGATTGATTATGATTTATTTATAGATGCCATTAGGCATCTGGCGGCGCAACAGCAATGGTAATATACCGCCCAACATAAAATGGTCATCTACATCACTAATAAATTATGTACAAACATTAAATAATTTTCACTACCTCGAAAGGGAGAAGCAGCATGAATAAAAGCCACATCTTCCAAAAATCATATTTTAATAAAATAACCTACTTAAGATTAATATATCAAAGAATTAAAATATAAACGAAAGAAACATTAAACTTTACCTACCTAAAAATGAATAGCCATAAATATAATAAAATTCACAATTTGTGGAGGAGGCCAGCCTCCTCCACATAGGAGAGGGTGTTCCCTCCCACACTACAAGCATCCTCCCCGAGCACCTGGGAGAGACTGTAAGAACCGTCACCCACCAGATACTCGGAGAGATGCCCTCGACAAAGGTCCCCAAGGCTGGGACACTCGACAATAAGATGCCGTACTGTCAGAGGGACCAGATAATCATCACAGTAGGGAGGGTGAGCCCTCTCCATTAAAAAGCCATGAGTCAATAGTGTGTGGCCAAAGTAGAGACGGACAAGAGCCGTCTCCCACCTGCAGGACAGGCCGCTGTAGCTCCACAAACCAAGGCACTGGCGGATGCCGCGGAGCTTGTTAGCCCCCCAATGGCATCCCATCTGTCCTGCCAGCGGGAACGAACGGCAGCATCTATGTAGGGTCGAAGGTCCACTGCAGGAATGGGATGACGCCTGGCAGGAGGCTGAAAACTGGAGACTGCAGCCTTAGCCAGGGCGCCAGCCCGCTCATTCCCATCGACATCCACATGAGCCGGGACCCAACAAAATGTAACTCTGTGGCCACGATCACCCAGGAGGACAAGCCACTCGAGAATGGCCAACACCAGGGGATGGGAAGAGTTAAAATTGCACAAGGCCTGCAAAGCACTACAGGAATCGCTAAAAATAGTAAATAAAGGTTGAGGGAGAGTAAAAATCACTTGGAGGGCATATAAAATGGCCGAGAGCTCAGCAGTAAAAATTGGCATGACAGAAGGGAGCCTGCCGCCACGGCAGAAGTCAGGAAAAACAACTCCAAAATCAGACTTTGACCCATCAGTGTACACAGGGAGGGACTCCCTGTGAGTAAAGGCATGTTCTAAAAAGAGAGAACGAGCCACTGGAGGAGGAAGAGATTCCTTCTTGTCTGAAAAGCAGGTGCAGGGGAAAACTTCTGGAAGAAGCCATATGGAGCCACCCTGGGGACCAGCATAGGACAAATCGAGAAGTCATCAATGCCCATCTCCTCCATAGCCTTCCTGACCCGGACGCCAAAGAGCCATGATGTGCGAGAATGTGAAAGGTAGTACTGAAACATGATATCAGATGACACCGCCAAGCCAAGTCGATGTAATCTATGCCAACAACAAACCATCAAGGACTGGCGACGGAGATCAAGAGGTGGCTCATCAGCATCCACCAGGAGACTGGGGATTGGGGACGACCTGAAGGCTCCGGTCGCCAGACATACCTCAGCATGATGAACAGGGTCCAAAACTCTGAGACAGGCATCGGTGGCAGAAGAGTACACCTTACACCCATAGTCGAGTTTTGACCTAATAAGAACATGGTATAGGCAGAGGAGGGTGACCCGATCAGCCCCCCAGGACGTATGGCCCAGGACCCTCAACAGGTTAAGAGCCTGGAGGCGAGAGACCTTAAGTGAATGTAAGTGGGGAACCCAAGTCAAACGTTTGTCAAAGAGGAAACCCAAAAAACAAGTCTCATCGACACAACGTATCCAACGACCATACATAAATAAGTCCGGATCGGGGTGGACACATCAGATGTGGCAGAAGTCATAGCAACTGTCTTGGCAGGAGAAAATCGAAACCCATGAGAACCAGCCCAATACGACACCCTGTCGAGGGCAAGCTGCAAGCGCTGCTCCGTCACTGACATTCAGGAAGCAGCAAACCAGACCACCAGGTCGTCAACGTACATGGAATTCGCTATACCGTCCGGAAGGGATGAGGCAATGGCATTAATTGCTACTGCAAATAATGTGACACTGAGGATGCTTCCCGGGGACGCCCTCCTCCTGTGCAACGGACACTGAGAGGGCTGTACCAACCCTCACAGAAAAACTGCGACCACTGAGAAACTCCTTAAGAAAGCGTGGAAGGCGACCCCGCAGGCCATATGCATGTAGTTGCTGCAGGATGCCATATTGCCATGTAGTGTCATAGGCTTTCTCTAAATCAAAGAATACACAGACAAGGTGTTGATGTCGTGCAAAAGCCTCATATGCAGCAGCTTCCAACCTGACCAGAGCATCTGTAGTGGAACGGTGTTTACGAAAGCCAGACTGGGACGGAGACAGAAAAAGACCCCATTCGAGGAAGTATACCAGTCTGGCATTCACCATCTTCTCAAATAGTTTACAGAGACAGGAGGTCAAGGCAATTGGTCGGTAATTGAGGGCAACACTAGAGTCCTTGCCCGGCTTGGGGAAAGGAAGGATGGTAGCAACCCTCCACCCAGAAAGGAAGACACCCTCCAGCCACATTCTGTTATATAAAGCTAAAAGAAATTAGATCGCCTCCTCACCCAAATGCCGCAACATTGCATATGGGATATTGTCAGGCCCAGGAGAAGTGTCGCCGCAGAGAGAAAGAGCAGAGTGCAGGTCTCTCAGGGTGAATATATGGTTATAACTTTCATTTTCCTTCCCTGAGAAATCCAGGACAGTGCGCTCCTGGGCTCTCAACTCATGCCTAACAACCAGAGGTCGAGAGTCATGGCTGGAGACTCTTGCAAAAGCCTCCGCCATGGTGTTGGCCACTGTCAAACCATCCATGATCTTAATTCCATTGACCTTAAGTACAGGTGGAGAACTAGGAGAAAACTTCCCCGCCATCTTACGGACTCTTCTGAACACTTGGGTGAGTGGAGTTTTAGTATTAATTGAAGACACATAGGCCTTCCAAGATGCTCGTCGAGCCCTTGCCCGTCGAAAGTCCTCTAAAAGAGTTGGATCCCCACAATTCCGACGATGGCGAGAGAAAGCAGCGCGCTTCCCCCTCACAGCAGTGGTGCAGACTGGTGACCACCAAGGGACAGGACGTTTGGGAAAGTGGCCAGAAGTTTTAGGGACAGAGTTGAGAGCAGCAGAGTGGAGCATATCAGTGAAATATGTTACAGCCTCGTCAGAGCTACCGAAATCGGCTACAGAAGAGACCGAAGAAGTTAGCTCTCTAAAAAACTGCCAGTCAGCCTTCTCTAATTTCCACCAAGGAAGATGCGACTGTGGTTCGTACTTGTTACCTTCTAAAAGTATAGGGAAGTGGTCACTGTCATATAAAGCTGGCAACACACTCCAAGTAAAATCCAACAGAGCACTGGGTGAGCAAAGGGAAATGTCAATGGTGGTAAAAGTCACATTAGGGCTATTAAAATGTGTCATATCTCCCATATTTAAAACCCCTAATCCCTCATCCTCAATAAAAGAAGCCAATAAAACACCCCTGGGGTTGACCGAACTCTCACCCCACAGAGGATGACAACCATTAGAATCACCCAATAAAATAAAGGGAGAGGGAAGGTCCCGTACAACACCGTTGAGATCACCCCTCTCAACTGTAACACTGGGAGGAAGGTATAAATTGCACAGTGTACGGGCGGCCCATAAAAACCTTAACTGCGACAGCCTGGAACGGAGTGTCAAGCTCCAGGCTCATGCATGGAACATCTCTGCGAACTAGGATGGCAGAGCCACCATGGTGACCCTGCCCTTCAAATTAATTGAAATAAATGCAGAGTATGCTGGAGGACTGGCAGGAATGTAGTCCTCAAGCATTGTTTCTTGGAGAGGAACACATGCAGGAGAGAAGCTAGAGAGAAGAATGCGCAGTTCCTCCCAAGAAGCATGCAAGCCACGGCAGTTCCACTGAAGGACATTGAACAGTGTTACTGTAGTACTGATTTTTGGGAAGCCTCACGGAAGTACTTTCCACTACCACCTTGACCAGAGGGTTTACTCAAACGACAAGTTTTGTCTAATCCTGGGCCACTAGAAGAACGAAACCGAGGAGTAGTAGTAGTGGTAGGGCAGTAATTGGGACCCTTAGACGAGTCCCTGAAGCATCTGATATTTTAGAAGAAGATGAACAGGGATATACTTTGGAACAATTACATTGGTATTGTCCTGTACAGCAGTGATATCACTGACACAGGCAGATACATCAACATCCATAACACAGGTGGAAGAATCACTCCGCTGCTCAAGCGGAAGAGAAACTGAATCTTTTGAAGTCACAACATCCGAGGCATCCACATTCACTTCACGCCCCTCTGATGATCCTGAAGGAAGCTTGCATGGGGGAACATCTGTTGAATTAAGAGATTCATCAGAGCCACGAGAACGCTTCTGGCGAAATTGAGAGGAAACTATGGATGAGTCTCTAGAGAAGGTTGCCTTTTAAGAAGGAACATCTATGGAGTGAAGTGCCTCAAAGGAACCACGAAGACGTCTCTGTGGTAGTTTAGATGACTTAAGTTTCCTTTTTGGAGAGCGTGTGGCAGCGTGAACCTCTACCACATGGACAGCTTTAGCTAAAGTCTGAGAATTGTCATCAGTTGAAGGGTCACCAGATTGAGTGTCATATAGTATCCATGACAGAGAAATTATTATGTAGTGAAACCTTAGAAACGCTCTCGCTAGAGCAAGAAGCAGCCGCTTCTTGAGAGAGTTGAGAGGGTTCTGCAACCGATTTAGGGCGAAGGGAGGAGGTGTATGTCTTCACACCACCATCCTTCTGTCGCCTGAAGTTGAGTTGCCGTCTGGCACTACCAATACTGATGAATTGGGTGTTAGCCAAGTGGAGAATATCTTGCTCAAGGAGGTACATCTTACATTGGCGAGAACGTAAGGGGTGAGCATCTCTGCAGCAAAAGCAGTAACTCTCTGACTGACACTCAGAAGTAAGATGCGAGTCAAGAGCAGAACAATTACCACACTGAGAACAGTTGTTGCAGTTCCTCCTCCCATGACCAAACTCATGACAACAGAAACATTGCAAAAGACACTCAACAAAAGGCTTCACCTCAAGAGAGGTGGGGTTAATATTAATGCGATATGGGATATGCGAGCTATAGAACGTGAGGATGATCATATTTCTACTGCCCTTCATCTTTGATACTCGTTGGACACTATCTGGGCGCATTGCGAGAATATCCTCTTCTGAGACTTCATACAGGTCCTCATTATATATACGCCCTTTGGTATAAATAAAGGTTCGATGTGGTTTGATAGATTCATACATGCTATCAGAAGGACAGGGGAGATTGAGGAGCATCATGGCCTGTGTAAGATCTTTGGCTCTAATTAAAACGCCCATACTGTACTTTTTTATGTGGCCCATTGGTAGTAATCCAATTTCTTTCTCCAGATACTGGGAAGCATGGATAAGGTTACCACGTCCCTCCCTGTAGTAGGCCACATACCAAAAGAGTGTAGGAACCCGATGCTCCTGAGGGACATGCTCAACAGAGTCATCAAAGATGTTAGGGCAGTTGTTGTTGTTGTTGTAGTTCCCCAGACTGTCTGGCCGAACAGTCCCGAGTCTGGTTAACCGAAGCCGTGCAGATGCTCGGACCCCCAAATGGGAGTCAGGGTGATAGTGAGATCTGTTTCTTCGAAGGCAGCAGACGAGGGGACTGCTGGCTCATGGGCATGTATCCCTGAGCAAACATTCCCACCGTCTGTAGTCTTCCTTGTTGTGCAACCCAATCGGGCGATCTCGTCGGCTACCCAGAATGAATGAGAGATAGTAAGGAGACAGACAGAACAGGCCAGGGTGTGGTAGAGGATGCCAGATTCCTCATTTCTGGATAGAACCAGCCCTCACCAGTGTGTTGCTGAGTAGTTGAGATGTGTGCTGGGTAGTTTACATTAACACATCTTCCCTTTCCAGTGTGTGCTGGGTAGTTGAAAAGTGTGCTGGGTAATTTGCACCAACACATCTTCCCTCACCAGTGTGTGCTGGGTAGTTGAGAAGTGTGCTGGGTAGTTTTTACATCAACACATCTTCCTCTAGCCATCAACACGTCTTCCCCCAGCTTACAAGGTAGCATGTTATCCTTGCTCTTACAGCCAGGTACCTATTTACTGCTAGGTGAACAGGGACATTGGGGGCTGGGAAAATTGTCCAACAATTCCACTGACCCAGGAATTGAACCCGGGATCTCTCGCATGTCAGGCGAGTGTGCTAACCGCTATACCATCAGCACCCCTGTTAGGGCAGTAGTCATTGTCACTGTCAACTACATTTGTGGACCGCATCATCTGAACCTTGCAGTGAGTATCCCCCACAATCAGAGAATCTTTTGCCTCAAAAGCTGCTTTGGCAGCAGCATTTGTATTGAAAGTAATATAGCACCGATTAGACCTACAGTCACTGTCATAAGTGATTCGGATATGAAGAACCACTCCAAAACACTTAAAAATGGAGTGGATAGCACCATAGGAAAGGAATGCAAGTACATTCGTTAACATTAACGAGTCAAAACCGCTAACAGGGTTCGTCGACACAAAACCCATCCTACTGGGTCTACTCTTATTTGCAGCCACCACTGCTCGAGGAAGAATTTGGGGCTTTTTGTTGTCCATATATAATTGATTTTGTTAAATTGGCCCCAGGAGCCAAGAGCTACTACCTACCCGGCAGATGAGGGGACCGAGCGCTGGTTGTCGTGGGCACTCGTTTTAAAAAGCAGCCCCAATGGCTCGAAAGTTTGCCCACGACGGTGCTGAGACCCCCTTCCCCAACATCTTCCGGCCCAGACACCCAACCATCCAACATAGGACGGCCCCTAGAGGGCAGCACTGTTGGCTCGTACTGGCAGCCTATTGCATGGGAACCATTTAGTCTGGTCTCTCACTGGCGACCTTACTAGCATGGGAAGCCCTCTCTCCCCGAAATCGGGGCAGAGCACGGGCCGGAGCCCCCTCTAGTCTAGCTAGCCAGGTCTCCCCCACCACGTCTAGGCGGTTCCCGTTGGGGGGGAAATCGAAGGAATATAGTGATTGCAAGCGCGAATTAAATAGAAGGAAAGGAGGGACTGCAGACATAAAGGAAATGGAAAGAAAGAGCTAGGGGTTAGTAAGAAGGATAGAAGGGACACCAAAAGTGAAGGAAAATAAAGGGAAGGAGGGACTGCAGGCAAGAAGAAAAGGTAAGAAAAGGAGGGACAACGGGCAAGAAGAAAATGGAAGGAAAGGAGGAACAGCATACATGAAGGAAATAATTGGAAAGGTGAAACAGGAAGCACGAAGAAAATTAAAGGAAAGGCAAGCGGGACAGTAAGCACGAAGGAAAGAGATAGAGAGTAGGGATTTTGGGTGTTCAAAACTTGTTTCATGACAATCATCTGT
Organism: Petrolisthes cinctipes; assembly: GCA_033782935.1. Classification (NCBI taxonomy): domain Eukaryota; kingdom Metazoa; phylum Arthropoda; class Malacostraca; order Decapoda; family Porcellanidae; genus Petrolisthes; species Petrolisthes cinctipes. The sequence continues at coordinate 229,086 of JAWQEG010000402.1, read as the reverse complement.
CAGTACTTGCCTTTCTGTATAAAGTGATATGTTGCTGCTCACATATATAAATATACACATATAAATACATATACTGTTATGTGAGCCCAATTGTCATTGTTTCATTATTTAATGTAATGTACAAGTGTATCCTACTATACGTTTCAGCGCCGGACAGACGGTGTTTTTCGTAAATATCTCTTAAACGAATCGTTGTATCAATATAATATTTCAGTACACTGTCTTTAACACCCGGGCGTATTTTATGGCTGACATACCATATTACTATATGTGTTATGTTAGGAGTTTACTGAGTGATATTAAGCCTAATCCAGTCATCATATCTAAGGCGTTATAGAGAATCGGACGAGTGTGGGGTACTCGTGTAACCCCTCCACCAACACCCCGAACACCCCCTACACCATTCCTTCCTTCCCTTCCCCAATATCTCATTATCCCCCTCCCCGTTTCACTCTTCACCCCCCTATTTACACCATCCCCCTTCCATTTTTTATTTTTTTTATGACAGTATGTATATACGTATCGTTCATTAGTAATATTGTTTAATACAGTTACCGTTGTGTGTGGACATGAAAACCAGAGTGGGTCAAATGACCATTAAAGCAATAGCTAATCCCGTTGTTAATGGCCGTATAGCCGGATAATAACCCACGTGTCTAAGGCCACCAGAAGGATTAAGTCAATTTTGGTTTTGGCCAACCAAATAAAATCGTTCATGGTTGTTGCATGTGTTCTTTACCTTTTTAAATAAGTAATTTATGCCTTAATTGAATATCCACAGTCTCCCGTATCCCCTCCACCTCTCTCTGAGGTATGAGGTACCCAACAGTCCGAGGCTATGACACAAGTAGTGACAGGGTAGAAATCATTGACTGCCGAGGCGCACCTATTAGCAACAATGTTGTCCATTTGCCCCCGTGGATGCAGGACAGCGTTTGTTCTTCGTCTTGCCACATTGTACAAACGTGAAAGCCAGTGATGATGAAGACGATGATGTTTTCCTTGACAGTGATTGTGAATAAATTTTGTTTTATCATGTTTGCATCATTAAATCCTACACTATTATATATATATATATATATATATGTAATTTGGTGATAATATAAATATAAAAGGGACAAGTCAACAAAATAACATTAGCCTATATTAACTGGACCAAGTTGACATTTTATAATGAATAGGTACACAGTATCTAATAACTTTTCCTAGAAGGTCCAGACCACAGGTAATGCCAGTACATCGTGTTCACTTGCATGGTTGACCATAAGGACTGCAAACATGGACCTTCTACATACTACATGTATGTAAACATGCTGTTGTACAGTAATTATCAAAGTGAAATACGTCTTGCCTCTATAGAATTGTACTGTACCATACTCTTAGTTAATAATCATATCTATACATATACATCTACATAACATTCTAATATATAATACAGTGATGGAAGAAATAGGGAGGGCCACGAGTGATGAGGGAGGCGAGGAGCTAGGGGGAGAAGAGGAGGAGGGAGGGGTGAGAAGGGGGGGATGTAGTTGTGGTTAGGAATGGTTTGGGAGGGTGTTGGGGGGACCACACTTTCCTTCGAATGCGTCAACATGACTGGCTAGCTTTGTGCTATTTTTCACGAGTAAACTCCTCGCATAACACATATAGGAATATGGTATGTCAGCCATAAATTACGCCCGGGTGTTAAAGATAGTGTGTTGAAATATTATATTGATACAAAGATTCGTTTAGGAGATATTTGCGAAAAACAGCGTCTGTCCGGCGCTGAAACGGATAGTAGCTAGTTCCCACGTCGACTTAGTGAAAGGCCCTGTGAGAGGGACTCCCTCGTCGTGGACACGTGAATTCCCGGGAGTCCATACCCAGAAACCAAAGGGACATGGGGGCGGGGGGGTTGTGTTGTCCCGGAGGCATTTTTCTGAAGTAGATAATAGTATAAACAGGCTCCACCCCCCTAGTATTAGAACCAATCAGAGCGTATGGAGCAAATAAACTCAACTAAATCCAACCTAACCTAACTTGTGTTTTATCGTGTAAAATAAAAAAATTGAACTTGGAAAAATACACAAGACATTACATGGACACACCATCCATTACCAGCCCACGTCTCTAGAGACCAGAACACAACGGAGCTGGCCATATGGGTGGGAACATTGAGTTGTATCACTTTCATGACGTAAGCAATAAGCTCCGCTAGCCTGGCTGCTAAGGGGCAGATCCTGTTTGCACGAGAGGGGCTTGTTTATCCTAGTATTGATTTCAGGAATATGCGTTCCGGACAAGTGAATTTCCGTCAGGATCACAGGTACCAGAGGGACATGAGGGGAGCGGTACTTTCGTATCCGGACTTCCAGTATATGAGAAGCAGGAGTCGATGCGACTAGTTAGACACTTGTTGGAACTTGGTAGTGAATGTTGGTGTGTGCGTGCTGGGTCTGCAGAGAGGAAGTTTTGGATATGTCCCTATTGTACTATTGCGGACAGGAGTTCTTCACCACCCTCCTCTGGCCAACCCTATGATGTGGCACCGTTGCATTCTTGGATATATGAGTTGCCTACTAGGTCATTATTAGTATTAATTATAATAGAATTACAGAGATTAAATGATTAATCTTTCATCAATAATCCTAATGGTTATACTCGAGCTGAAGGTTTGACTGATGTATCAGAGGAAATGTAAATGATGTAGGAAGCCACTTCCTTTATACTACATGATATTTAAGCATGCAACACAGGAAACCTGCAGACTATTATTTTCATCTCCTTTTCTCTTAGGAGTGAACCCCGAAACATGATGCATGACCTCGAATCGATTGATCTACTGTACATGGTAACAAATACAAAGAGAATTTGCCAGATAAATACTATCTTCAATAATGGAATGGGCATTCGTAAAACTATATTTGGTTGTAATAGTAATGTGAATTTTGTTTATTCACATGGTTCATGGAATCAAATACGTAAGAAATATAAAGTTGTGCCACACCTGTTGTATAAGCTTTCTAGCATCAAGAAAAGTCCACCATCGGAGCAATCCCATAAAAGTAAAGTCTTTAATGCTCGTGATATCTACCAATATGTGTCATCAACTTTGTCACGGGGTGACTTTATCACCCACTCGTGAAACCATGCGTGTGTGTGTGTTCGAATAACTGAGATTCGTTCGTTATCAAGGTCTGGTTTGGTGTTTTTAGTTTAGTGTTGCGATTCATGATTGTACTGTATGAAGAAGCACACAGTTTAATTAAGTTATTATTTACTGTTAAAAAAAATTCTTATAACAAAATGTTGTAGTTGCGCCATATGCACCACTCTGTCTCCCTGGTCTATTCTTAGCTGGCCAGGTAGTTAATCCTCAACCCATGCAGACCTAAGCCGCCCCTGGGACCACGCCAAGCCGCCATAAGCCCCCTGGGGACAGCAGCTGTCAGGCTCATACCAATTATAAGGGGCCAGTCCTGCTGGGTCAAGAGACTATCCAGCTAGCTACCAGAGTGAAAGGACCTGCCTACTCCTGCGTCGACACACACCTGCAGCACACGTGTTCCCACTCTGACCACACGTCGTACCTCTGCTCTACACCACTACACAAGTTACACTGCAACTACCGACTCTCCGTGACGCTGCCCGGCAGGCTGCTTTCCTCATACAGTATGTACTGCTCACTTGTGTATTACCAATAAACTGTACCGTGTACTCTAGAGTCTGTTCACCCGGGTAGATACATAAGAAATTTCCTTACTGTTTCAATGTATTGTTCACCTATCTTATTTTCACTATTTTAATGTTATCTAAGTATTTCCTATGATTTGGTATTATGGTTTGTTTGTATTTTGTACATTTGGTATCACCTACAATATCTAACAGACGTGATGTGGAGAGGGGTAAGGTGTGAAACGGGGCAGTGGGCTAGAGGTCTCGGTCTGGAGGATAATACCGCGCCGAGTAGGTGGTGTTGGGCCAGCCGGTGTAGACGAATGTCAGGAGTACGACATTGGAAGACTGAGGCTTAGCCCCTCCACTAGAAAGGGCCAGTAAGCAATAGTGTATGGTACTGGGTAGTGCTTCGTGAGAGGCAGACTGATTGAAGAGAGAGGAATGTGACTTGGCCTCTTCTCCTGGAAGTTATTGTGTATGTCGTCCAGATTACGACCGGTTTGCCAGTGACTTGTTTTACTGTTACTTGTGATTGAAATGGTACATGAACATTCTTGTAGTGTGTTGAAATTGGAAACTGTAAATATGCACATAATGACCATGTATTAAATTGGGAAAGCTCGCATTCTAAGGTTTTCCTACCCATTACTTTGGTTTCCAGTGCAATCCCGTGACATCGACAAAACACCTGACCTGCTGGGTTTTCTCTTATTTGCAGAAATTACATGGGGAGATCGAACCCCAGCCTTCGGGTACGTCTAATGTCTGCTCTGTTGCAAGATGATGACGATGATGCAGAGCAGATAACTGACGAGAAATTGCGCCGTGCTCTCTCTCAGGGTAGAGCTTCTTCTCCTGGTGATGATGGTATTACTTATGCTGTGCTGCGCCTACTTCAACATGTTCCTGGGAACCCTCTACTTCGACTGTACAATCTTTGTCTTTGTGACGGTTGTGTACCATGTGCCTGGAACAGCAGCATAATAATACCCATCCCTAAGCCCGGCACTGCCAGGCTTAGTTCAGGCTTATTTCCCTTACTTCCTGTTTTTGTAAGGTTATGGAGAGAATCTTACTCAATCGTCTCATGTACCGACTGCAGGATCGCCTTTCTCCATGGCTGTTTGGTTTCCTTCCCCAGCGGAGCACACATCACCGCCTAGTCGACCTGTACTCTCGCCTTTCCAGGGACAGTGAGGTGGCCTTCATTGACCTTCAAAGTACCTTCGAAGTTGCTAATAAAGACGTCATTTTGGATCAACTGGTTGACTTTGGGATAAAGGGTAATCTACTACGGTAGATTCGAGGCTACCTCAGTAACAGGATCTCCAGTGGGTTTTTCAGTGGTGTGCTCAGTCCTTTGCGCAGTTTCCATCTTGGTATGCCTCAAGGGGGTGTTCTCAGCCCATTGTTATTTAATATTCTGATGCATCGGTTGCTCACTTCTCTCCCTGATATTCCTGGAACTACAATTACGTGCTATGCTGATGATATCTGTGTTCATTACACTTCACCAAGGGATCTCCAGGGGTTTCTTGACTCCTTCTCTGTGGCCTCCTCTCACTGTGGCATTATTGTCTCCCCAGATAAGAACAGAATATTCACCTTCCGCCTTCCTCAAGCTCGGCCAGTGTTCACCATTGGAGGGACTGTCATTCCCATGTGTTTCCAGTATAGCTTCCTGGGTGCGCCAGTCAATATTTGGCCGGTTGTCCCTGCCAGATCTCAAGACCATCCCATTGTCCAGGACTTATTGGGTCGTCTCCAGCGCCGACTTATACCACTTTAATGGCTCACTAACAGCTCCTCGGGTATCTTCATTCCAGTAGCCAGGACCATCTAAATTCCTTTATCCGTTCAGTTGTTGATTACCTCTCCCCTGCTTTAATTCAACTTCCTAGGGCTACTCTGGAAACTTTAGGAAAATTTCAAAATAGAGCAATGAAAATAATTCTCGGCTGTCCAATGTCGACCAGGATAGTGAACATGCAGCGTGAGTTGCGTCTTCCCCCATTAGTCGAGAGAATTTAATCTAATGTTACTTGCCTCACTGTCAAGTGCCTCAATTTCCCACATCTTTCACCCCATTACTCTCAGTTAGTCAGGACTTCTCTTAGACCAAACTCCCCTGTCCCTCCCATACTGCCTGCTGGACGTACTCTTATAAGGTCTGTTTCTTCTATGCTCCATAGTCTTAATACAGATATAATGGTTGCATACATCCCCCCAGGGCCCCCTCCGTGGATGCTACTAGCACCTGATGTGAGCTTCACACCTACTTCCAAGTCAGAACTTCCTTCTCTACAGCGGCAGTTGGCTCAGAAACACATAGAAACAGTGACGTCCTCCATCACAGATCCATACTGCCTCTACACTACAGGTGGATGGTACAGCAGGTTGTGCAGTTTTCTCACCTGACGTGGAGTCACCTCCAGGGGGCTTGGTTGGCCGTCGTCTCTGTAACCCCTCTAGCTCAACATTGTGTGAACTGTATGCCATTCTGGATGCTGTTAGTCTTGTTTGTCAACGTGGAGTGAATGCTGCCATTTTTTGTGACTCCAAACTTGCCCTTCATTCCCTCTCCAGTGTTCAGCCCACACACTCTACTGTTGTTCAGCAGATTTTATCGTTTTTGGCCTTATTGCGTCACCGTAACTTGACTGTGTTACAACCCCAGTTTTGGCTCGTTTATGTCTAGGGGATGATTAGGGGTTGTGAACAGCTTGAGTTATAACTCAAGTAAATATGTTACTGTAGTCAGTGGAGTTACAACTAATGAAATGAAACGGGAACCTCACTCCACTCCCTCAATGGATGTTTGCTCAGAAAGAATAATGTAAACGAATGACTAATGAATTTAACATGTATATTATTACCATCACCAAATAATTACAATATTTACAATAAGTCAAAAACAATAATAGGAATGACGTTAACAAGACACAAAATGACACAAATTAGAACACCGAATAATAGAACACAATAGAGCAAGAACAGAGATATGCAATGACGGAGTGAGAGACTATCTCGTCACTAGATACAAAATATAACAAGAGTTGAACCAAGATGGTAAGAAAGTGACGGAGTGAAGACCGAGCTTTCACTCGCATACAAAATATAACAAGAGCTGAAAAGAGATGGTATTTAACAGTGACGGAGTGAAGACCGAGCTTTCACCCGCATACAAAACATAACAAGAGTTGAACCAAGATGGTATGAAAGTGACGGAGTGAAGCTGGTGCTTTCACTGACTTGGAGCTTGCTTGCTTGTTGGATTTCTTGGCTATCAACCAGAGGCATATAGCCAAAGGTCATTAAGCCAATGGATCCATTTTATTATATCAATCTATATAAGGTCATAAAGTTTTGTCTCCCTCAGAAAACTCATTAATTTGTTTATAATATTCTTGTCATCTGACAAAATATTTTCTATGGTGAAAGCCATTTTTTTAACTTGAAAAAATTGTTTAATTTTACTTCTCTGGTTTTTATATTTATTACAAAAAATTACTAAATGACTGATGGACATTACTGCTGTGCATGATGGGCACATGGGGGGAAAATTTTTGTTTACATAGGCCTCTAGGTGAGTTACCCATGTGGCGTTGACCCGAAGACGAGCCAACACCACTTCGTCCCTGCGACTACGCCATGATGACGTAGCCCAGGGTTCAATAACACTTTTTACTTTATTACTGATGTCTAATCTGGTCCACTGCCTTTGCCACAGGAGATGAATTCGAGACTTAATGAGGGAAACAAAACACCTGAGATCTGTACGGACTATGCTAAGGTCCAGATCAACAGTTGACCCGGCTAGTATATCAGCATGTTCATTGCCATAGATACCATAATGTGAAGGTACCCATATTAGCTTGATTGATTTATTGGCACAAAACAGCTTACTAATGATATTACCCTGTATTTCGTTGTTAGTTGTATTTAAGGATTTAATAGCTTGAAGTGAACTTAATGAATCTGTAAAAATAACTATCCTATCGTGGGTCGTCGATAGGGCAAAATCCAAAGCTTTATTAATAGCAAAAAGTTCTGCAATGAAAATAGATGTATGAATCGGCAGTCTGAATCTTAACTGACATTCAGTCGACCATACACCTGCACCCACACATTCATCCGTCTTGGAACCGTCTGTATACAGATGGAAATATGATATTGAACGATTATCTCACGAAACCTCTGGTGTACCTCCACCTCCGGCACCCGGGATTTAACCCCTGGCAGCCAGGAATCCACAATAGTGAAGGTGGGTGTTACCCAGGGTGCAATGTTTACTAAAACCAAGGAATCGATTGTTGATAATTCTATACCGACACACTCTACGAGGTCGTGGAGTCTTGCTCTGAGGGACCTCACGCCAGTGCCCTCCGGGGCCGTGCGACGCCCAGGCAGATAACTCGGCCCTTCCGGGGGCCTATCGCCATGGCCCCCCGGCTGCAAATACCTCACCAAGGCATTACCGGGAGGATGACTCGGCTCCACGAGTACCTGAACTTGGGGCCTGGTCCCCATTGGCCTCACGCCAGTGCCCCCTGGGGCGCAGGGGTTCCCAGACGGATGACTCGGTCCCTCTGCCAGGGGCCTAGGGCCATGGCTCCCCGGGTGCTGTTGCCGTAGCAAGGCATTCCTGGGAAGATGACTCGGCACCCTGGATTTCTTAGCAGAGTATACTAAAAGTTGTTGATCTCGTCTCAAACGGAGGGGAGGCACTTGTGACTCCACCTCTAGACGCTCGATTCGAGTGCAACGTAGGGCTCCAAGACACACACGCAAACACGCATTCTGCACAACATCCAAACCTTTCAACACAGACTCAGATGCCGAACCATACACTATAGACCCATAATCTACTCTAGATCTAATCAGGGATTTATATAGCATTAGCAATGACTTCCTATCTGCTCCCCATTGGGTACCAGAAATGCACTTCAGCAAATTGAGTGCTTTTAAATATTTAATTTTTAACTGACTGACATGGACTCGCCATGTCAGTCGACTGTCAAAATGCAGTCCAAGAAATTTAGTTGAATTTTGAATAGGTAGGGGGTTGTCACCCATAGTCAGCCGGACGTCTGGCTTCTTCCTATGAGTGAAAATAACCCCTACACTCTTTCTTACTGATAACTTAAAACCCCACTGGAGGCCCCAATTGTGAATCAAATCCAGTGCCAATTGGATCCGAGTTGCCGAAAACTCTGCATTACAGCTGGAGTGCCATATCGCACAGTCGTCGGCGTACAGTGAGTATTTAAGATTTCGAGGAGGAGCTGGTAGAATGTCATTGATATACATAGAAATAAGGTCGGAGACAGAACACTCCCCTGGGGGACCCCATTTGCCTGGACAAATATGTCCGAGAAAGTGACTGTGTCCGAAAAAAGCTTGACAGAGAAAGTTCTGTCAGAAATGAAATTCTTAACAAAAAAGGGCAGGTTACCGCGTAATCCCATCGCATATAGTTTCCTGAGGAGGCCATGTCGCCAAGTCATGTCGTAGGCTTTTTCAATGTCTAAAAATACTGCAATCAAAAATTGTTTTTTGGCAAATGCCTCTTGAATTTGAACTTCCAGGTTCACTAGCTGATCGAGCGTCTGGCGACCTTTACGGAAGCCACACTGCTCGTCAACCAGCAAATTCCTGGAATTTAAAAAATGCAATAGCCTACGATTAACAATTCGTTCCATGACCTTGCATAAGCAACTTGTGAGCGCAATAGGGCGATACGATGAAGTCGATCTGGGGTCCCCCCCTCCTTTCGGTATGGGAATGACATGTGCAAAGTGCCACGAGTTTGGAAAGGTGTGACCCCTCCAAATCTCGTTAAACACTTGCAACATCTTGACCATGGAATCATGATCAAGATGCTTTATCATCTCATACCGAATCTCATCGGGTCCTGGGGATGTCCCACTACAGGCTCCTAGGGCTTGGACAAGCTCTTGCATTGTTAGATCACTGTTGTAATCTAATTCATCTCCTGTGGCAAAGTCAATATGCTGCAGCTCTGATGCTTCCTTGATGGGCAGAAAAGCTGGATGGTAATTTTCAGAGCTGCTAGCAAAAGAGAACTGCCTGGCGAGGGCGTTAGCAATGTCTCTAGGTTCGTCATAATTGATGTTATTAAAAGAGATGTTGGTAATTTTATTAGAGATTTTTTTCTTATTTAATTTTCTTACAGTGGACCAGACTTGGGATATTGATGTTTCACTGTTGATACTAGAGATAAAGCATCGCCAGGAGTCTCGTTTGGCTTGTCTGATGGTTCGACGAGCCCTAGCTCTCGCAAGTTTATACTTGCGAAAGTTCTCATCACTAATGTGATTTTTGAAAAGCCTGTAGGCTCTATTCCTCTCACACAGTACCCTGCGGCAATCTGGCGTCCACCATGGAACTCTATACTTTGCGCTATCTACCGAAGTCTTAGGAATTGTTGCCATTGCGGCTTTGAGGATATTATCTTGAATATTATTTACTTTATCATCAATGGTTTCTCCAACAATTTCAATATTGACACCTTTTGTAAAGGACACCCAGTCTGCTTTTTTTACGTTAAATTTAGGTGCTGAAGGCTCTTTAATTGTGTCGCTTTTAAATTTAATCAAAATAGGAAAATTGTCGCTTCCCAATGAGTCATCAATGGGTAGCCACTGGCAAGAGGCTGCAATTGATGGGGAGACCAGAGATAGGTCAAGGAAGCTAAAATTACCAGTATTATCATCAACTCTCGTCGGACTACCGTCGTTCAGAACCAAATTAGAATCACTGATTAGCCTAGCCATCTGTTCCCCCTTTCTGTCATCCTGCAGGGAACCCCATAACGTATGATGAGCATTAAAATCTCTTACAATTAATTTTCTACAGGGCAGACTGTCCTGTAGATCAAAAACATCATCATAAGTTACTGTATCAGGAGGACAGTAGGCAGAACAGATAGTCAGGTAGGTGCCACCGAATTTTACTCTGCAAGCGACACTTTCCAGAGGAAAATTACAGGGCACATCAGTGAAAGGGAGGTTATGGCGGATGTAGATTGCCACTCCACTTCCACCCCTCCCCCCACGGTCCCTCCTAATTTACCTGTAGCTCCGAAGCTGAACAACCTCGTCTTCGACTTGGTCGTTCAGATGAGTTTCCTGAAGGGCAATAATATCGGCAGCGTAAGAACAAGCCAAAAGTTTGAGTTCATTTAATCTAGCTCTAAGACTTCGACAGTTCCATTGGAGTATGGTTAGCGCGATGATTATCGCTGTTTATCGGGTTTCTTGGGGCCTTGTTCGTCTGGCCGAACCTTTTTGTGCAGGGAGGGAAGACCCTCTTCCTCCCCTGCACTTCCCGGGGACCTGACGAGCCGGACGACTCCCGGATGTAGGCTTCATGGGAGTCACCTGAGCGAGAACATGAAATCTTGAAGCTGATACGGTATCATTAGCCTTGTGGTATTTCTTTTGTTGGGTTGATTCAACAATTTCTGTTATTGTCTTAGTCAAACTTTCTACTTGAAGCGTTAATTTACTTACTGTATCCTTTAATTCTTTAATTTCATTATCTTTAGCCTGGATAGTCATGTTAACATCTGTTGTAGTTACAGGAGCAGTGGTGCCAGTTATAGCTGCAGCATAGGAAACTGTGGGAGTTTGGTTAACCCCCTCCACCTTCCTCTTTGCCTCACCATAACTAACATCATGAGCCCTCATGTATGCCATTGCATCAGTCTCCACTTTAAGGCTCCTGCAGTCACCTGCACTTGCCTGGTGGGGGCCGCCACAATTAGCACACCTGAAAACTGTCTCTGTACACAATTCTGTCTCGTGACTACCTGCTCATTTACCACAAGTGAATGAATCTTTATTAAAACACCTCAATGCTGTGTGTCCAAATTTCTGGCAATGGAAACAACGCATCGGTTTCTGAACGTATGGTCTAACGTGAACTATTTCATAACCAATCTTAACCGTGTCTGGAATCTGTGCTGAAGCAAAAGTCATAAAACACAAGCCAAATTTCTCTCTCTTGTTCTCTCTCATCCTGGTCATACTTTGAACATCAACAACGCCTTGGTCCTTCATTCCTTCCAAAATATCTGCCTCATTCAGAGCGGCCAAATCCCTATGGAAAATGATGCCCTTACAGGTATTTGGCCCCACTGGAATGGTGGCTTTCACCTTCAAGTTTTGAATTTGCGTCAGTTTAAGGAGATCCATAACCTGGGATGCCTTCAGTACTTTCACCAGGATACTACCATCACGTAACTTGTTAGCAGCAGCAAGACTGCCACCTGCTTGACCATCAAGGACCTTTTTGACGATAAAGGGGTTAACATTCTTGAGAGACTGACCCTCATCTACACATCTAATATTAACATAACGAGCATTCATAGGAGGAATTTTAACATCAATTTGTCTTTGTCTGTCTGCCGTAGGGGTTCCATTATTGTCAGCCATTGTCCTAGTTTGGTCCTTGGTCGTTAACCTCCCTCCTTGAGGAGGAGGGAGGCTAGTCGGGGGATCATCCATCCGGGGCATTGGACTACGTCTGACCCCTCTCCTAGCACACTCACCTACCTCCCTTAACTATTGTATCAACCCCCAAAAATGGACAATAATTTAGGGAATAAAAGTTACCTTTACTCGCCCCCCCCTAGTGGTAGCCTGGCGGCGTTCTCCAGTACCAGCTAGGGGATCTGAGTTTGTGCGGAAGGAACTTCCCCACCACCGAACCTGCCTAATGCGAGGGGTGGTGTAGTCAGAACCCACCTCCCAAGCGAATACCGTTGCTCAGCCAAGAGACAACCGTATGCCCAGGAGGTCGCACAGAAAATGTGGAAGAAAAAGTAGTTTAAGAAAAAGAGGTGCCCAAATGACGCACCAGACTACTGGGCCTCCCTACCACAGGGTTTCCCCTGAGGCAGCGAGTGCTGCGGGTCTGGTGTGGGGAACAACTAGCTACTATCTATCATATACTACTGGTTGTCCTCCAGCAAAAACAAAACACTGAAGGTGCAGCACAGCAGTGCAGCAAAACGCTGCAAATTTACTTTACTTAATTACTTTAACCAGGCAAAGAAACAACAGAGTACTGCTGGTAAGAGGCCTCGGTACACCAAGGTAACTCCACGAACAGCACTGGTGTCTGTTGTTGCTGTGCACAGAGAGGACGAGGTCTGGACTGAACAAAGTCTGGACGCATAATCGAGGACTTGGAGAGTCCAAGGTAGGGTTTATAGACACTCCCTATCAACAATATGATTGGCAGAGTCTGAAGAACACAAGTCTCTGATAGGTTGAGAGAATGTAACCATGTTTCCGATTGGTCGAGAGGATGCAAGAGAGTCTGTCATTGGTTGGTACAGCCCCCACACCTGCGCAACTTGGTAGGTTGAGGGCAAGAAGGGCGCACAGCTTGGCAGGTTGGTCTGGGTCAGTTTGAACCAGTTTGCAGGAAACGTCCAACAGTGGTGCAAACTAGGTAGTTTACGGGAAACAGCTGACGCCTGGTTGTCGAGTTGCTTGCAGGTTCGTGACAACTGTTAAATTTTTATGTGTGCCATCCCATGTAGGTTTACGTCACAATGGTACAGTTGACAGACTCGCAAAGGAAGCTTGCCATCTGCCTCCTCGTGGTGTTGGACGTCCTCTCTCCCTGACATGTTACCTCTCTAGAGTCCGCCCCGCTGCTCTCCTCCCTGTACGGCAGCGCAGGCATGCAGAGAGGACTTTCAGCATCTCCGTCACCCATTACGAGTCTGTCTGCCGTCACAAATATTCCTACCATCGTCGGGGCCTCATGGTTCGGAGGAGACACAATGTAGTCTCTGCTCGTTTGAGGCTTGGCTACCTGCCTCCATGGAAGGTTGTTGAGATGCAGGGTGAACCTCCCTTCACTGAGTGTCGCTTGTGTTAAGCGCCTCGTGCTAACTCTATAGAACACTATTGCTTGGCTTGCTCCACTGTCTGACACTTGCTGCCCCGGGGCCTGCCACTTGATGTGGTTTGTCGACACCTTTTTTTTTTTTTTTTTTTTTTTTATAATTAATTGCGCCGTAGCATCAATCAACAGGCAGTCAACAATACATACGGGTAGGCGGGACTCATGAGAATACAATGACTACAACCACACATACACACGCACACACACACACCACACACACACACACACACCACACACACACATCACGAAAACATAACAGAATGGACCACAAGCATACAGACAAATATTACGTTATGACCTACTTAAATCCACCAAAACGAGGGTGGCGTACCAGATGTTCCTCCAGAACCTGGTGGTTCAGCAGGTGTCGACAAACCACATCCAGTGGCAGGCCCCGGGGCAGCAAGTGTCGGACAGTGGGGCAGGCCAGGAAATAGTGCTCTACAGTGTTAGCACGAGGCGCTCGACACAAGCGACACTCAGTGAAGGGAGGCTCACCCTGCATTCCAGCAACCTGCCATGGTGGACGGTAGCCAAGCCTCAAACGAGCAGAGACTACATTGTGCCTCCGAACCATGAGGCCTCGACGACGGTAGGAATATTTGTGACGGCGCAAAGGACTGAGCGCACCACTGAAAAACACACGGGAGGTCCTGTTACTCAGGTAGCCCCGAATCCACCGTAATAGATTACCCTTTATCCCAAAGTCAACCAGTTGATCCAAAATGACGTCTCTATTAGCAACATCGAAGGCACTTCGAAGGTCAATGAAGGCCACCACACTGTCCCTGTTAAGGCGAGTGTACAGGTCGACTAGGCAGTGGTGTGTGCTCCGCTGGGGAAGGAAACCAAACAGCCATGGAGAAAGGCGATCTTGCAGTCGGTACATGAGACGATTGAGTAAGATTCTCTCCATAACTTTACAAAAACAGGAAGTCAGGGAAATAGGCCTGAACTTCGCAGTGCCGGGCTTAGGGATGGGTATTATTGTGCTGCTTGTCCAGGCTCGTGGTACACAACCATCACGAAGACAAAGATTGTACAGTAGAAGTAGAGGGTTCCCAGGAACTTGTTGAAGTAGGCGCAGCACAGCATAAGTAATACCATCATCACCAGGGGAAGAAGCTCTACCCCGAGAGAGAGCATGTCGCAACTCCTCCTCAGTTATCACCTCTGCATCATCGTGATCATCTTGCAACAGAGCAGACATTAGACGTAGCCGATGGACAGCAGCACGGGAAGCGAGTGCATCTTGTATGTGGATGGGTAGACTGGCTGAAGTAGATTGTTCTGACCAGGCATCGACAAGTTGTTGGGCATAGTCGGCGGGAGTGTGATGACGAGCAGTGGCCGGTGTCTTTTTAACAACCCGACGGATGAGGTGCCACATAGAAGCCACACTTGTTTGCTGGTTGATGCTGTCCGTGAACCGCTGCCAAGACTCAGTGTGAGCACACTCCTGCAGGGCAACTAAAGCATCCCTAGACATCTGGTAACGATGCAGAAGGTCAGGGGTTGGGTTGGCTTGAAACAATAGGCCATCACGTTCAGCCTCCTCCTTTGCCTCCTGTATACGTGCATCCAGCGTCCAGGAGTGGGCAGTATGGTGATGCTGGAGGTGTGGCCGGGAGACGTATAGCCTATAAAAGTCATGAGTAGCAGATATAAGATCAGAGTACAACTGTTCAGCTGATGATATGTCAAATGTAGGGAATACATGGGCCATGAATAAGATGTAAGTCGGGCAATATTTAGGGGGCACAGCAATACGCAAACGAGTGGCTGAAGCACTTGACCCAGCTGTTAGAGAATAATGAAACCGAAGAGCGATGTGATCAGAGAATAAGTCTGGCATGGAGGAGCACAGGACCTGAGATGCTATCAGGCCAGACGAGAGGATGTAATCCAGAGTACCTCCCCGGCAATGAGTGGCACCGCCAGTGTCCCAGCGTGTCAGATGATGCTTGCAGATGTATGAAAGGAGACGAACACCATTACGATTAATAGAGCCAGAACCATCACCTAAATCAGAATGCCGAGCATTAAAATCTCCCATATAAACCATACCACGCACTGTTGGAGAAGGAAGAGCCTCAAGAGTGAGTCTAGTTGGGGCAGAATAGACATTACATAGTTGTAGTATTCCATTCCCAGGTAGAACCTCAAATAGCTGAAAGGTCATGTCAGGATCAGTGGAGGTACGGAGAAGGCGATGTGGCAAGGAGCTATGTATGTAAGTCAGGAGACCATTCCTTACCAGATGAACATATGGCACATAACCTGAGAGAGGAGGAGCTTGCCCCGCAGCGAGCGGCCGTCCTGGAAATGCTTCCTGGAGAAAAATAACACTGGGATGATGACGAAAAACATAGGCCTTGAGTTGAGTGAGCTTAGCATAACTGGTGATACCACATACATTCCAAAAGATGACATCCAGCCAGCAATCACTAGCGAACTCTGTATTTGGAGGTAGAAGTCCGGTGAGTGGGGGCAGATGAGCGACCTGGAGAAGAAGATGGACCAGGAGAAGGGACTGACTCGAAAAGCTTTTCAAGGCAAGATGCAACAGTATCCATCTTTTCGGTAAGGGTAGTGACAGTTGAGATGATGGCCTGCTGAGCCTCGACCAAGGTGGAGAGTTTGGAGTCATTGGCAGCCTGCGCGGCAACTAGCCCATCAATCCTGGCTTCAAGGGCAGAAAAGCGGTTCTCGAGAGCCGTACATCGTGCCATGAGGGTAGCAACAGACTTGCGGAGGGCCATGTCTGGAGGTGAGGCAGGGCTGGTAGGAGGAGCAGACTGGGGAGGTGGTGGTGGTGGCGGTGGTGGAGGCGGAGCAATAGTAGTGACACGAGCCTGGACCTGACGTCGAGTACATCCATGCCACACGTTAACCCCTGGCTGAAGGCATCGTGGACACTTCCATCGAGACGTATCCTCAGGAGGTGAAGGCTCAGAGGTGGAGGCAGCAGGACGTGATGGTTCGCCCTTGACAGGACACGTCTTGGAATCATGGTCGGCAGCACACCATGCACACTTCGGCCTGGCAGAACAGTACCGGGAGATATGCCCCACACCCCAGCACCTGTAGCACCAAGGCTGGTCATTATGAAGTTTCCTCACCTCACACGGTGGAAGACAAGGGAGGAAATCAAAGGAAATCTCATTTGGAGGTGGATCAGGTTGACTCCAGACAACAACAATACGGCTAATGGGGGAACCATCTTGGAAAAAACGACGGGCAAAGTACACACCAGGGTATCCCTTAGCAAGTTTCGGGTCAACATCAATAGGAAAACGGGTAAGGATGTAGCTGGGGAACTTACGAGGCCCCTTGGGTGAGTCTTCAAGAATGAGAGGCAGAGACAAAAATTCACCAGCCTTCACTCTATCAATGATATCCTGACGCTTCCTAGAGATGTAGACAAACCGGGAGGTGACAGCAGCCATCTTCACTTCAGCCAGTTCACGCTGCAGCTGGAAGGCCCTGTTGACATCAGACAACCAACGCAACTTTGTGTCCGTAGATGGGTTCCCAGAGAAGGAGAGCTTGACATAGGTATTTCTTGGGGCAAAAGCAGGAAGGTTGGACGAGGGCAAGGAGTTGGTATACAAGGAAGAAACACCACGTTGAGGCAGAGAAGGTACGTCATGCACAGCTGAAGCACCCTTGGCAGTCTTGGCAGCCGGAGGCAAACAGTCCACACCATCGGAATCCTGCAAGGAGTCGGACGAGGCATCAACGGGTCGCTTGGTAGAGGTTGAGGAGGTGGAAGGCTGCAACCTGAGCTGCGGAGTGACCGAGGAGAGGGGGGGAGGGTTGCGAAAAGGCAGCTCAGGCCAGTGATCCTCGATAGGAGACTCATCCTCCTCCGACATGGCCAAGTCGGCCTCCAGGCAGGAAGCCACATCCGAATCCACGCTCTCCATTAGGCCAGGCAAGGCCTAGATGGGAAGCGAACAACTGAACACACACGTACACACGAACATACACACACAGAACCACACTAAAAAAAATAAACCACAAACAACAATACCACAAACAGCAAAACCACAAAAAAAAAACGAGATAGAAAATATAAACAACCCCTATAACACCACACAAACAAGAACGTTGAAACAAGACAAACAACAACACAGGCAGAGCGCCAGGAACACGTCTTCACTCCAGGAAGGTTGCGGTGAGACTGTTGTCGACACCTGCTGAACCACGAGGATTTGGAGGAATTTCTGGTACGCCACCCTCATTTTGGTGGATTTAAGTAGGTCATAATGTAAATATTTGTCTGCATTCTTGTGCTTCATTCTGTTATGTTTTTGTGATATGTGTGTGAGTGTTTGTGTGGTTGTAGTCATTTGATTCTCATGGGTCCCGCTTACCCTTATGTATTGTTGTCTGCCTTTTGATTGACGCCACGGCGCAATGCATTAAAAAAAAAAAAAATAAGCCTGCTGCATACCACCACGAACAGAGAATGACGTCTCGAAGGCCTCTTCGACCACCGCTTGAGGAAGTGGAGGAGGTTTATTCTTGTCCATACAACATTTGTTATTGATAGAAGGGCTCCTGGAAGATTTACTACCTACCGGGCAGATGAGGGCGGGGTATCTCGTCCCCGGCCACTCGTTTTAAAATGCAGCCCCAATGGCTCAAAAGTTTGCCCCACGACGGTACTGAGACCCTCTTTCCCAACATCTCCTGGCCCAGACACGCAACCATCCAACACCTGACGACCCCTAGAGGGCGGTCCCTCTGGCGCGCAGCACTGTTGGCTCATGCTGGCAGCCTAATACATGGGAACGATTTAGTCTGGTCTCTCACTGGCGACCTTTCTTGCATGTTAATCCCTCTCTCCCCGACATAGGGGCAGAGCAGGGGCCGCAGCCCCCTCTAGTCTAGCTCGCCAGGTCTCAGAGCCACGCAAGCCCCCCAGCCACGACAAGGCCTGAGAGTCATAATTACACTGATGCAAATAACAGAGGATATTTGATGCACTCAGAAAGTGTCACCACAAATATAGTCTTGTACAACTACATTATTATTGATAAACTGACTAAATATCCACAGTTCCTTCCCACTGTAAGCCAGCAGATTATTGCTACCAAAATCACATTAAATATTTTACTGTAGCTTATAATGATGCACTATTGTCAGTTGATATAATGCAATGCTGGTTATAGTTAGGAAAAACAAACGAAGAAAATGAAAGTTTGGACGTCAACTTACAATTCCTTAAAATTACTTTGCAAAGGAAAACAACCTTTTTGCTGCAAATCCGGTGAGTTTAGGAAAGAAACTGAAACTAGAAACTCAAGGTGGCCTTGACTGAGCCCTGTTTTGATGTAGCAGACGTTGACAATTTAGCGAAGTTTACACTGCTGAAGTGTATTAATATAGTTTCCTGTATACATGTATCATCATATTTTGAGGGGTGAGGTGAGAAGATTTTATTTATATACTGTATATGATATTTGTCGTATTAAAAAAAAAAAAAAATACACTATCTATGAGGAGTGCTTCAATTATATACTGCAGCTCCTCATAATACGGGAACAGCTCACAAGATGCATTAAATAAATGACTTTTCTAGCAGTGTATAATAACCAAGTATTTTTTTCATTCTGATTTATATTTTCAGTGTAGTAAAGATATCTACCACGCATAAATGATATAATTAATAATAGGGTTTTACTGAACCAGCTTTATCAATTCATTATTTCTTTGTTGCATATGCTAGATATAGGACCACTTGTAACAACTTCATTTGAGCAATATTCATTCATCTTTCGTTTTTATATTTTTTATGATTTTATTATTTGAAATGCAGTACAAAGTTGTGAAAATATGAGGATTCAAAGTGATACAAAGTTATCCAGTACAAATTACTTTTATTTGTTCTTATGAAAATAAAGACAATCATTTTGGCTTCAAAACAAAGCAAACAGAACTCAAATTGGTTGAAAACTAAAGGAGTAATGAATTTTCAAAGTAATGAAACCTAAACTTTTCAGGAGAGGAGAGGGTATTTAAAGTTTGGTGCGACAGGCGGCCGTCAGTTGAGCATGGTATTTAATTAAAAATCCCCAGCCCCATAATCCTCCTCTACATTCTTATCTCTAGATAGTTTTCTCTTATTCCTTAGTATCTCACATTTTCTGTCTTGGTCTTCTCGGGCTGCCTTTGTTATATTTGTGAGAGGTGTGGATCAGCTGATACCTGACGTTGTCACGTAATGTAACGCTGTCACATTACCTTCCTTCTTCATTTCACGAGCCCTCTCTGCTCTACCTTATGCTTTTTCACTCCCCCCATGATGGTAAATATAAAGTAAGAAATAAAGTAGGAATTCGAGGGAGAATATGCAAAAATGGTGAGGGTTGAAAGCAACAACCTTCCTCCTCCAACTCCAGTGAGTCGCCAGTGACGCACTAAGGGGATGTATAGGCTCTATCGGGTAGTACAGCTGGGGTGGGATCTTCAAAGCATCGTAAGTTGGTGGCGCTACGATCACCTTTACTATCTCGTAGCCGCCATATTTGATCGTGGCTTACGAGGATCATAAGTTGGTATCTCCAAAGCTTCATAACCTCCCTCGTAACTCACGATGATATCCTCGTAGTGAGTGTCGCTGCCCGTTTCGTTCCGTGTGTTTTGTTCATCCCGCCACCCAGCTGACTGGCTCTCAGCCAATCACAATGAAGGAAACAATATGTCCTTGGTACTGTAAGCCAATCATAACGTAGTATTACAATGTCAACAAATAAACATTGTCTCAGATGTCAACACCACCAGCTGATAGAGATGACACAGTCACCAAGTTACATCAGACAGGAATTAACAGCAAAAGACAGGTAAGTGAATTATTATACTGTGTTGATAAACATTTAACACAACAGTGGAGATAAGGCAGCTGACCCCCCCGGGTATATTTTTAATATCACGCCAATCACTGGTATATTGTATATAGATTTTTGGTTAGGTTAGGTTTGGCTAGTTTAGTTTAAGATGGGTTAGGTTACGTACTGTAAATCAAGAACAGCATGATACAAATAGTTTACTGGTAGCTGGTTGTCATGAAAATAAATCAAAGACATTGACTGGGAGGACATTATATTATTTTAACTTCTACTGTCACTGTTTTATTTCCTGTACACCTACCTACAGTAGTTTCTATATTAATCTCAAAATCTGTACAGTTGATTGCCATTACCAAGTAACAGGCAGAAATATACCATATGTAGTGAAATCTGGCAAGTGCAATATAATAACTAAGACTTCAAACAGTTTTATTGAAAGACAGATCAAGGAAATAAATTATATAAGCATTATTTATATTATGGATTCGGCTGTTGGCATGGGCACACATAGGTTGAAGGATGGGGGGGTGTCCATTGCCTGATTTAGATACAGTACCATTTTAATATGATAACCAGCAGGTATTGTAATTTATTCTGCTTGGTTCTGCTTTGTTATTGAATTATGTACCATTTTTCGTTATATTTCAGGTGGTGACACTAGTGACACAAAGACATTCACCCACATAGAAGAGCTATGGCTCAAGTCATTGAAGAAGTGCAAGTGTCGGGTATTTCTGTGGACTCCAAGACCCAGGCAGTATGTACAGTATATAACAGTAAAAAATATCCTGCTGTTCATCTAGGCTAGTAATATGGAAATCTTCCCTCATTGGCACTATGTGAAGTAATTACATTGAGAGTTTATATATATAAAACATACATTTTGAGCAGCATTACCTCTCAATTCCATTCAAAGTTAAACAGTGCAAATCATAAGGCCTTAGTCCTAGGAACAAATATACAAGATGTTCTCATATATCCATACCTTCAGTAAATACGGTACATGTACAGTGATGACCCAATATACAGGAGTCAAGTACATAGTGATTTATACATTTTGTGTATCATATAAATAACTCCTGTTAGCAGTTCATGTAGTCGAAAAAATTGGAGCCATGTTAATCAAAACTAAATTTGTGATGCTTTGTTAGATTCCATATGTATCATATGAGTACTTTAACCAAGTAAAAATTGCAGTACTGCTGCTGTACTTATATGTATGACTAATTATATACTGCTTTCTTTAAGAGTGACTTTACAATTTTAATTCATAACGATAATCCTTAATATTTCTCTAAAATTATATGAAAGTTGCTAATTTTCATAATTTCATAATAAGGTGATGTGGATGACCCAGGACTGCCATCAAGAGCCCCTTCACCTAGACCTGGGCCAAGTTGGCAGGACTTCGGGCCAGTTACAGTGGAAGACTGTGAAGTTTTGACTGGCGACAGCTTGCCGAAGCTGGTAAAACCTACCACCAAGTGAGGAGCATTCGTACCACAGCTCTTTAGCCTCAAGTCGCCCTTCCTCTAGGTCAGCTGGAGGTGTGACAGCTCATCTGGAAGCTACGCTAGCTCCAGATATACTACTTGTCCATAAGACTATAAGGGATATTTTGATGGATCTTGAAGAAAATATAGCCACAATATCAGAAACTTTGGTGAACATTAAAAAGGCTATCGAGAAAAGGTGATTTGTTTTCAAGTGTGTTTTGTTGTGTGTGTGTGATTTTTTTTTTTAATGATTATTGTGGTTTAAGTTGGGTTATATTTTGTGACAGAGTTATTAGTTTGCAAGTATGTTTTTAGTTGTGTGGTTTGTGTGTAGGTTTCAATCTAAATTATTGTTAACTTCTGCTTATGTTTTTTAAGAAATTACATTATTTATTTTCATTTTATATTTTGTCTTTCAATTATAGCTTTTAACATTCACATTTCATGTTAGATTTATTATTCTTTGAGTAAAATCAACTTTTTTTTCATGCATTCTTATCTTTGGCTAATAATATTAATGTCTTAGTTTTATTTACATCAAGGTTCGAAGATTAACTATAAGGATATACTTATGCCGTACTGTGGCTTTAATCTTATTGTATTTTAATAATTTCTCTGCCATATTTGTGATATGTCCAAGCAATGTGAAGAGTTCCAAACAAGTACTGTAGTCATTAAGGAATTGGTGTTTTTTTGTTTTCAGTCATTGTTGGAAAGTACATGAGTTCAAACAGCTTTCCAATATCATAAATTTGCAGGTTTTTACTCAGGTATATATAATGTAATGAACTGTGATAATGCAGGAAACTAATAGTACAAATAGCTAGGGAGGTATCATGGATTTCTGTAAACTTTACAGGTGTCATATGTAAATAAAATGTAGGTTTTTTTATAGTCTATAATTAAAACATTTAGAAAAACCAATACCAGTCACATATTTGTTATATGCTGTTGAAAAGCATTTATTTTAGAAAAATACAAGTCTTATGTAATATGAGAACAGGTGAAAATTATGTATTAAATTATACTGTTCAATAAAATTAATTGAATTGGTTGGAAAGGTTCATGTACGGTACATGTTATTGAGACTTTTACAACATGATAATATTTGCATTAGTTAATTCTGAGACATATTTTTGTCTTTAGATTCGGGAATATGGTCAACCTTTTACACATCTCCAGTATATATCAGTAGGTATATAATTCCAGTTATTTAAATGTTACCAACTCACACATCACATTAATGTGCTTGTAATATTTTCATTAGAAAGTCAATCAATCATAAAGAAAGCTTATCAACCTTAAGAATATCCACTTCATGCAAAGGACTATGGATTAAAGACTCATACTACATGGATTTAATTAGGTCTAACTATGCAATGAAGAATTTCTGCTTTGTTTGCAGGTAACTGGAAGCCACTTTCCTGCAATTAGTAAGTCACCATTATATCCTATTATTCTTAAACACTCCAAAAGTAATGATACACAAAAAAAGTATTTGTAACTTTCTAAAACACAGTGCATCAGTTTAAATTGACACTTGCAGCTCCATTCTCCTAAGCTGCTCACTGAATCCCCTCCTCTTGTTTATATTTACCGATAAGTGACAACAACAACAACCATTATGTCGCCTGTGTCGGCCGCGCCAAGTGTAAATAAACTCAAATCTCACTATTTACGGGTTGTTTCTCTACTACGCGACCCTGCTATCAGCCTAAAGGGTGCTTTTCAGTTCTCGTAGCGCTACGAGCAAATATGGCGCATAATGGCGGACGGAAACTCCCTTACGAGGCTTTGAAGATACGATCGTAGCGGTTATGAGCAACTTACGAGCAAATATGGCGCTACGAGAATCATAACTGCGGTTACGATGCTTTGAAGATCCCACCCCAGCACTGTGGGGCCGCGGGCCGTGTGGGGAGTTAACAAGGCTTCGAAGAGACAGAAGAAAAGAATACCGATGCTTTTTCATCGGTACCTTGTTTACATTTGTGGCAAGTCAATGTAGATACTGACTGGAATGTTGCGATGATTAATATTAATCCAGGATTGTATTAGACAAAATCTTCATATTCCGAATTTATAATTAGTAATGTTTTTATTATATATTCTGGTATATTATATTTATTCTGTATTGTTCTGTGATATCAAGAAGAGCTCATTTGCTTCCTCCACATGCTCTCCAAACTTTTCGTGAGAGAAGACCATGTGAGTTTGGTCATAGTACCAACAGCCTTGAACAAGATTGTTAAAGCTAAATAAAACAGTGCTCGTGACTGTATTCCTCACCTCCTAATTTTATTGGAATAACATACACCTAATAATTATACTGTAATTGGTTACTAAAACTAACTTGCACGAGTAGGCTATTAATTATAATATAAGAAACTAAAACGTACTAACTTGCACAAGTAATAATAATACAAGAAACTAAAACCACTGAACTGTTTTGTATAATGACAGGAGATGGAGAGAATGTTGGTGTTATTGGTAATGATGATGATGGTGATGTGGCCTAACTAAATATACTAACTAAACTAACTAAATATACTAACTAATATACTGATTCTGGTGTGTAAGAAACTGAATATACTAACTAATATACTGAGTCTGGTGTGTAAGAAACTAAATATACTAACTAAACTAACTAAATATACTGAGTCTGGTGTGTAAGAAACTAAATATACTAACTAAACTTACTAAATATACTAACTAATATACTGAGTCTGGTGTGTAAGAAACTAAATATACTAACTAATATACTGAGTCTGGTGTGTAAGAAACTAAATATACTAACTAAACTTACTAAATATACTGAGTCTGGTGTGCAAGAAACAAAATATACAAAATATACTAACTAATATACTGAGTCTGGTGTGTAAAAAATAAAACTAACTAAACTAACTAATATACTAACTAAAACCACTGTACTGTTTTGAATAATGACAGAGATGGAGAAAATGTTGGCGTTAATGGTGATGGTGGTAATGGTGGTGGTGTGGCCTCATGTAGTGGTTACTGACTCGAATCTATGGGTTGGAATCGAAGAACCAAGTGGCTTCGACTCCTCCCAGGGCACGGTAAAGAATATACCAAACATTAGGTCTCGGGTTCAGTGTGCCATGATAGCCTCCATGACACCCTCGAGTTACATGTTCCAGTACAATGGTGGTGACTGTGTTCTGTACGACAAGAAGGAAGACAGCCAAGGCCAGTACAAACTCCCAGACAACACTATTACAGCACCCATGTTGTACACTCGCCTCCATAACGGTTAGTGTGTATGTGTGTGTGTCAACTGTTGTATTTTAGTTAAGGGTTGTGTTCCTGGTCATATACTTTTTTAAGGGATTTTCTGTTGTCTAGCTATTTTTTTTTATTCAGCTGCCCTCCAAATAATAATAATAATTTCATTCCCTGGCTTCAGTGTGCATCGATGGCAACAATGTGTACGAGGAAGGAGATGAAATGACGGATGTCGACTGTCGGCAACGAAGATGTACCAACAGAACTCTTGAACCTGTTATATTTGGTGAGCAAACTTTATTTATTAGTCTCTCTCTCTCTGTGATAACCACTTTTGCACTATAAAATCATAGATGCCAATATTTCCTTTGATGTGTTACAGCTCCAGGTCTGCCTTGTCGTTCCCCCTTCGTCGAGTATGATGATGGTTGTTTCTACCTCCACCAAACCGAGATGACTTGGTGTGACGCCAGAAAGTACTGTGTTGGCCTCGGGGGAGATCTCGCTTACGGTCCCACCTTCGAATCCCTCCGTCAGTTTCTTGTAGCAAATGCCAATGAAGGTGGGTGGATACAAATTTCTTGATACACTCTCATGATAATTTGGGGCCAATAGGTGAAGGGGAGATTCCTTTGTTGGTAAATTGGAATGTTACTAACTATATCAGAAAACAGACGCCCTCAATGGTACTAATAGTGCATTTGCTGTTTCTTGTCACAGTTTGGAGGAATCAGAGACCTTCCAATTCACAAACAAAAGAATCCTACCTTAATGTGGGTTTGAAAAGTGTGGGCGGAAAACAAACTCTGGGAAGACAAGATTAATGAGTTTTAAAAACTTTGAGTTTGCCAACAAACTGGCCAGAATATTTGTTTATTGTTTGCATTTAAGAAATTATGGGTGTGTCTGTTAACTGGAAAGTGGTCGAGTATGGTGGGTACTAGAGACATTAGATAGTTGGAAAGGGGAAAGTCAAATGACGAAATGGGTTATATTTTGGTGTAAATACATAAACAGGAGGTGTATTAATGTCGAGGAAGGCGTGTGTGTGTGTGTGTTGTTTAAGAAGGTGTATCAATGAGGAATATGAGCTCTGTGTTGTTTAAGATGGGGTATCATTGAGGAAAGTATGTGTGTACTGTACTTACCTATTTGTATCATTACAGGATTGAGTCAAGCTCGTAATGTCCCGTTTTTTAAATCTAATTATCATATTTTTCTTTAAAGTCATGTATGTTTTTGGAACACACCACTTGTTCCGGTTATGCGTTCCATTGATCTATTACTCTATTTGGAAAGCTATATTTCTGTACATCTTTATCTCTTCTTCTTTTAATTATTTTTTAACTGTGACCTCTCATTGTAGCTATGCCTGGTTGACACAAGTTTTTTATATCTATCTTCTTTTTCTGTTACACATTTGTAAACTATAATCATATCTCCTCTCTTTCGCCTTTCTTCCAGTTTAAGTAACTTTAGTTTCTTTAGTCTTTCTTCATAACTTAGTTCTCTTAGACATGGTACCCATCTTGTTGCTGCTGTGTGTGTGTGTGTGTGTGTGTGTGTTCATAGGTTAGTTCTCCTAGAATTGGTACCCATCTTTTTGCTACTCTTTGTATTTTTCTAATTTGGTGATATGTTTCTTTAAATGTGGGTTCCATACTACTGCAGCATATTCCAAGGTAGGCCTTATAAAGGATGTGGTTATTTTCTTGACCATTTCTTCATCTCATATTTGCTAACAATGTATACATGTTTCTCACTTTTTCATTTATATGATCATCTGGTGTTAATTTCTTATTTATCATGACCCCTAAATCGCTTTCTTTTTCTGATTCATTTAATATTTTATTTCAAAGCTTGGTCTTCTCTCACTTCTTCCAAACATAATAACATGACACTTCTCTGCATTAAACATTTGCATCATCAGCAAACATATTCATATAAGTGCCATCTGTAACATTTACTTCTATATCATTTATATACATCAAGAACATTATTGGTGCCAATACAGAGCCCTGAGGAACTTCTCTCGTAACCTTCAGCCATGGAGAAAAGTTCCCTCTTAGTACTGTTCTCATTTTGCTTCCTACTAGGAAATTTTACATCCATTTTAGTAGTTTTCCTTTAACTCCTTATGTTGTAATTTTCATATAAGTCTTTGGTACGGAACTCTGTCAAAAGCTTTTTTAAAGTCTAGGTAAATACTATCCACTCATCCTTCTCTTCCTTGGATTTTTTTCTGATATTCTCGTATAGTAACTCAGTAAGTTTGTTACACATAATCTCTCCTTACTAAACCCAAATTGTCACGTTCATTCATAATGTTTTGAATTCTGTCCTTCATTTTGGTTTTGCTTTTAATGGAACTGTAGAATAGTTTAGGTTGTTCCTTTCCTTTATTAATAATATCTTTCTGATGTTCTATTTGGGCTACTCTTCATATCTCGGTATATTAATTCTTGCTCTTCTATAATTATTAAATGCTCCTTCACCTCCACATCTTCCGAATATGTTCCATAAAGTGTCTCTCTTTTTCTTGGCTTCTATACATTCGCCAATAAACCACTGTCTAATTTAGTTAGTTTAATTTTGTTAGTTCTGAAATACTTTTTAAATTAATTTTAGTTCCCTTTTTTAAAGTTTTTTATCTTGTTTGGTTTGTCTTTAACTTCTATTCTGTCATATGCTACTAAGAATTCCCATTGTATCACAACATGATCACTTTTTCCTAATGGAGGTTTATATTCTGTATAATTTAATATAGTTTTCATTTCTGGTAAATATTAAGTCCAGTAATGATGGTCCATCCGTTCCTCTTATTCTTGTATTATAAGTAATATGTTGTGTTAACAAAAAGTCTTTAAATAAATCTAATAATTTACTGTTCCATTGGGTTTTAAAATTTCTACAGGCCATATTGGTGTTAAGGTTTCCTGTTAATACTAACCTCTGAAATTTATCCTTCATAGCAAATCTGTGAGGTTCTTCTCTGTGAAATTTATTAGTTCTAAATACTCATTATTATCCCATACTCTTGTCTTTGATGGCATATAAAATGTAGAAACAGTAATTACTTCATCCGGTGTTATAACATCTACTGCCATTAATTCAACTGTGTCTGATACCACTAATTCTGTTTTGTTAACTTATAAATTTTTATGGGTTAAAATCATTACTCCACCTCCATTTTTTCCTACTCTATCTTTTCTTCATATGTTGTATTCACATAAATTAAATACATCATTTGTTATTCTATGATTTAACTTAGTTTCTGTGGAGCATACTATCTGTGGTTTTTCTTCTTGTATGATATCTTTAATTTCAGTTAAGATAGAATACAATACCATCTACATTTGAGTATGTCATGTCTATTTTTTCATTTCTGTATATATTTCCTAGTTGACATCTCTTTGTTTTCCACCATTTTTTTACCTGCATTCCCACTACAGTACTCTGTAGAAACAATATATTTCCTCTTCTGCCGACATCCTTCATTCTCCATACTGGAATTCACTGTATAAACTGTTTTTTCTACCCTGGCTTATTTTACTGTTGCCAGATTTGTCTCAGTATTTACACATTTGTTACTTTATGATCACTGCACTTTTTCACTCATTATCCTATTTTACTGATGTGATCAATCTAAATAAACACAAGCTTGACTCAATTCCATAACAAAACAAATAGGTTGTGATGACTTCTGCTGGAACTGGTGAGAGAGACGTCTGCTCACCTTGAGGTCTACTGTGTATGTGTGTTTTGTTGTTACAGACTTGTGGATCGGAGGCAAGGCCCGCAAGTGGCTCAACGGAAGTCTGTTGCCAGCAATTCAGGGAAGTGGAGAGTCTCCATGGGACAACGGCGAACCCAACGGTTATCCTGAGGAATGTATCCGCGTGAATAGTAGAGCTGAGTACTTTGCAGCCGACAAAGTCTGTAGTGCAAGTTTTCCATTCGTGTGTCAACTTGTGTAACAGTCAAATTTAGATTGCAGGCTTCAATTTACTTCACTTTTACTTCATCCAGTTTCTTTCCTTTTGTCTATGTAGTGTACTATATTTAATTTTCAGTTGTCTCACTTGTCACTTTCTTTTACATTTTGTTTTTGCATTACATATATTATCCATTTCGAGTTGCTTTTTCTTTGATATCATTCTGTATTTTTTTCCTTTCTTTTCGTGGGGGGATTTTATAGGATAGCTTTCCCTTAAGGTCCCTGTGATCGTGTATGAGAATTGGAGGCTTCTGATTCCTCCTGACTATGCCATGAAACAATCTCCTTCCATATAGGTGGTGCGTGTTTCGTGGCACTATTTGAAGGACCCATTTACCTCCAATTGTTTGACTACATCACAGGGTCCCTTAATTGGCTTTGGTATTGGAATGCGAATCTCTCTTTATTTTGGCATTCTATTTCCTTTCCTAGTTAAAAATTTTACTGCATTCTGACTAACTTAAAAAAAACTTACATTAGACAAGTGTAAGTACAGTTGTGATGGTGATGTGAGAATGATAGATAATGTAATTTATAATATGACAATTACAACTTACCTTGCCCGGTTAATTTATGATCTCGTTGGTTGGCTGCAGCGAAGAACAAAAAGTCGGGGATTAATTCCCCGTTTTAGGCCTCAAGCACCACGCACATAATAATAATTTATGTTAAGGGGGTTCTTCCCGATATATATGTATTTATATAGATAACAAATCTACTGGTGCATTTAAACAACCAATTGCAATTTTCTATATTTATTCAACTCCAGTATGCCAACATGAATAAATTAATTTCACACACACACACACGCTCACACTCACGCAACGCTAACTAGCTACTCGCTCTCGCTACGTCTCGCTCTCGCTCACGTGACGATAGTCTAGCTTACGTTAACACTGTAGTAATTCTATCAATTGTTACGCAAGTTGGAATATTTTTCTAATGTCTCACACTTAGAGTCTCACAACACACTCGTAATTTTCTTCAAAGATCCAGCTCCCCCCTCACCTAATTCAATTACTGAACCAGCGTCAATGCAACTAGTCAGTATACAACTGTAAAGCCTTGTGAATCGCGTAATATACAACGAATTCGGCGTTTACGTTGATCACTCCCCACTGCACACGTGGAGGATTGATCTAGGTAAGGGAAGCTGACGATACGAGTGTGTTCCTTCCTTCGAGTGTGTCCTGTTCCAACTGACCCCAATTCTTCCTCTTGACTGGAGGCTGAAATTTCAAAATTTCTACTGACTCCTCCTCCTATTTTTGTTCGTTTTTCCTAACTGGCTACGATTTACATTGTACCCACTTATTCCTGAGTTATACATGCAATTGCAATTTACCTATGGCGTGCTAATAATTCCCGATAATTCCCCTCCACTTCACGATCATTTGCAATACCATAGTTACCCTGGTAGCATAATTATTAATACAATTTGTAATTAATGTACGAACACCTATATGACTGAATGTGGCAAATTCAGTTGAAACCAGGCCTTCCTGACCCTTTTCTAATTTTGGCTACTAATCCGGTACCTGCGGATTAACTAGCTGCACCCACAACTTAACCCACTCCTGTCTCCTTTGTCTCATGAATGGAATATTCCAGAACCTTCTCTAGAACATTCTATATCGACACCAGTATGGAATTTTCCAACTCTCTGTAATTCAAATTACGTCACGAGTATTATGTCTGACTCGTGACAACAGTACTATACTGTAAGTACTGTGTGGTGTTAGGGGGGGGGGTAAAGGGATGGGGTATGGGTAGGAGGGATGGGGTATGGGTAGGGGCATGGAGGTAGAATAGGAGACGGCGCGCGGCCAGAAAAGTGAAGTCAGGTCCACCATCTTGGTATTGGCAAGAGCCTCGCCAGCCGCTCCTTAATTATTAATCTCGCTCTGACCTGTGTCACCCGAAAGGTGAATAATTCCTACACTCGGCAGACAATGAAATACATTGTCACTAAACAGTTTGGGTGGACACTACCAGTATCTTCATTGGTCAGGACAGAGTGAAGAAATAACATATTATACAGTAAAGCAGTTACTTTTCATGCAGTTATTAACGTATATCATGTGTGTGTGTGTGCGTGCTTGTGTATGTGTGTGTACAATTTGGGTGTGGTAAAATATGTCCACGTGTGAAGGAGGGTCACAAAACAAATTAATAAACGGCTGTGTTTGTGTGTTACTTAGGAAGGGACCGATTTATTAATCAGGAAGTTCATTAAGGGATTAAGTTCGTGAGACCCATCACTAAGGTTGAAAATAACAATAATTCAGTTATTTTTCTTTTTCCGATTTCAGTGTAACTATAATTGGCATTACATGCATCATTAGATACTGCATTATTCATTTTGCCTCCCTAGTTAGGATGATCGGTTACTTGGCCATGCCAATTGTTCGAGGCAACTGCATACCATTGGATTCGGTTCCAGTTTAAAGTGTGTCAAGAAAGTGTGTTAGAAATATTAAAAATAAGGTTTCACTTCAGGTAATCAATTACTCTGGTTCTGAAAAGTAGGATATTATCTGATTCTGTTAATGAAGAAAGGCTCATAGTACCCACAAGGTTTAGCCAGATTCCTCACGATGTTTGTTCATTTTTATTTATGACTTGTATTTGGTATTCTTTAATAAGATACAATTCACACATTTTTCAATATTTACAATAATATAAATAGAAAATTATAAATTACTGACCTATTACTTACTGGCCACTGAAATGTATAAGTTTTGTATATATCTGTCGATATATACAAGTTCTTAGTAATTTGTTTGGCCTCATATGCATTATCTCACCTGCAAATATGCTTCACCAACTGCCTTAATTAACAAATGCAAGTGATTTTCAGTAGGCTCTGAGTCGTATGTACATGTAGGGGGATGGGGTATGGGTAGGAGGGATGGGGTATGTGTGGGGGAGGGAGGGGAAGTCAACTCAGTAACCCCCATTATGGATTGCCATTCAAAGATTAATTTTGAACCAAGATTCCCTCTCTCTCTCTCATACATACATACATTCTCTCTCTCACATACATACATTCTCTCTCTCTCTCTCTCTCTCATACATACATACATTCTCTCTCTCACAACATACATACATTCTCTCTCTCTCTCTCTCTCTCTCTCTCTCTCTCTCTCTCTCTCTCACACATATATACATATATTCTCTCACACATACTATACAGTCAGCAGCATAAGTTCACTTCATTCCCACCTGAGTACAGGTATCAGCTGAGTGATGTAACCAATACCATTTAAGGGGAGATTCTCTTGTTGGTAAATTAGAAGGCTACTGATTCCTCCTAACTATACCAGAAAAAAGATGCCTTCAATGGTACTATTAGTGGATTTGCTGTTTCTTGGCACAGTTTGGAGGAATCAGAGATATTCCAATTCACCAAAAAAAGAATCTCATCTTAAATGTAGAGATAACAGACATACTTCTCATGAGGTAAATATTACATAATTATGTTGTTAAAATAGAAACTGGTTCAAAATACAAACTTTATCTGTTCATCTTAGCATAATTTTAAAGTACATGAGAATGGACGCATATTTATGCTACAGACTTTACCTAATTCACCTACAGTAGTTTTAGTGAGTATTATATCTATTAACTTATGCATGAAGAACATGTATACTTAGATTATTTATACCCCAGGCTCATCATGATGTTTGTTATTAATAATTTAAGAGGAATAAAGACCACCCAGGCCTTGATGAATCAGTAGGATGAGGGTCTGATAAGGTGATAGAGAGGAGGGACAGCAGGCAATATTAAGGGTATAGTATACTTTTGGTACATTAGAGCACCTTGATTCTACCACAGTATGCCAAGAAACAGTGCCAGATTAACATAAATAATGATGATCTGTTGCTTGGAATAGTTTGGAGGAATCAGTTGCTCCAGATTTACCAAGACTGTACCACTCTACCCCCTTAATAATAATAATAATAATGACGATAACGAGCACCTAGGCCAGTTGAGTAGGAGACAGACAGGGAGAAGATAAAACCACAAAGATAATAAGCTACAGTATATATACGAGACAAAAGGCAGGTATGGAATAAAATCCGTGTCAAAGTGGTCGTGCAAACTGAAGCACTGGTAGGATTGTTGTGGTGGTGTTGACGAGGTATTCTGAGTCCACTACAATATAGAAGTCACTAAACAGAAGCCAGGACTGTGGTATAGACATAAGGATCTCAGTAATGTAGTCAGAAAATTGAAGGTTAGAGAATCCTTCAAACATTGCCACGAAACACCACCTACATTAAAGGGGCTTGTTTCATGGCATAATCAGGAGGAATCAGAAGCCATCAGGTCTCCTACATGAACACAGTTTCAAACGAGACTAGAAGGTTGTGCATGTATTAAGTATATTAATAATAAAGCTTATACCTTATTATAGATGCTTACACTGTTAGACTATTAATTGTAAGACTTTAATGCATAAGCAAAACTGTTTGTCACAAAAAATCCGATCAAATGCACAATATGTGTGTCCTCTAATAAAGTGAACCTAAATCTTACCCTAATTTTACATTGATTAGAAACAGAAGTTTAGTTCAGAACAGATTCCTATTATATTACTTACAATGAAGAACTATGTAATCTTGAGAACGTATCGGGGGTCTGTGGGGCAGGAGGCCATTCTGCCCAAGGAGAACAGCAACAACAACAGGTGGATACAGGTATATACCCAATATATATCAAGGGTTTTATTCATATTAATATGTTAAGAACAAAGTGGTTGCAGAAATTAAAGTACCAAATTGAAGACAATGTTCATTGTGGAATAAAGCAATGTTCTCATTATATGAACCTAAAGCACATAATTAAAGTTCTATAAAACAAATATATTATCTATCTATCTAGAGCTCTGACACCTCGTTCCTTCCAGGAACTTCCCCCATGGGGTTGGCCACGGTAGAAGTGTCTCCAGTTTTCCCTGATCTTACACTCCCTCCTTATCCTACTTGGTTAAACCCAACTCTGCCCCTCACGTTTCTCTCCCTTACATACTCTTTCACTCTGTTCCAACACTCTCTCCTTACTTGGTTAAACCCTACTCTCTACCTCACGTTTCTCTCCCTTACATACACTTTCATTCTGTTCTGCCATCTAACCTGAGGTCTGCCTCTCACACCAGGTCCCACGACTTCACTTCCTTACACCATTACAAACTCCTCACCTTGCATTCTCTCCACATGTCCAAACCACCTCAATGTATTACAAATCACGCTGTCAACCATCCCACATTCAATACCAATTGCCTTCACACTCATACCACATCTCTCATTACTATCTCCATCCCACCTTCTAAGTCCACATGCTCCTCTCAAGTAACTAATTTCCACTACACCTATTCTAGACTGATAAGCCATACTCCATGTCCATGTCTCTGATGCATATGTCAGTGTTGGCAGGGAAAGGAGACCAGAGTTTACTAGACCAGGGAGTCTAGGGGCCACCGACCGCCAGGGAAATTGAGGGGGAAGGTCTTTGATCCCACAGCCAGTGCTGTGGGCCCAATCCACGTTACCACAAGAGCTACAAGTGGGGCCGCACCTTCCACGAGACCAGCCCTGAAGGGACAATAAAGGGGAGGGAGTTTACACTACTGCATGCAAAGAGAAATGCACCCCCTTGTGTGCTGGCGGTCCACACAGCAGTGAGAAAAAAAATAAAAAGAGAGAGCCTTCGGTTGCAGTACACCTCACGTTGATTTTTAATCCATTTGGGAAGATCTCATCAAATCCACTAGAAAGTGACCAGATCCTACAACAATAATTATTCTAGCCCTGTGGAGGATGGTTAATATTCACAGAGAATAAAGTCAACCCCGCTGGGCAGTTTAGTCCCAGTTGGTACTCCCACTGTAAGGTGTGGCAAAGTCAATCACTTCAGTTTTTGCCCTCTCAAATACCATCACATTACTTTTACCCACATTCACCTTCAGTTTCCTTAGTTTACAAACGGACTGAAGCTCATCTACCACACTCTGTAACTCCCTTTCACTCTCTGCCATCAGCACAGTGTCATCCACAAATGAGCTTGCCACCAACCAAGGACCAATTTACTGCATTCACTGTCAGCTTTGCCCCCCAGGTCATTCACTTTTGACCTTCGTCTCTCTCACCCATCCATATATATATATATATGCTTCACTTACAACTCTTCTTAGGATGGAGAATGATCTCTCCGAAACGTCAAGGAACTTCGGCCAACTATTACAACTCAACCAAGAACAAAGAAAAACAATTGGAAAAAGTCAACAATAAACTTTCCAATGCAGAAATATGAATTTCCTTTAACCTCGTTTGCCTTAAAAGAAAATATTCTACCGGGCTACAAATACTTCATATATATATATATATATATATATATATATATATATATATATATATATATATATATATATATATATATATATATATATATATATATATATATATATATATATATATATATATATATATATATATATTACCTCTATTTATGGCTGTCTGCTGGGTAAGGGGGCGGGGCTAGGTCAGTTTGGCTGGCTCCCGATTGGTCGGCACATGGGTTGGCTGATCCTGGTAGATTGCTGGCTGTCTAGAGGATCTTAGAAGGTAGGTATATTGGGGGTTGGATTGTTGACTGACTCTGCTGGTTGTTTGAGGAGTTTGAGTGGTAGGGGGGGGGGAATATACTGCTGTTTATTATTATTCTTGAGGTGGGAAGTGTTTGGAAGTCTTCTGTTTGTATGTTAAGTGATGGGTGTAGTGTTTGAATGTATATAGTTTCCAAGAAGGCCAGTGGTCTTTGGTCTGATTCTCTGTCCAATATGGTGGTGTTATTATTGAGGTCTTGGCGGGTGACGGCTTGATGGAATGATGTCTTGTAGTGACTTTTTATAGTGCCATTTTGAAGGTGTAAGGTAAGGCGTTTCATAAAGCGAGTCCTCGTCATCCTGATGTAAGAGTGTGGCCCACAGTCCACATTGTTGTAGGTGTCAGTAAATGACGTGGTCTTGCTGAAGAGGCATCTTATCTTGAGCAGGCCTATGTCTATGAAGGCAGCATACAACGTCCTACCTTTCCTAATAGATTTTTCTATTGTTGTTTTTGTGACGTCCTTCAATCAGAGTTAATTAAAGGTACAGTCACGAGCACTAATAAGTATACTGTTTTGGTTGAAGCTTTGAACAGTCCAATTCACCAACGAAGTAATGCCAATTGAGATCTTATTGTGCCTTTAGTTACTGTCTCTATGTATTAAAAGCACACCCGGATACTATTTAGTGCTCGTAACTGTACGAGATGCCTCTAAGGTATACCAAACAAACTCCACAACTAAACAAACCTATAAAATGAGTGACTACTGAGAATGAACTGTGAAAAGAAACGATTGGATCTTAGAGATGAGGGGGTACTGATGGTGTAATGGTTATCATACTCGCCTAGCAAGCGAGAGATTCCGGGTTCGATTCCCGAGTCAGTAGAATTGTTGGACAATTTTCCCAGCCTCCTATGTCACTGTTCACCTAACAGTAAGTATGTACCCGGCTGTAAGAGCAAGGATTGCAATCTTGTAGCCTGGCCACTATAAATACCGGGATTAGCCTGATAGTTGAAGACTTACACACCAGCTGGTACCACTTCAACTTGTGTGTGATGTGTGGCTCTACTCAGTGCTATTCGTAATGGACACTACATATGCTGATAAACTCTCTGAACACCTAAGTAACATTAACTAAAATGGTCCCTCTCTCATCCAGGTAAAGCCTAAAACAATTAGAATTATAACCATGTTAATGACAGGTAAACAACACTCATAAGTTGTGCTGGGGTTGCACCAGAGACATTGGTTTTCTGTATATATTTTAACTATTAATGTTACATGTGGTGAACAGTGAAGGTATTGATTTCCAGTAATGTTTATCATTATAGGAGATTTATTATTATAGGAGATACCTCCTATCCACCATCTCATCCTACGTCAGAAGGGCTCTCACTCACTGCACCAGCTGGAGAGACACACACCAGGAACTAGAGCGTCTCAGCCAAGTCCTGGTAAACAATGGATATTCCAACACAGACGTCTCCAACACCATCAAATTCCAGCTAGAAAAATGATACAAAGTGAATATCCCAACCAAACCCAACAGTGACATCAGACTTTACTACCGCAACTACATGTCCACCGACTACAAGGCTGACGAGACCATACTAAGAAACATAATAAAGAAGAATGTCCACCCCACCCACCCAGACAGCGAGATCAAACTATAGTCTATGTTCATATCAAGGTATTACAAGCTCCAAGTAAATTGTCACTGTGAATTTTGACTGTAAGGCTCACACATATAATTTACAATAATCAGTGAGTAACAACAGGCATGAATATTACTTAATTAACAGAAATATTCATGAAAAATGGAAGCACTTCTATTTTTCTCGGTATGCTGAACACCTCTAGCCAATCAGGGAAGCGAAAAAGTACTTGACCTGCCTACCGCACCTGTAGGGCAGGGCTTCTCCGCCACCTTAGGCTGGACAGAGTATAGTAATTTACTACAAGTCTTCAAAAACCTCGAACCTCACCCTACACAACCGACCTACTACCTCCAAGAGCCAGATGAACAGTGATTACGTGATTTCCCAGCACACCTGTAACAGTGTGGACTGTGAGCCTCACCACTATGTTGGTAAAACACAAACGTCACTGTCTCGTCGGCTCACCATGTACCTCCAGTCAGGGTCTATAAAATACCACTACCGTACCAACGACCACCAAGCTCTGACACGAGACAAACTAGTAAACAATACCACCATACTAGACAAAGAAACAGACAGCAGAAGACTCTCCTACCTAGAAGCGATTTACATACAAACACTACAACCTTCTATATACAACCAGACACAGGATCTCCAAATACTACCCTCTAGAAAGCGATACAACATTAGCACCGTCAGGAAACCTACCACATCTCCAACACCTACTGACCCACCACGAGCACTTAACATCATACTCATCACCAGGGTCCATATTCTATGTCACCTATGTCCATATTCTATGGACCCTGCTCATCACCACCACCACTAACCAGCCAGTCAGACGTAGCTCTAGGATCAAAGGCTACCCCCCTTCCACCAATCACTAAGCCGCTGGCATGGTGGCTCCGCCCACCTCACATACGAAAAACAGTTAAATACCCCTCACCCACCCAGAATCACCACTTCTTCCTGAAGATGTCCAATGTACTGGACGAAACGTCGACCTCCCCCAACAACTCAATATTTGCCTCACTTATCCACCTTCTAAGTGAAGATTTAAGAAAAAACTGTAAGATAGTGTATACCTAATACCGTGTAAGTCATGTAATGATGTGTATATTGGCCAAACAGGAAATCTTCTAGAAGAGAGTTAAACAACACAAATATTCGGTTACAACAGGACAGGAATCCAGTGGTATTTTTAAACATGTAGAAAATTATAATCATTGTATTAACTCGAATGAAGCAAGAAATTTATAAAAATAAAATTCCAATGTCGAGAGGTTAATTGTTGAGACTGTACTAATAAGATTATAATATCAAGGAAACCCTTGTGTCATTACCCGGGGTGAACAGACTCTAGAATACACAGTAACAGTTTATTTGTAGGTACATACAAGGAATCACACAGGTGATGTAGAATGCCCGGCCTGCCGTGTACCGCCGTAGCTGCTGTAGGAGAGTTGTCTGGGGCTGTAGAATACACATGTGATCGAGGCGGGAACACGGTCTTAGGCTTGATGCAGGCGAGGCAGGTATGGCAGCAGGGCAGGTCTTCCTTGGTTCAGAGCTCGGGAGTAAGTATCCAGCCGGACCAGCCCAGAGGTAGCGAGGCCCTTATATTCAGTAGGGCTGCGGTCCCGGATGTAGCGTCGTCACGTGATCTTCCGACCCTGCACGTAGGCAGGTATTCTTCCCAGGGATGAGTCACTGCTGAGACAAGGAGTGGAGTCTGGCAGCCGGTGTCCCTAGAGAGGCTGTCTGTCTGGCGGCTGGTATCCCAAGAGGGGATCAAGTCGCGTCTGGGAAAGGGATTAGTGTACTCACCACTCCATGGGATGACTCAGGGTAGAGGTGTGTGGCTATCTAGGAGTGAACAATATAGGATATAGGAGCGGCTATATATGGAGCCGTAGGAGAGAACAAAGGGATATAGGAGCAGCTATATATGGAGCTGCTACAAGATCAAATAACACTATGAACTTAAATGATGGATTGTATAAAATTGATAAAGTTTCGTTAAATATATTACTTAAAGATGGGAAAATAAATAAAGGAAGAGAGTTGTGTGACGCTGTAAGGGGTGGTGTGACCTGACCTCACCTCACCTGTACCCTCTGTTAGTCCTTCTACTGGGTAATGGTGGGCATAATCGAGTATTTGTAAGCGATTACTTCGATTACTAACTGCAAAAATATTGTAGTCTATTATTATTTTTCAATAATCGAATCCCTGAAATGATTACTATCGATTATTTAATTTTTATGTTTAGTCATAGAAAAATGTTTTTGAGGGAAACAAAGGTAGCTTGTTTAACATGTATTCCTATCCACCATATGCCTATTCATAGAAGGAAGATTTTGACTTTTTGAGGGACATTGAAATTTTGAAAAAAAACTAAAAAAATCTCAGAATCCAGTAATCGTAACGGTAATCAATTATTTTCGTTAAAGTAATCAGTAATCGCGACTACTAAACTCTGGTGGTATGGCCCAACACTACTACTGGGTCGGGCCAACACATACTCTCATACGTATTGACACCCCCAATAGGTATAAAGGTTTTTTTATTCAACTTACTATTTTGTATTCTTTTGTTAGTTTTGTATGAGTGTAGTTTCATATGTTGTTTATAATAATGTGTATGTATTGTCACTGGGGAAATGAATTTGAGATGAAACTAATGAGCTTGGGTGGATATATATATATATATATATATATATATATATCAACTCTTTACATTTTACAGAGGACTGTTAAGACACTTAAAAAATTTTATATGATAATAATCACTAAAGTAATCAATATCCTCATATTGTACTTCCGTGCTGACATCTTGGCTAGGCAAACTGTTCTGCATGTCTCTGTCTGTCATCTAATACTTTTCCCTCTTGCTGGAAGTTTGTTCTGATCCAACCTGTTCCGAAGAAATGTGACCTCTCCCAACCCTCCCAACTTTTCGTGGCACAACCCGAATAAAAATAAGTCGCAGGTGCACCGTAGGTACACCTGCAACTTGCCCCCGACATTCTTGTTCACTGCCGGCAAGACAACCATTGTAAAACCTTTCTGCGACCTTTCAAGTGCTCCAACACAGTGATGAAAGTTTCAGCGATTTGAGAAACCCTGGGCCACCTCCTTCCATCCGTCTTGCGTCAGTGGACAAACGATGACCTTTTTCATGTATTCTTCGATAATTGCCTCACAAGTTTCCCTGACAATACTTCTGATGGAACTGACAGACACTCTGAAGCCATATTGTAGACTTCTGAAGTTGTCTCCTGTGGTGAGATATCGGAGAGTCAATGCAAGTCGAAGTCCAGGCTCCAGGGGCTCCCTCTAGAATGTACGTTTCTTCATAATACGAGGGCCAATTTTGTTCAGTATATCCATGAAGAATTCTTGATCCATTTGCAGGAAGTTCTTGCATGATGACTTGTCTTCTCTAGCGAGCTCATGGACAAGTCTTTCCCATTGACCAAATAGCTTCCTCCTTGCAAGCCACTGACAAACCCAATATCCTCTCTCCTTCCTCGGCTTCTCTCCTTGCTCTTCCTTCTCCTGCCTCTTCTCTCCCTTCTTCAGAAGTGATATCGTCTCAGCTGCGGCAAGGAATAAAGTGGTGGAGGGAATCGACAACTTGCCCTATATAATTTATGTGCTCAAGCCCAAGGGCAATAACATACCTAAAATGCCTAGCCATTCCTGACTGGTCACGGGTCCATCACCGAGCATGCCCTAGTGCACCTGCGGCATCCTGCAGAAACACCGCCGGCAAAAAAAGGTAAAATGTCTGTCACAAATTAGTCAACCCAGAGCCGGTCTTCCCACGATAATTTATGGTATATCGCAGATGAACCAGCAATGTACCTGTTTAATGTCGTAGCATGTCCTAAGGTCAAGGGTAATACACCGGGCCATCCCTGACTGGTTGTAGGTCCATCGACGAATATGCCCATGTACACCTGTGGCATCCTGCAGAAACACCACCAGCAAAAAATGGGTAAAATGACCTTTACAAATTAGTCGTCCAAGAGCCAATGGTGAATCCCCGGGCTTCCCCTGATCATTCGTGGTATACTACAGATTAACCACAGATGAACTAGCGATGCACCCGCGGTAGGTTGCAGCAATTAATAAAAATCTTAAAAATCTAAAACTCGACTGCCAGGTCCCAGACTTTTGACATATCGCTTATTCTCCTATGTGTAAACTGGGTTTACAAGGTGACAGGACTTTTACCGCCGACTGTACACACACACACACACACACATATCGACACATAGCATACTCTTCGTGTTAGTGAGTGATAGTGTTAGCAGTAAGGTATTGAACACACATACACTCTTCGTGTTAGTGGTGGTGTTGAGTGGTAAGGTCTTAAAATCCTTGCTTCTAGTTTGTCTACTTATATACCGACTTTCCCACGGTCTGTCTGGCTCTTAAAAACTGAGAGAGAGAGAGAGAGGTATTTGAAAGTGGGGTAGCCTTATCTGTCTACCTTCCTATGTATGTATGTATGTATGTATGTATATACTTTGCTTACCTATATGTGTGTACGAACCTACCATATGTCAGTGTATATATATTATCCATTTGTTTATATTTATAACTTCATCTATATTCATCCATATCAGTATCTATCTGACTATCTACTTATATCATTACTAGTATCTTATATCACTACTAATTTGAGGTCACTATTTGTCGTAGTCATAACAGCGATGGAAAAAGTGAAGTAAGCTAGGCTAGACTGGTTACTTTGATTTCAGGACCCTGTGATCATCTATGAGAATTGGAGGCTTCTGATTCCTTCTGACTATGCCACGAAACAAGCTCCTTCCATAACCTATAGGTGTGTGTGTTTCCTGGCAATATTTAAAGGACTCATTTACCAACAATTTTCTGACTACATCACAGGATTCTTTAACTTTATATGTGTCTGTTTGTACTCATAGTTTGGAGGAACCGGCAGCCTCCACAGCATATTAAATCAAATCAAGGGGTGATTTTTACGTTGGTGAATTGTAAAGTCTCTGATTCCTTCACACTATGC
Source organism: Petrolisthes cinctipes (assembly GCA_033782935.1). Taxonomy (NCBI): domain Eukaryota; kingdom Metazoa; phylum Arthropoda; class Malacostraca; order Decapoda; family Porcellanidae; genus Petrolisthes; species Petrolisthes cinctipes. The sequence continues at coordinate 186,551 of JAWQEG010000402.1, read as the reverse complement.
CACAAAACAGATCCCTTATTTGTACCACTGAGGTGGGGTCTATATTCTAGCATAGTTGGGAGGAATCAGTAGCCTTCCAATTTGACAACAAGAGACTCTCCCTTAAAAAAAAAAAAAAAAACATCTATACTATAAAATACTATAAATGGCAAACCGTCTCTGTTTGTCTCCTTATAACTCGAAAACGGTTACACCTACATCCCAAACCCATATATATTCTGAATCACCATCACCAGGCGAATGTTTTTGTATGACGTAACATGACGTAACTCAACGTAAAAATTACGTCACCTACTATAAATCTGCTAAAAAAACGGTTATACTCCTAAAACTATATATTCTGAATCAGCACCACCAGCAAAGGTTTTTAAGACGTAACTTGACGTAAAAATTACGTTAAAATGTCAAATATTCTAATTATCAGTTAAAACCATAAAGAAGAGCTGGAACTGTAATGAGAGGTGCCATGTCATGTCAAAAGATGGCCCCATGTCTTGGCTATCATGACATGATATCGGGTTATATCCTGTTCCAGACGTTGGGGTACCTGTAGTAAGGCTTAAAAAATCGGGATGAGATTTTTCAAGTTTTTTAACTTTTTTGCTTTAAAGCGTGTATGAAGCAAATATTTTTTTAAAAAATAGCACCAACTTTTTTAAGTCATACAGCTACCCCAATGCCTGGGCCAGGCCCATGACTGATGTCACGGTTGAATAGCCTGGACATGACACCCATATGCATGACACCATGACATGGTCATGACATGTCTCAGTAAAAAGTTTTAATAAAAGCAAACGTCTAACTGTTATAATAGTCCAGACTGTATATCATCAGTGAAAACACCTCTCACTAAGATAATAATTTAATTAAGTTGCTGGCTAAACAATAAAATGTCTCCTTAATCCTTATTCATATAGGCATATTTCCCGGGCGCATCGAAACACTCTCCAACCCAGTACATGCACGCGCTCAGCTAGGTTAGGTTAGGTTTGGTCAGGTTAGGTTAGGTTAGGATAGGTGTAAACTCATTCAAGTTAACTTAGCTGGGAAAGAGAATGAGACTAATTCCAATTTTATCCCATGGTTGGTTTCATCGTTATAACCCAAGCGATATTCTCCTTCCAACCACTAGGATTTTGGCCCAGCAGTAAGCAGTTTGTGCATGTACTGGGTTGGAGTGTTTTTATGCTTCCCGGGCAACGCCGGGTACCTCCACTAGTACATTATAAAACAGAAGACTAGGTGCGTAATGGTGGTTGACAATTTTGTAAGTTTTAACATTTATTTTATAATCGGTCTTTTACTTCCTTCCTCCCTTAGATTTTACAGTAAGTAGTGGCTCGACTCAATTCCACAAGACATAGGAAATTCATGCAGCCTTAAGTGGGTGGGCGGGTGGGAGAGGGGCGTGAGAGCGAGGGAGCGTGAGAACTATATGGCGTGACAAGAGAGAGAGAGAGAGAGAGAGAGAGAGAGAGAGAGAGAGAGAGAGAGAGAGAGAGAGACCTATATTCCTGGGCACTGTTTTGGAGGTGAAATTGTGAATCAATTGCCTTCAGTTAAAAGCCTCCATATTCAGAACATTAGAGGAGACAATAAATATTATGTTACTGAAGAATGGGATGAAATAGAATAGAAAAATATTATGAAATACAATTAACAGTAATAATGTAATGAATACCGGTAGGCCACATATAATTAAATCAAGAGAAATAAAAACATTCAATAAAATTAAAGCAAATGCGCAAAGTAAAATATATAATAATAGTAAATAAAATGGCGAATAGTAAAATCAAATAAAACCAAAGGAGAGAGAGAGAGAGAGAGAGAGTAAAACCATTAAAAAATGAACCTAATTAAAGACCCTGTGATCGTGTATGAATATTGGAGGCTTCTGATTCCTCCTAACCATGCCACGAAACAAGCTCCTTCCGTATAGGTGGTGGTTGTTTCGTGGCAATATTTGAAGGACTCATTTATTACCAATTTTCTGACCACATCACAGGGTCCCTTAATGAGGTATAAGGTATCCTTTTGGTACATTGGAGTGCCTTCATTCCTCCAAAGTATACCAGGAAACAACAGGACCAGATAGACAAATATAATAATGGTATCCTGTTGCTTGGAATCGTTTGGAGGAATCAACTGTTGCTCCAGATTTACCAACACTAACATGGAGTTTGGATGTAACTTTGCTTACCTTTGATGGATGGATGAAGGAGACTTGTTGTGGTGATTTATGTGGATGTTGACGTTTATATAACACTATTGTTGTCTGTACACTTTATAACACTGAACACATTACTATTTCCCTTAATTAAGGACCCTGTAATCATGTATGTGAATTGGACATTATTGGAGACTTCTGATTCCTCCTGACTATGCCACGAAACAAGTTCCATCCATATAGACTAGGTGTGTATGTTTCTGAGTAATATTTGAAGGACTCATTTACCTCCAATTTTCTTACTGCATCACAGGGTCCCCTTAAGGCTTCACTCGACAACGCTAACATTTACAGATTATTAATATATTTTTTTAACTCTGTCGGTTTGCGTATTATGAAATCCATATAATATATGAACGTACTGCAGACTTCTCACTTTCACTATTAGCTCATGAGAAAGCTTTTCACACGTTCTATTTTACAATATCCTCTATTTTATTTTCTACTATAACTTTTCTTAGCAATAGTTCTGTCGCAAATGCATATTATAATGGCCTAGTATCACTGACATAGATACTACCGTTAGTCTGGCATTGTTATCTAAGTCCAGTAGTATGCAGAATTAAATGGCATTTTCACACTTCAGTTAATGTCAATTGCTGTTATAAATCTTTTCTTAATAACACCATAATGTATTATAATATTTTCCAATACTGAAATCATTAAATCACACACTATATTTTCTTATCAGCCATCTTACAATAGGCTACTCGAATAATTAACTCATACATTAAATATTGTCAATAATCTTTTCCAATACTGGAATAATTAACTTATACATTAAATATTGTCAATAATCTTTTTCAATACTCGAATAATTAACTCACACATCAAATATTGTCAATAATCTTTTCCAATACTCGAATAATTAACTCACACATCAAATGTTCTTATCAGAAATCTTTTCCAATACTCGAATAATTAACTCACACTATATTTTCTTTATCAGCCATCCGACCATTACGATTTTACCCATGTCCATCAATAAAACAAAAAAGATGGCTAGCTGAAATAATCTGATGAATTGTAAACACAAGTTTAAAGTCATATAAACTACAGAGAGTAACCCGAGTTTCTGATCTTACATGTGCAATCAATCAACCTTTGAAAAGTCAAAATGTTGTTGTTTTACATCAATCACAGAGTTTCAACACATAATTACGTTACAGGTCCCTCTCTTCTATCCATTTTCCTTTCACTTCCAGTCAGGCTATCAACTCAAGTGGATTTTCACTTTACCCTTATACGTAGCACACACACACTTTTCATAGAGGGTGAGAATGTCTAGGTCACTTCATAGTCCCAGGTATGGTACTGGGAATACTGTACATTTTTATACTTCTATCATCAAGTAGACATCAATGGTATTAAACTCACTCTAATTATTTAAGCCTTGTATATACATAAGCGAATAAGCTTCAAAACAGTCACGATTAAACCAAATGTCAAAAATCTGAGGCAAAGAAACAGAATTTTACGAGTTTTACCTTATGCTGTAACATTTCGGGGCATTTTCGACAAAAAACTGCCAATATACCAAAGAAAGTTAAAACTATGGAAATATTCCTCCATCTATTTTATTTATTTTATTATAATTTTTTTTTCTATTTTTTTTTTAGTGGGGAGGGGATCAACTTGGAATGGTAGGATTGTATTTTTTTTTTACTAACCCTTAAACAGCGGACGACATCATATGTTTTCACGGCCAACAAGTGGTGGTGACCGCAGGTGATGACATATGTCCTCAAGGCAATTTTCAAATTTGCGAGGCTCCCAACTATACTCTATTCCAACAATTGGTGCATCTGGTTCCTAGCGGGTTTCTGTTTCTGCATCCGTGATTGGTTGATTTGATGACAATGCTCGTTCAAGGGCTCATAACTTTAACGACGTGTGATTGGCTGTCCAAACTTCTCATATCTCAGATGTTTTTATCAATTATGCCTTAAATAAAGTATCTGACACGTTATTATGTTTTTAATATAACAAATATTATTATATAATTGCCCAATGACATTTGATGACACGCCTACAAATACAGAAACTTGCCTAAATATGAGTAAAAAGCGAGAAGCGACTGGCCGACTGTCAACACGGGAGAGAGAGGTGGTGTTGGTCTTCCCGCCAACACTGTGTCCGTTCTTCCATCGTAGCTATGACTTGGTCCTTATCCTTAATTTCTTTAGTTACTTCGTGAGGCTATTGCAGGCTTTAGATTTTCAAATTGTATTGAATCTTGTTAAAAAATAATAAAAATTACAAAAAATTACATGTATAATCTTTGCTTTCATTGACATTTACGGTGTATCTTGACCTTAAAGGAATAGATTCGAATGATACAGTAACTCTATAGCCTAATGAACAACCAACCTTATTTTCCCTACTATACACAGTTTACGCTTGTCATTTGGCAATTATATAATAATATTTGCCGTCAACTTCGTGATAGGTAACATCTTCCTTCTTTCCAATTATAGTAAACCAGTTAAATATTAATATACCAGTATGAAAAATAAACAAAGAAATAATTTAAATTGATATAGGAAACCGAAAAATGCACGGCAGCGTTTATCTATGGTTTAATACTATCTATCTATCTATCTATAGCTCCGACGCCTCTCTCCCTCCGGGAACTCCCACCAAAGGGGTGGCTACGGCAGAGAAGAGTCTCCAGTTTTCCCTGTTCCAGCACTCCCTCCTCACTTTCTCCATCCCTCCTCCCCCCCTCACACTTCTCTCTCTCACATACTCTTCCACTCTGTTCTGCCATCTAACCGGAGGTCTACCTCTCACACCAGGTCCCACAACTTCACTATCGTACACCTTCTTTTCAAATTCCACACTTTGCATTATCTCTACATGTCCAAACCATCTCAATGTATTATGCTTTACTCTCTCAACCACTCCACACTCAATATCAATTGCCTTCTCACTCATACCACATCTCTCATACACACTCTCATTACTTTCTCCATCCCACCTAGTAAGTCCACATGCTCTGTCCTGCACTTGCGGTCACCATGTAAATAACACATTTGACAGCTAATAGCTTGTAAATCACTCACGCTATATAAATAAATTATACAGGATATTGAAGTACAAACCTTTACGTGTCTCCAGATGTACTTGTGAAGACTAAAATTAAATCTGTAGGATAGGTAGCCACCTCACAATGACATCGACTCAAAATTAACTTTTACACTCTATTTACACTATATTTACATATCTAAGTAAGTTTTCACACTCTAATTTCGTTATTAAACATGTCAGAATCCCATTTTTCAACACAACAATATGAAATATAACGTCACTGTCGTTTGTATGTACATATACGGTAATTACAGAAAAAGAGGAGTGATGAAAATATGTCCTCACTTGTTCTCTGATGTTGTAACACTGAGTGGAAGTGGCTGGCTAGAGTCTGGGGAGTCTCTTGTCTATCATATGCAGTGTTACCAGCCAAGACAACCATCTTAGGGAGCGCACAATTTTAAAAATTGTGTTGTCGAGAATTCTCGTTACCCGCTGTCCTCCACACTTGTTGCAGGTGTCGAAAATTCTCGTGACCTGCAGTTTAAGGGTTAGTCCAGCCTCAGGCCCCTACACCCTTGAGTGGATCCAGTAATATGGGAGATGAAAGATGGTATTTACATATTTAGTCCATATATATTTTATTTATTTACTGTACTGTATTTATTTATATTTTTACCTCACCCACCTATCCAACAAACTTAAGAGATTTAAGGAAATTGGGTCTTATTCCCAGGTTAGAACCGAAGAATGCTCAGGTTAAGACCAGGACCATGACGGTGTATAGTATTTAAGTTTCCAAATACTATACAATGGAGAGGTTAGAGTCATGATATAAAGCTTAGTGTTTTCTATCCCTAGTAACTAGTTGTTGGAGAATTGGAGTGCTTCCGATTTCTCCAAACTGCATTTCAGTATATACATTCTGTACTCAAATAAATGGAGGAATCCTGTTTACTGGCATTGGTTGGAGGAGACAGTAGCCTTCCACTTCACAACAGGTTAGGTTTCTTTAAAGGGGGTATTACAGTGTAGGTATATCTGGAGCAATTGATTTCTCCAAACTATTCCAGGTAACAGGCCACCATTACTTAGTCAAACTAGTACTATTTCACGATATGCTGTACTTTGGTGGAATCAATGAGCTCTAATGTACACAAGGTGTATGTACTATTGCGGACAAAAGTTTCTTTCTACTCCAGGTGATAAGTCCTCACTATTGCTGCCCCCTTTCTGGCCGGCAGGTTGATGTTGGCTCGTGAACTACACCACCACATAAACCAGCAACCGAACAGTTGACTGACTCGGATTCGGATAGGAAGTAATTTATCCTCCCCTCTCTCTCTCTCTCTCTCTCTCTCCCTCTCTCTCTCTCTCTCTCATTTGTATAGCATATAAATAGATACATTAGTTGATAGGTAATATCAGGTGCAAAACAAGTGATTATTGCACAAGAAGAGAACCCCAGTATTACTATTTGTCAGAAATTACATAAAAGCTGAAATATTACAATAATAAACTGAATCATAGTTCTTACTAAAAATAGTATAATTTTAAATCCACAGAAAGTATGTAGTAAAATAAAAAATTAAATACCTCATTTAATATCCAGTGGGAGTAATGATCCTTTAAAAGTAATGTTATCTGTGCTCACTATTTTGGTATCTTTTCAAGGACTCTCTGGTCTGTAGTAGGCTATATGGCTGTCTCATGATTGCACCACTGTTCGATTCATGCACTTAGATTTACTCTATATAACCTGTAGTTCTGTATTTGTAGCACCTATATGTAATATATCCATTTATATATGTTTATTTATTTTATTTTCCACTAGTTAAAAGAAACAAAAGTGTGTTTGTGTCCATGACAGTCCATAGGACATTTGGGCCCTTATTCACAAAAGCAAAGTTCACTTTTAATTAAGATAATATTTTCTTCGTAAGCGATCATTCATGGCAAGAACAAGGACCCGGCACTGCTCTGAAATCATAATATAAACTCATACTAATAGAATAGCAAATCCATTCACTGCTTCGAAATAAGCCTGAAACACTATGGGAGATCAGTAATGCAAGCATACGAGCAAGTGCAAACTCTGATATGCCTAGTGAATACAGACCCTGGCTACGTGTAAAAGGAAAATGGTATATTTATGATACAGTCAGTGTTCCAAGATGTTCAATAGTAGTACTGGGGCTCTCTTCTTGTGCAGTTATCACTTCTTTACACCTAATATTACCTATCAACTAATGTATCTATTTATATGCTATACACATGAGAGAGAGAGAGAGGGGAGGGATAAATTACTTCCTATCCGAATCCGAGTCAGTCAACTGTTCGGTTGCTGGTTTACGTGGTGGTGTAGTTCTCGAGCCAACTTCAACCTGCCGGCCAGAAAGGGGGCAGCAGTCGTGTGGACTTACCACCCGGAGTAGAAAGAAACTTTTGTCCGCAATAGTACAGTATTACCCCCTTTTAAATAAAATCAATTTCCTATGTTCTCTCGTGGCTTGGTGGGTAAGTGGCTGGAGAATATTCTCACACACTCACTCACACACTGGACAGGCCACAGCAAACACCTATATGTACTACAACTCTTCAACAACTCCACAATCACAAAATATACAACTTTATCTTTTTCCCACGAATTATTATTTTTAGAAGGAAACACACACACACTGGACAGCCCACAGCAAACATCCATATGTACTACAACTCTTCAACAACTCCACAATCACAAAATACAGTACAGTATACAAGTTTATCTTTTTTCAAAGAATATTAATTATTGGAAGGAAACACTACAACCAGTACTGACTTGCAACACCATCAGAAGGTAACCCACAAATATAACACGTTGGCTACAGTACAGTAAGGAAAACTAATAAGTATTCAGGTGTGCTTGGAATACCTAGAGACAGTAAATAAATGCACAATAAGATCTCCATTGGAATTATTTTGGGTAAATTTTCTGAGTTACACATGTGCGAGATTTTCAGACAAAACATAGTTTTTCTTATAGTTTTTCATGTGATTCGTTCGATTTTAACATTCATTTATTGTGCAAATATCCTGTTTTGGCCATACCCCATCACCCAGCTTTTGGCAAAAGTTGCTCGGGTTTACCAATTTTTCGTGAGCATTACCAATTGGCGTATATTACTAATTATTGGACTATTCAAAGCATCAACCAAAGCTATAGACGGCGTCACACAGGCTCAAAGCATATTTAACCGTTCAAATTTTAATGAGCCATTTTGCTGAAGGTATTAACAACCATTCCATGTGATTGTTACATGTGGTGTTCACTCACTCATATAATAATAATAATAATAGCAGAGGGAATAATGGCGCCACTTACATCACGTATTCGTGTGTTATCTACCTGTTCACTGGCTGCTACAGCACTGTGGGGAGTTAACAAGGCTTCGAAGAGACAGAAGAAAAAGTACCGATGCTTTTTCATCGGTACCTTGTTTACATTTGTGGCAAGTCAATGTAGATACTGACTGGAATGTTGCGATGATTAATATTAATCCAGGATTGTATTAGACAAAATATTCATATTCCGAATTTATAATTCGTAATGTTCTTATCATATATTCTGGTATATTATATTTATTCTGTATTGTTTTGTGATATCAAGAAGAGCTCATTGGTGTTATTGGTAATGATGATGATGGTGATGTGGCCTAACTAAATATACTAACTAAACTAATTAAATATACTAACTAATATACTGAGCCTGGTGTGTAAGAAACTAAATATACTAACTAAACTAAGTAAATATACTAACTAATATACTGAGTCTGGTGTATAAGAAACTAAATATACTAACTAAACTTACTAAATATACTAACTAATATACTGAGTCTGGTGTGTAAGAAACTAAATATACTAACTAATATACTGAGTCTGGTGTGCAAGAAACAAAATATACTAAATATACTAAGTCTGGTTTGCAAGAAAAAAAGGCTAATATTGTGATTATCTGTGCCGGCGAGCTACAGGTTAAGTTAGGTAGAGTTTGGTTACTTTTATCAATACTCAGTGGAATTATCTTGTGGAAATGTATTCTTTACTAGATATTTCAGTTTGAGAGACAAACTGAGGTCGGGCAGACAGTGTTACCAGATCTCCTTGGTGAAATAACGAAAGGGCCTCTATGCAGTTGTGTATATTATGCCTGACCCACCCAATCGGGATACATTTAGCTACTATCCACAGAATCTAATTTATTTCTATATGTCCCGAAGGACACTTGGTTAGGTACCGAAGGACATTAGGTTAGGTCCCGAAGGTAGCCACAGTCTAGGTTAGGTCAGGTCAGGTCAGGTTATTTCGTCTGGTGATCAAATAATTAATTATCCCAATTTAATATTATTGAATTTCCCACCCTTATTGTACATTCTTCATATGATTTCCCAAGTGTGGACAAAATTAGCCTAAAATTGGAAGTATCCCTGTATCTGGCAACACTGCACACAGGTGGGAAATCGGAACCCGCTAGGAAAGCCACCCTCCCGTTTCAAAGTAAATACAAATAATATTCATTCTTTTTACGTATTGCCACAAAAGAAGACAGTCTACTAAATAAAAAGGGAAAAGAAACGGGCAATTTTGGTTCCCAGAAAGTGTGAAAATTGAGTACGCAGATAATCGCAATATTTACCGAAACAAAATATATTAAATATACTAATATAATGAGTCTGGTGTGTAAGAAACTATAACTAACTAAACTAACGAATATACTAACTAAAACCACTGTACTGTTTTGAATAATGACAGGAGCTAGATGGAGAAAATGTTGGCGTTAATGGTGATGGTGGTAATGGTGGTGGTGTGGCCTCATGTAGTGGTTACTGACTCGAATCTATGGGTTGGAATCGAAGAACCAAGTGGCTTCGACTCCTCCCAGGGCACGGTAAAGAATATACCAAACATTAGGTCTCAGGCTCAGTGTGCCATGAGAGCCTCCATGACACCCTCGAGTTACATGTTCCAGTACAATGGTGGTGACTGTGTTCTGTACGACAAGAAGGAAGACAGCCAAGGCCAGTACAAACTCCCAGACAACACCAATACAGCATCCATGTTGTACACTCGCCTCCATAACGGTTAGTGTGTGTGTGTGTCAACTGTTGTATTTTAGTTAAGGGTTGTGTTCCTGGTCATATACTTTTTTAAGGGATTTGCTGTTGTCTAGCTATTTTTTTTATTCAGCTGCCCTCCAAATAATAATAATAATAATAATAATTTCATTCCCTGGCTTCAGTGTGCATCGATGGCAACAATGTGTACGAGGAAGGAGATGAAATGACGGATGTCGACTGTCGGCAACGAAGATGTACCAACAGAACTCTTGAACCTATTATATTTGGTGAGCAAACTTTATTTATTAGTCTCTCTCTCTGTGATAACCACTTTTGCACTATAAAAACATAGATGCCAATATTTCCTTTGATGTGTTACAGCTCCAGGTCTGCCTTGTCGTTCCCCCTTCGTCGAGTATGATGATGGTTGTTTCTACCTCCACCAAACCGAGATGACTTGGTGTGACGCCAGAAAGTACTGTGTTGGCCTCGGGGGAGATCTCGCTTACGGTCCCACCTTCGAATCCCTCCATCAGTTTCTTCTAGCAAATGCCAATGAAGGTGGGTGGATACAAATTTCTTGATACACTCTCATGATAATTTGGGGCCAATAGGTGAAGGGGAGATTCTTAATGTCGAGGAAGGTGTGTTCTTACCTATTTGTATCTTTACAGGATTGAGTCAAGATCGTAATGTCCCGTATTTTAAAACACAATTATCATATTTTTCTTTAAAGTTATGTATGTTTTTGACACACACCACTTCTTCTGGTAATTTATTCCATTCGTCTATTACTCTATTTGGAAAACTATATTTCTGTACATCATTATCTCCTCTTTTAATTAATTTCTTACTGTGTCCTCTCATTGTAGGTATACCTTGTTGACACAAGTTTCCTATATCTAGGCCTATCTTCTTTTTTTGTGACACATTTGTAATTATAATCATATCTCCTCTCTTTCGCCTTTCTTCCAGTTTAGGTATCTTTAGTTTCTTTAGTCTTGCTTCATAACTTAGTTCTCTTAAACATGGTACCCATCTTGTTGCTGCTGTGTGTGTGTGTGTGTGTGTTCATAGGTTAGTTCTCCTAGAATTGGTACCCATCTTTTTGCTACTCTTTGTACTTTTCTAATTTGGTAATATGTTTCTTTAAATGTGGGTTCTATACTACTGCAGCATATTCCAAGGTAGGCCTTATGAAGGATGTGATTATTTGCTTGACCATTTCTTCATCTATATAAGTGAGGGTCACTCTCATATTTGTTAACAATGTATACATGTTTCTCACTTTTTCATTTATATGATCATCTGGTGTCAATTTCATAATTATCATTACCCCTAAATCGCATTATTTTTCCGATTCATGTAATATTTTATTTCAAAGCTTGGTCTTCTATCACTTCTTCCAAACATTATAACATGACACTTATCCGAATTAAACATTTGCATCATCAGCAAACATATTCATATAAGTGCCATCTGTAACATTTACTTCTATATCATTTATATACATCAAGAACATTATTGGTGCCAATACCGAGCCCTGAAGAACTCCACTCGTAACCTTCAGCCACGGAGAATAGTTCCCCCTTAGTACTGTTCTCATTTAGCTTCCTACTAAGAAATCTTACATCCATATTAGTAGTTTTCCTTTAACTCCTTATGTTGTAATTTTCATATACAGTAAGTCTTTGGTACGGAACTGTCAAAAGCTTTTTTAAAGTCTAGGTAAATGCTATCCACCCATCCTTCTCTTCCTTGTATTTTTTCTGATATTCTCGTATAGTAACTCAGTAAGTTTGTTACACATAATCTCTCCTTACTAAACCCAAATTGTCTCCTTCATTCATAATGTTTTGAATTCTGTCCTTCATTTTGGTTTTGCTTTTAATGAAACTGTAGAATAGTTTAGGTTGTTCCTTTCCTTTATTAATAATATCTTTCTGATGTTCTATTTGGGCTACTCTTCATATCTCGGTATATTAATTTCTTGCTCTTCTATAATTATTAAATGCTGCTCCTTCACCTCCACATCTTCCGAATATGTTCCATAAGGTGTCTCTCTTTTTCTTGGCTTCTATACATTCGCCAATAAACCACTGTCTAATTTAGTTAGTTTAATTTTGTTAGTTCTGAAATACTTTTTAAATTAATTTTAGTTCCCTTTTTTAAAGTTTTTTATCTTGTTTGGTTTGTCTTTAACTTCTATTCTGTCATATGCTACTAAGAATTCCCATTGTATCACAACATGATCACTTTTTCCTAATGGAGGTTTATATTCTGTATAATTTAATATAGTTTTCATTTCTGGTAAATATTAAGTCCAGTAATGATGGTCCATCCGTTCCTCTTATTCTTGTATTATAAGTAATATGTTGTGTTAACAAAAAGTCTTTAAATAAATCTAATAATTTACTGTTCCATTGGGTTTTAAAATTTCTACAGGCCATATTGGTGTTAAGGTTTCCTGTTAATACTAACCTCTGAAATTTATCCTTCATAGCAAATCTGTGAGGTTCTTCTCTGTGAAATTTATTAGTTCTAAATACTCATTATTATCCCATACTCTTGTCTTTGATGGCATATAAAATGTAGAAACAGTAATTACTTCATCCGGTGTTATAACATCTACTGCCATTAATTCAACTGTATCTGATACCACTAATTCTGTTTTGTTAACTTATAAATTTTTATGGGTTAAAATCATTACTCCACCTCCATTTTTTCCTACTCTATCTTTTCTTCATATGTTGTATTCACATAAATTAAATACATCATTTGTTATTCTATGATTTAACTTAGTTTCTGTGGAGCATACTATCTGTGGTTTTTCTTCTTGTATGATATCTTTAATTTCAGTTAAGATAGAATACAATACCATCTACATTTGAGTATGTCATGTCTATTTTTTCATTTCTGTATATATTTCCTAGTTGACATCTCTTTGTTTTCCACCATTTTTTTACCTGCATTCCCACTACAGTACTCTGTAGAAACAATATATTTCCTCTTCTGCTGACATCCTTCATTCTCCATACTGGAATTCACTGTATAAACTGTTTTTTCTACCCTGGCTTATTTTACTGTTGCCAGATTTGTCTCAGTATTTACACATTTGTTACTTTATGATCACTGCACTTTTTCACTCATTATCCTATTTTACTGATGTGATCAATCTAAATAAACACAAGCTTGACTCAATTCCATAACAAAACAAATAGGTTGTGATGACTTCTGCTGGAACTGGTGAGAGAGACGTCTGCTCACCTTGAGGTCTACTGTGTATGTGTGTTGTGTTGTTACAGACTTGTGGATCGGAGGCAAGGCCCGCAAGTGGGTCAACGGAAATCTGTTGCCAGCAATGCAGGGAAGTGGAGTCTCCCCGTGGGGCGCCGGCGAACCCAACGGTGCTCTTGAGGAATGTATCCGCGTGAATAGTAGAGCTGAGTACTTTGCAGCCGACAGAGTCTGTAGTGCAAGTTTTCCATTCGTGTGTCAACTTGTGTAACAGTCAAATTTAGATTGCAGGCTTCAATTTACTTCACTTTTACTTCATCCAGTTTCTTTCCTTTTGTCTATGTAGTGTACTATATTTAATTTTCAGTTGTCTCACTTGTCACTTTCTTTTACATTTTGTTTTTGCATTACATATATTTTCTATTTCGAGTTGTTTTTTCTTTGATATCATTCTGTATTTTTTTCCTTTCTTTTCGTGGGGGGGTTTGTAGGATAGATTTCCCTTAAGGTCCCTGTGATCGTGTATGAGAATTGGAGGCTTCTGATTCCTCCTGACTATGCCATGAAACAATCTCCTTCCATATAGGTGGTGCGTGTTTCGTGGCAATATTTGAAGGACACATTTACCTCCAATTTTCTGACTACATCACAGGGTCCCTTAATTGGCTTTGGTATTGGTATGTGAATCTCTCTTTATTTTGGCATTCTATTTCCTTTCCTAGTTAAAAATTTTACTGCATTCTGACTTAAAAAACTTAAAAAAACTTACATTAGACAAGTGTAAGTACAGTACTATACTGTAAGTACTGTGTGGTGTTAGGGGGGGTAAGGGGATGGGGTATGGGTTGGGGGGATTGGGTATGGGTAGGGGGATGGGGTACAGGTAGGGGAATGGGGTATGGGTAGGGGGATGGGGTATGGGTAGGGGGATGGGGTATGGGTAGGAGGGATGGGTTATGGGTAGGAGGGATGGGTTATGGGTAGGAGGGATGGGGTATGGGTAGGAGGGATGGGGTATGGGTAGGAGGGATGGGGTATGGGTAGGAGGGATGGGGTATGGGTAGGAGGGATGGGGTATGGGTAGGGGGATGGGGTATGGGTAGGGGGATGGGGTATGGGTAGGGGGATGGGGTATGGGTAGGAGGGATGGGGTATGGGTAGGGGGAATGGGGTATGGGTAGGGGGAATGGGGTATGGGTAGGGGGATGGGGTATGGGTAGGGGGATGGGGTATGGGTAGGGGGATGGGGTATGGGTTGGAGGGATGGGGTATGGGTTGGAGGGATGGGGTATGGTTGGGGGGATGGGGTATGGGTAGGAGGGATGGGGTATGTGTGGGGGGGGGAAGGGGAAGTCAACTCAGTAACCCCTTTTATGGACTGCCATTCAAAGATTAAGTTTGAACCAAGATTCCCTCTCTCTCATACATACATACATTCTCTCTCTCTCATACATACATACATACATACATTCTCTCTCTCTCTCTATCACATACTTGCATACATTCTCTCTCTCTCTATCACATACATACATGCATACATTCTCTCACACATACTATACAGTCTGCAGCAGGTGTGAGGTGAGGAAGTGGAGAGTATTGTGGGTAAATGGGGTGTAGAAGGAACAAATGAGAATGGTGAGTATTTGGTGGATGTCTGTGCTGAGAGGGGATTGTTCTTGGCAAACACCTTCTTTCAGCACAAGATGATCCACATGTATACATGGAGAAGAAGGGATGAGAGAGGAGAGCAAAAGAGTTTGATTGATTATGTGGCAGTGGATGAAAGGTTGAGGAAGGATGTGTACGATGCAAAAGTGGTGGTGAGAGGAATGATCCAATGCTCCGACCATTTTGCGGTGTTGGTAAGGATGAAGGTTAGGGTTAAGTGGGAATATAGTAGGCGGGATGAACGGGTGAGGAACAAGCGGGAGATGGCTAGTGGGAAATTAGATGTAGCAGAGTATAGGGAGGGATATAAGAGGAGGGTGGGTGAGGTGCTGGGGGATGCAGGGATGGGGATAGGGGAGAGAGTGGGAGTGAATGCTGTTTATGAAATGTTTAAGACAATAGTATTGAGGACAGCAGCAGAGGTAGTGGGATACAAGACACAGAAGAGGGGCAAGAAAGGGAGTGCTTGGTGGTCAGAAGAAGTGAAAGATGCCACATAGAGAAGAAAAGGAAGGCATATAGGAGAACATTACAGAGAAATGTGTCGGAAGAAGTGAGAGAGAGATGGAAGAGAGAATATAACGTATGTAAGAGACAAGTGAAAAGGATGGTGAGTGAGAGTAAAAGGAGAGTGGATGAGGAGTTTGGTAGGAAACTGAGTGAAAAGTTTAGAGAAAATAAAAAATTATTCTGGAAGGAGGTGAAAAGAGAAAGAGAAGGAAAGTCTGGTAGCGCGAGAATGAAGACAGAGGATGGAGTTACTGTGAGTGGAAGTGAGGAAGTGAAAGAAGTGTGGAAGAGGCATTTTGATGGTCTGATGAATGGGGGGACGGAAGGGGAGGCGGTGGTGACATACATGGGGATGGAGGCAGGTGGTAGACGACAGGGTGTACAGGGAGAATTAGGAAGGGAAGAGGTTAGGAAAGCAATAGGAAAGTTGAAGATGGGAAAGGCACCGGGGGTGAAATGTTAAAGTGTGGGGGGGGAGGTAGTGGTGGAGTGGATGTTGCTTATATGCACATTGACTTGGAGGCAAGGAGAGGTGCCAGAGGATGGAGAAGAGCCATAATTGTACCTTTGTATAAGGGGAAGGGGAGTAAGGAGGAGTGTGGTAGCTATAGATGAATAAGCCTTCTTAGTGTACCGGGGAAGGTGTATGGGAAGGTTCTTACTGAGAGACTGATTGAAGTAACAGGGAATAAAGTTAGTGAGGAGCAGGGAGGGTTCAGAAAGGGTAGAGGATGTGTGGACCAAATATTTGTATTAAAATCAATAGTGGAAAAATATATTGGGAATGGTAGAAAGTTGTATGCTGCCTTCACGGACTTGGAGAAGGCATACGATAGAGTTGATAGGAAAGCTATGACAGAGGTGTTGAGAATTTATGGGGTTGGGGGGCCTTTGCTGAAAGGCATTGAGGCCTTTTATGCAGAGGCAACAGCATGTGTGCGGGTAGAGGGTGATCTAAGTGAGAATTTTAATATCAGTGTAGGGCTGAGACAGGGATGTGTTATGTCACCATGGCTGTTCAATATATATATATGGATGGTTGTATGAGAGAGATGAAAGCCAAAGTGAATGGCCTAGGGGTGAAATTGAAGTTGAATGAAGCAAATTGGTCCTTGGTGGCAATTATGTTGCTAGAATAGAAACTGGTTCAAAATACAAACTTTATCTGTTCATCTTAGCATAATTTTAGAGTACATGAGAATGGACGCATATTTATGCTACAGACTTTACCTAATTCACCTACAGTAGTTTTAGTGAGTATTATATCTATTAACTTATGCATGAAGAACATGTATACTTAGATTATTTATACCCCAGGCTCATCATGATGTTTGTTATTAATAATTTAAGAGGAATAAAGACCACCCAGGCCTTGATGAATCAGTAGGATGAGGGTCTGATAAGGTGATAGAGAGGAGGGACAGCAGGCAATATTAAGGGTATAGTATACTTTTGGTACATTAGAGCACCTTGATTCTACCACAGTATGCCAAGAAACAGTGCCAGATTAACATAAATAATGATGATCTGTTGCTTGGAATAGTTTGGAGGAATCAGTTGCTCCAGATTTACCAAGACTGTACCACTCTACCCCCTTAATAATAATAATAATAATGACGATAACGAGCACCTAGGCCAGTTGAGTAGGAGACAGACAGGGAGAAGATAAAACCACAAAGATAATAAGCTACAGTATATATACGAGACAAAAGGCAGGTATGGAATAAAATCCCTGTGTCAAAGTGGTCGTGCAAACTGAAGCACTGGTAGGATTGTTGTGGTGGTGTTGACGAGGTATTCTGAGTCCACTACAATATAGAAGTCACTAAACAGAAGCCAGGACTGTGGTATAGACATAAGGATCTCAGTAATGTAGTCGGAAAATTGAAGGTTAGAGAATCCTTCAAACATTGCCACGAAACACCACCTACATTAAAGGGGCTTGTTTCATGGCATAATCAGGAGGAATCAGAAGCCATCAGGTCTCATACATGAACACAGTTTCAAACGAGACTAGAAGGTTGTGTATGTATTAAGTATATTAATAATAAAGCTTATACCTTATTATAGATGCTTACACTGTTAGACTATTAATTGTAAGACTTTAATGCATAAGCAAAACTGTTTGTCACAAAAAATCCGATCAAATGCACAATATGTGTCCTCTAATAAAGTGAACCTAAATCTTACCCTAATTTTACATTGATTAGAAACAGAAGTTTAGTTCAGAACAGATTCCTATTATATTACTTACAATGAAGAACTATGTAATCTTGAGAAGTTTCACCAAAAATGTATAAATGTATGACATTTTGTTGCACATATTAATTAATCTAAAAAACTTCAATTGAAAGACTACTGGGGAGGACCAAGGCTCCTAATGTGACAGTGACCCTGTCCAACACAGAGGAGGAATTAGTCAGGGAGGAGAAAAAGAAAACATTGAAAAAAAAAAAACCAAGGAAAGGAGGGACAGTAGGAAGCAGAAAAGATAACCAGACACTGAATTAAAAGAAAGATAAGTACTGTGGAAGAACTGATGAAAAGAGAACCCTCACAATGTATGGCTTCCACAATTTCAGTATACAAAAAGTAATATTTTCACGTATGACTCAACTTGGTGTAACTTTCTAATATGCAGTATAGTACTGATGTCATTAATTTTATGACTGGTAGGTAACAATACCATTATGTGTGGTTGTTGGTGCATACAGCCTCCAAGGTTTAGGTACATTAGCCCCACTAACCACTCTTCCAGGAGCATAGAATGAGTTGACTTAACTTTTATTAGATGGTAATACACCTCAGTTAAAAACTTGGTTTTGTAAGAGGCAAAGCATATATCCATTACTATACTCCTTTGTCATAGCCTTCACCTTAAGGAGAATTCCTATCCTATGAAGGTGGATACACGCATATCCCCAATCCATATCAAGGGTTTTATTCATATTAATATGTTAAGAACAGAGTGGTTGTAGAAATTAAAGTACCAAATTGAAGACAACGTTCATTGTGGAATATAGCAATGTTCTCATAATATGAACTTAAAGCACATGATAAAGTTCTATAAAACAATTATATTATGACCAAATAAAGGCAATATACTTTTAAGGACTAATCTAAGTAATTACAGCATACTTAAGGTATGTTTGCCAAATAAAATATTTTCATTACTGGACCAAGACAAAACTACAAACAACAAACTTGATAATAGGTCACAGACTAGTGCAAAAGTAGGCATGGTAAAATAAACTAACAGATAAGAGTGTGTTAAAGCAAAAACTCAGTCCTTTCTGCCATTTTGGTGACTAAACTACACACTCCACGACTTCAGAGTACAGTATGTATTCCAATCATATATATCAGTAACTTTTGTTGTCCCAAGTTCATTAATATCTCCACACCACACTACTGTCAGCAATAGCCAGGTATGGAACACAAATACCAAAATGACGCAAGGAACTGACTTCAATCTATCAAGAGTCTGTATGTTGAAGGTAACTGCTAATCAATGTAATGACTACAGTAGCAGCCTCATCCTGGACTATGAGGTTAGTTTCCCTTCAAGGTTATTAAAACTGCAAATTTATAGATGGAAAATGAGATCCTCCCTAAGTCTATGTGCATCATCACATTTCAAAGGCCAAAAATCAAAGTCAAACTTCAGCAAGTACAACCCCCAAAAAATTTAATGCAGGTTGAGCAAGAGCCTTTACTTTCCAATTATATTCCAGGCATTCCTCCATTTCCATCTAGTAAAGAAAGGTCAGATTACGATGGTGTGGAAACAAATTGGGAAGGGCCTCAAAATAAACAAGAAAATTAACATTGAATTAGTTCTGACTGATATATATCCCCATACAATGGATACAGATACAAACTCAATATATTGCTGAATAACTAATTCACTCATTGTGCTGGATAAGTCAAATTATTTAACAGATTCTTATACTGATGATTATGACAAAAGGTTGAATTAAAATAACAAATCTTGAGCAGATTACCTGTAAATGAAATATCCTATGTACTGCTTTGTGTGATCACAGATTAATATGCCAAATTACGCTATGCTTATTTCAGTTGAGACATTTTTCCTGATATTCATATAATACTGATCTATAGAGATGGTTCACTACTACAATCCTTGACAAATTTACACTACCAATATATGATAACCAGAGTGATTTTTTAAACGGGTAAAAATGCAGTGGTTTCCCTCAAGTTTCAATATTTAGTTGTGTCAGTTCCTATAATTTTACCAAAGAAATGTAACTGTTTTTTTTACCTTGATATAAAAAGTCACTACAGGCAAGAGATACCGTATTGCTTTACATAATAAATACACTTGACAAGAGCATTTAGTGCATACAAGATTTATATAAATTATTAATGGGAAAACAAAGATATTTCCAGCAAACTGAAGGCTGTTGATTCCTCCAAACTGTGCCCAGAAACAGACTATCCCAGTAAAGTTGGAGGAGTCAGAAGCCTCCAATTCCTTAATATTTTACCCATACTCCATAACACAGTACATCATAGAATATTTTTTCAACAATGCACGTAACACAAAAAGACTTGTCAGATTCACTGCTGTTGATAACAATTATAGTGATTATTCTATTGCTGATAGTGTACTAACTTTCCAATGTTTGCACAAAATTTTTTAGGGGAACAAATCTAGTGCATGGATAGTTATTGTTAGCATGCACACAACCCACAGCCCTCATGTACAAATGTACAAGATTAGCAGTAAAATGAACCCTTGATGTAACACAAACTACTTTAATTTTCCCACAATTCAATCTGCCATATGCTAAGTCCATCATTTATAAGATCTTCTAATGTGATCTTGTGATCATTTTCTATATACACCAAGTCAACTCGTATTACATACAGTGTTGAATATATTTGTGTTATATCAGGGTCTACTGTAAAACAGCAATCTTAATTTATGTCTAACTGAAAATAGTAACAGCATTTCCTTCCTCGGCCAAGCATTATTACGGCACTCTCATTATCAGCTCCTTGAGGAATTCCTCTGGATTCTCGATGTCGTGAAGCAAACCTGAAAAAGCAAAACAAGTGGTAAATTACAAGGGATTGAAGGTCACAGTACAATTGTCTCCTCCATTCCCTTCAAGTATGGAGTGTGAGAGATTAATTTCCTACACTCCAACCAATATCACTTGAGTGTGGAAGGTGTGATGGTGATTCAAATACATGAGTCAGAACTTGTGAGATCTGAATTAAGTAGGAAGGGAAGGTATTCAATACTTGGTGGGAAATGCAGGAGTGGAGGCAACTGTACAGTCAGCAAAACAAGTATTGGAACCACCCTAAACATTGAAATTAACTGTAACTATCCATAAGGGTTTCAATACTATTTTTGCCGATTGTACCTATGTATGGTAGAAGTATGCTCTCTCATGAACTATGCACTTCATACTGACAGATTTATAAAAAGTCTGAAATAGTTCAACATGAAAAATATTATATGATCATAGCATGTCAACCTTCAGTTGTTGTTGTTGATGTTCTCCCAGGGCAGAATGGCCTCCTGCCCCACAGACCCCTGGTACACTCTGGTCGCAGTGAAAAAACAAATTAAAATAAAGGAGGGGCTGGCCCTATATGCCTGGGCTACCGAAGCACATCCCAAGGAAATGGGACCAGAGCTTACTGGACCAGGGAGTCTGGGGGCCTCCGACCGCCAGGGAGATTGGGGGGAAGGCTTTGATCCCACAGCCAGTGCTGTGGGCCCAAGTCCACGTTACCACAAGAGCTACAAGTGGGGCCGTACCTTCCACGAGACCAGCCCTGAAGGGACCATAAGAGGGAGGGAGTTTACACTGCTGCATGCAAAGGGAAATGCACCCCCGTGTGCTGGCGGTCCACACAGCAGTGGAAAAAAAAAAAAAAAAAGGCCTCCGGTTGCAGTACACCTCACGTGGATTTTTAATCCATGTGGGCAGGTCTCGTCAAATCCACTAGAAAGTGACCAGATCCTACAACAATCTTTATTCTAGCCCTGTGGGGGATAACTAATATTCACAGGGCCCAGTGGGGCTGACTTTATTCTCTGTGAATATTAGTTATCCCCCACAGGGCTAGAATAAAGATTGTTGTAGGATCTGGTCACTTTCTAGTGGATTTGACGAGATCTGCCCACATGGATTAAAAATCCACGTGAGGTGTACTGCAACCGGAGGCCTTTTTTTTTTTTTTTTTTTTTTTTTTCCACTGCTGTGTGGACCGCCAGCACACGGGGGTGCATTTCCCTTTGCATGCAGCAGTCTAACCTCCCTCCCCCTTATGGTCCCTTCAGGTATGGTCTCGTGGAAGGTACGGCCCCACTTGTAGCTCGTGGTAACGTGGACTTGGGCCCACAGCACTGGCTGTGGGATCAAAGCCTTCCCCCCAATCTCCCTGGCGGTCGGAGGCCCCCAGACTCCCTGGTCCAGTAAACTCTGGTCCCATTTCCTTGGGATGTGCTTCGGTAGCCCAGGCATATAGGGCCAGCCCCTCCTTTATTTTAATTTGTTTTTTCACTGCGACCAGAGTGTACCAGGGGTCTGTGGGGCAGGAGGCCATTCTGCCCCGGGAGAACATCAACAACAACAACAACAACTAATATTCACAGAGAATAAAGTCAGCCCCACTGGGCCCTTGTCAACCTTCAGTAACCAGACATACCAATAATGTTACACCTGGGAGGGAATAAAACAAGATAAATTTAAAATGAAAAAATACATCAGTTCACTTCCAACTGTAACCTTATACACTTGTTATGAAAAGGTTCCAGGCTACATAAATTGTTGATTATATAGCATAGTAAATGCTTCATGAAATTTGCTTAGATGTAAAGACACAATCAAATACCCACCAACACTTTCCTTCTATCGTAGTAAATATCTTGGTAATAAAGAACATGTGTATGAATTTGCAGCACCTCATATTAATAATTGAGTGGGTTGAGTTAACGTAAGGTGTTGCATGATTATATTTTGAAATGATACAGATATATTTGCACGAGTTAAGGAAGGTGTCGGTGGATATATGATTGTGGCTGTACACTTATTTACTGAAAAAACTTCAAGATGTGAGGTGGGAGATGGTTCATTCTTGACAAATAAACAGAGTAATGGACTGCATCAAAGACATACCAACAACATCACAAAACTCTGCAAATGAAGCGATGGGCAGCAGCTCCTCTTGGTAGGTGGAGAGCAGCTTGGATGACGCCTCCACCAACACCTGGTCATTGTGACGAATGAACTCAGCCACGGTCGTGCTCCACTCGCCCTCACTGCTTGATTTCTATAATATGATGATGAAATAATTACTTCTAATATACATGCAAAACTCAACTCCTCTTAAGAGTTAATAACAAGAGCACATACTTTTACCAACCTACACTCACTCTTGTAACTCACAGACTGTACCATGAAGATAAAAATTAACGAGGATAAACAAAACACGCAAAATCTAGCTCTCTCTATAGAGCTTTATTACACATGGCACTCTTTGTACGGGGTCTTACTGTGCTATACAATAGTTGTCCTACCTTAAAGAAAGTATTATAGATTCCATCCACCAGAGCCCAGAATATGGCTGCATGTTTATACACGGGCCAGTCCTTAGTGGTGGGCTGATCAGTGGTGTTGGTCCTGGTGCCCTGTGCTGGTGGTGGTGGTGGTGGGTGGTGTGGGGAGATGGACCGTATGTGTGCCACTATGATGAGACGCTGGAGGTACGCCACCCTCAGTGCCGACCACTGGGAGGGAGAGAACACAGCCAGCGCCAGGACACCCATGTAGAAAGCCCCCTCTGCCTCATACGCAGACTCTACCCACCGCTCCACCGCCGAGGATTCCAGAAACGTGGAGAGTTTCTTCTCCTCCCGGCTGCCTGAGCGTGTTCTGTGCACAGATAGGAAGTCTTACACAACAGCTGGTGATATTGGCATGTTCACATTTCTGACTGGTATGTTTATGTTCTAACTTGTGTATACAGTACATTGAAAGACAAAATTTGTGGTCATGCTGTCCAGTTGTTATTGAAATACAGCAAATCCTTGTGAAACCCAGGCCACAGCTACAAACCAAGGTCAAATGGTTTATTGTTTACCAGACATTTCCACCAATCTTCTTAACATATCTTTTGTTTTTCACAGTACATAGTCATGTTTGTGTTGAAGATTGTGACTCGCATATTCACATCTGTTACCTTTAGTTCATATATGAAACTTACGTGTTGATGACATAGAGAGCCATGTGCAAGATGTAGGGAATAAGGTTCATGTTGGATTGCCGCCCTCCACCGCCTGTGTCGTCACTGAAAGATTTCTCATTGGCAAATCTCAGCAGCAGCAGCTTGAGGTCATGGAGTGTTGAGGAGTAGCTGATGTCCCTGAACCAAAAATATACATAATGTACAGTAGAAAACACACTGACTGGTGTGAGGAATTAGAATTTTGAGAGCTAAGTAATAAATACATATGAAGCATTGAATACCCAACATTGATTAGGGAGTGTGGCTGCATGTTGTGAAAGAGTGGGACAAACAAACAGAGGGATAGACACACAGCGATATAAATTGAAAAATATTACAAGAGAGTGAGAGAGAAAGAGACCTGTGTGTAGTACACTCCTGGAGGTATGTGTTGTGGCGGGCCAGACACGAGGCAAAAGCTGACTCGGGCACTTGGGGTCCCCAGAGTGGCAGCAATCCATTGGCTCTGGTATTGGCGTTGTGTAGTGCTGCGCTCTCCCACTCGTCCCGGGCCCTAGATGATCTGTGTGGTCATAATACAGCAAACATTATATCTCTGAAGGACAGTGATATTTCCTCTGTTAAATAGCATCACTTGGAGTCATTCATATATCAGTTAGCATTGTGTAATGCCAGATAAAATGGATTCCAATTACATTTCCTCTCTGTTTCATGCTCAAATATTTCTCATCAACCCAGCCTCACATCTCCCACCTGACAGCAGCGAGATGACAGTCAACGTGGACAACATTGAAGTGTGAGACGGTACAGTAGCCAAGGGTTTTGTGTTGCTTGTTCTCAAACTCCTCCACCACACACCGCTTACTGAATGTATACACTGCCAACACCTTCTGGGGCTGACACCGGTATCCCTCCAGGCAGATGGCACACACCTTCACATTGAAGAAATAAAAAAATATAAAATTATAGTGAAATTAAAATATATATACACCTCGGTCTCATATAGAACGTGTTCACATAGAACGATTCTCGTATAGAACGAGCGACCAAAATATTAGCTTAAAATTATTTTACATAACGATTGCATCCATATAGAACGGGTGGCGAAAATAAGTGAAGCAAATCCGAGGAGTTCTTATACAAAACGAGCGAAATCATAATGAACGTGTCAGGAAATTATATCACTGGCGTCTGTATAGTGTGGGTGAGTGTGTTGCCACCACTTCTCCCACTCCTTCCCCCTACCCAGTGTTGCCAGGTGCAAGGAAATTTCTCTGTTTTAGGGAATTTTGAAATCCACACAGGGAAATTATATAAAGATTGTTCAAAAGTAAACAGTGAAAGTCTTACCAGAAGAAATACCAAAAAGACCGTCAATGTTCAAGAGTAAACAGGGAATTATTGAGTCAAAAAGTGAAATTCTAAAGTTGAAGTTAGGGAAATTTCGTGTTTGACTCACTCGTTTTTAGTGATTAAGAGTTAACCACCAGCTTCAAACAACAACAACACTCAGTCATGCCAGGTGGTGCATTTACAAAACGGAAGGCCATTTCCTTCGATATAAAGAAGGAAATTATTTCTCGGAAAGAGAAAGGAGAAGGAAACACCAGCGTATGGTTAATAAAAGAAAACAAACAATGATCACGCACTATCTCCCCCCTACCACCTCCACCACCACGGATGCCGCTGACTCGTCTCAGTCACATGAGTCGCCTGCGAAAACCTTAATACGAATTGTAAAATGCATTTTACATACATCCCTGTACACTGTGTACAGTAGGATTAAGGCAAGAAAAACCTTGAAAAGTATTTTATGTTAATTTCAGGGACAATTTTGGTGATTGATCGACCAAATGTGATTTTCCCCATAGGTTACGTGTATCACATAGAACGATTTCACATAGAACGACGTCTTCTATCGACCTATTGGACGTTCTATAATAGACCGAGGTCTATATATATATACACCTCGGTCTCGTATAGAACGTCCAATAGGACGATAGAAGACGTCGTTCTATGTGAAATCGTTCTATGTGATACACGTAACCTATGGGGAAAATCACATTTGGTCGATCAATCACCAAAATTGTCCCTGAAATTAACATAAAATACTTTTCAAGGTTTTTCTTGCCTTAATCCTACTGTACACAGTGTACAGGGATGTATGTAAAATGCATTTTACAATTCGTATTAAGGTTTTCGCAGGCGACTCATGTGACAGACGAGTCGGCGGCATCCGTGGTGGTGGAGGAGGTAGGGGGGGAGATAGCGCGTGATGGTGGTGGAGGTGGTAGGGGGGGAGATAGCGTGTGATGGTGGTGAAGGTGGTAGGGGGGGAGATAGTGCGTGATCATCGTTTATTTTCTTTTATTAACCATACGCTGGTGTTTCCTTCTCCTTCCTCTTTCCGAGAAATAACTTCTTTATATCGAAGGATATGGCCTTCCGTTTTGTAAATGCACCACCTAGCATGACTGAGTGTTGAAGCTGGTGGTTAATTAACTCTTAATCACTAAAAACGAGCGAGTTACACACAAAATTTCCCTAACTTCAACTTTAGAATTTTCCTTTATGCCTCAATAATTCCCTGTTTACTCTTGAACATTGACGGTCTTTTTGGTATTTCTTCTGGTAAGACTTTCCCTGTTTACTTTTGAACAATCTTTATATAATTTCCCTGTGTGGATTTCAAAATTCCCTAAAACAGAGAAATTTCCTTGCACCTGGCAACACTATATATATAGGTAGGGGGAAGGAGCGGGAGAAGTGACGGGAACACACTCACCCACACTGTACAGACGCCAGTGATATCATTTCCTGGCACGTTCATTATGATTTCACTCGTTTTGCATAAGAACTCCTCGGATTTGCTTCACTTATTTTCGCCACTCGTTCTATATGGATGCAATCGTTTTGTAAAATAATTTTAAGCCAATATTTTGGTCGCTCGTTCTATACGAGAATCGTTCTATGTGAACACGTTCTATATGAGACCAAGGTGTATATATATATATATATATATATACTATCAGAGTCAAAACTTGTGTCGTGATATCTAGCGAAAACATATAGTAGAGGGCCAACCATACTGGAGAGAGATAGATAGATAGAGATAGAGAGATAGATAGAGAGAGAGAGAGAGATCTCTCTCTCTCTCTGTCAAATATATTTAATACAAGCTCAGAAAATGCGTGCGCACTGTACCAGTAAAAACTCAAAAACTATTGATGAAAACTGAACAATATTATGTATGCTGTTACCTCCCCCCCCCCTACCCTCACTACACTCACAACCTCTCAAGGGACATTGTCCTTACTTTTAACATTAGTTTAGAATTACTGTACTGTATTTTTTATGTACAGTACAGTATTAATTCAAATTCATCCCCTAGATCACCTCAATTTTCCAGTTATCGGTCATTCTCCATTAATGGAACCCCTTTTTGTCCATTAAATCGAGGGTCGAGTGTATATATATACTGTATATAGATTTGATTATCCGGCTTCGACAGGGATTTTAAAAGTTTGGAAAATCAATTTTTCCGGATAGTTGAATAAACCTGTTTTCTATTGTCGTACGCCATACATAAGTATAGAAGTATGTAGCTAATGTAGCATGACTTGTACACACGGTAATAATACGACATACATAATGATTAATGCAATGTAGCCTACAATGTACACTAATTCACCATTGTAATGTGTACCATTAAAAGGAAGGGCTGGATATGGGAGCCCTTTTCTAGTCTATTTTCTGTTTCACTGTGAATACCACTCTCTTACATCTGGGCTTACTCTTACCGGCAAGTGTAACACGAGCCATGGCTATTACGTATTTCACCAAATTTCGGGTAAATCAATATACAGTACTTTAGGGTGTAGTGGCATGGACACTGTTTACTCTTCAAAACAAAGGCAGTAACCAGCAAATTACGCGTGTGCAGCTGCACTTCGGTCCATGTGGAGTGGAGCGGGAATTAAATGAATCGGGCCTGATGGTTGCGAGGTAAATTTGAAATTCCAGTTATGTCCTGGATTTTCTATGGTCGATTGAGTTTAGAATTTTTCTTTAAATTGTTCGGTTAAGCGCCAATTCCGGTTGATTGGCTCCCGGATAATCGAAAGATATCTTTCAGAGTTACAACAAAATATAATTATAGTTGCTCCTCCTATTGACCTATTTCCCTTTTTCTAGACATCCTACACACTCAATCAGGTTTCAAAACTCACCAATCCTGACTCTTCAGCAATCTCGCCCATCTGTGAGAGTAGTGTGGACTGTGATGTGATCTGTTCCTTGTCGTTGGCCCGTAGACCCAATCGACTCAGTTCCTTCTTCCTCGTCTCCATCGCCAGTCGCTTCTTTTCCTGTCGGGTCTGACGTCGCACGTCCTGCACCTGAAACAATTTATTAAAGTTAATAAACTCACAGCAGAATATTGCAGTTTCCTCAACATACTCTTTCGTAGTACGTGGATGACATTATGCTGACATTATATACAGTTATAGCATACATAGCTTCACTTATACTGTATAAGGTTAATATTCAAACATCTTCCTTGGTATACAAAGTAGCAATCATATACATTAATCCAGTCTATGGCAAAATATGAAGGTTTTAGCAATCTTCAATTCCTCGTTAATACTCCTCATAACAAAATAAGAGTGATAACCTGAAAAAAGGTAAGAAAAAATATGTGGAAAAAATAAAAAACTACAGAATATATTAAAAATAGTGCAAGATCTAACCTGTACAGCAATACTGGGGTCGTCCCTGAGTGCCTCGAGAAGGTTCTCAGCCACGGAACCCACATGCTGGTCAGAGGAGATCTGCTCGAGGCGGTGGATGGCAGGTATACAGTTGGCTGCCACCGCCTCCTGTGTCCCTCGGTGCTTGGTGGCCAGACCTTGGGAAAGGGGGAGGGGGAGAGAGTCTATGTCAGTCTGTCCACAGTAAGCCTTCGATATAAGGTGATTAAATTTAGCATTATCCTTTTAACACACTCAGCAAATCACTTTGATGATATGGTAATAAATAACATAAGCCTTGGAAAACATTTGGTGGTCTTCAATAAAGGACTGAGTGTAAAATGAAGTGGTGGATATAAGTATTTTAAAATTCATTTTATATCAAGGGTCTACTGTATTTATAGCTTTGACACCTCATTCACTCCCTTCAGGAACTTTTCTCAAGGGGGTGGCCACAGCAGAAGAGTTTCCAGTTCTCCCTATTCCAACACTCCCTCTTTGCTCTATTTATTCCTCCCTTTCCACTCACATTCATCTCCCTCATTTACTTTTCCTCCCTGTTCACCCTTTCTTCATACTAAATAATAATGCATGAAACTCTACTCTCCTTACGGTGCATTTATATTAATTTTGACAGAAATGTCAAGTCTCCCACCAATATACAAGATCTACCTGTGTGTGCAAAAGAGAGCACAATGTTAAGAAGATTCTTTACTGATGACATTTAGCTACTCCTTATTCATGAAAGAGAAAGAGTAGTGAAACCTTGTTAAAAAAGGCTCTACTTAAATGGTGTTTTGGTTACCTACATAAATTCTTTAAATTTATCTGCCCCTGGTCAGTCAGGAGTTAAGGAGGAAGGACAGTGCTGGTGGTAAATCTGGAGCAACTGATACCTTCAAACTATTCCAAGCAACAGGCCACCATTATTTTTGTTAATCTGGTCCTGTCTCCTGGTATACTTTTGAGGAATCATGGTGCTCTAATGTACCAAAAGTATACTCCCCTCTTAACCACTTAGCCGTGGGCCTTATCTACCGTGGCAGTTCTGGCTTACGGCCCTCTCCTCCCGTCATTCATCAAACGATCAAAATGCCTCTTCCACACTTCCTTCATTTCCATTCACAGTAACTCCATCCTCTCTCTTCATTCTCACGCAACAAGACTTTCATTCTCCTCTTTCTCTTTTAACCTCCTTCCAGAATAATTTTTTATTTTCTCTAAACTTTTCACTCAGTTTCCTACCAAACTCCTCATCCACTCTCCTTTTACTCTCACTCACCATTCTCTTCACTTGCCTCTTACATACATTGTATTCTCTCTTCCACTTCTTCTGACACATTCCTTTGCAGTGTTCTCCTATATGCCTTCATTTTCTTCTCTACTGTATCTTTCACTTCTTGTGACCACCAAGCACTCCCTTTCTTGCCCCTCTTCTGTGTCTTGTATCCCACTACCAATGCTGCTGTCCTCATCACTAGTGTCTTAAACATTTCATACACATCATTCACTCCCACTCCCTCTTCTATACCCATCCTTGCATCCTCCAGCACCTCACCCACCCTCCTCTTATATACCTCTCTATACTCAATGTCATTCAATCTTCCACTTGCCATTTCCCATTTGTCCCCCTCTCCATCCTTCCTACCATACTCCCATTTTGCTCTGACCCTAATCCTTGCCAGCACTGACATAGGCTATTCCTCTCACCACTCTAGCATCCATCACATCTTTCCTTATCCTTTAAGCCACAGCTAAGTAATCTATCAAACTCATTTGCTCTCCCCTTTCATCTCTCCTCTTCCATATATACCAGTGGATCAGCCTGTGCTCGAAGCAGGTGTTGGCAAGGAACAACCCCGCCTCGGTACACACATCCACCAGGCACTCACCATTTTCATTTATTCCATTCACATCCCACTTGCCAACTACATTTCCTATTCTCTCATTCCCTACATTCCCATTCATGTCCCTCACAAGGACTATCCTCCTCCCTCTCTCAAAACTTCTCAGACAGTCAATCAATTCAGGATATTGAAGTACATTCAGGATACAGGATATTGAAGTACAAATCTTTAGCTTTCTCTTGATGTACTTGTTAAGACTAGGTCTAAATGGACATCTGTAGGATGGGTAGCCAGCTCATAATGAACAATTCAATATTCACTTTTACACTCTATTTACATATCTGAGTATATTTTCACACTCTGATTTTGTTATAAAACATGTCAGAATCACATTTTTCAACACAATAATATGAAATATAATGTCAGAGTCGTTTTTACGTACATACCTGTATAATACGATAATTACAGGAAAAACGGAGCTCTGAAAATACGTCCTTCCACCCTCACTGCTAGTTCAACACTGGCAGGAGGAGTGTGGCTGGCACAGGGGGAGTCCAAACAACCCCAAAATCAGTGTTGTCACTCGAGACAACCATGTTATTGGGCGTGCAATTTTAAAAACTGCTTTGTCAAGAAATTTCGTCACCCGCGGTCCTCCACACTTGTTGCTGGTGATGAGAATTCTCGTCACCCGCGGTTTAAAGGTTAAACAGAAGCCAGTGCGTCTGTCCACGTGTGAGGTGAGTGTGCTAACCACCTGGCCACCACACGGACTCCAGGGTGTTATAGGCAGTAAAAAAAAAAAAAAAAGAATTGTTCATACCTGTAAGGAGTCTGAGGATGTACTTGAGGGAGGGTCTTGCCAGGAATTCCTTCCACTCATCATTGCACACTACCACCAGCTTCTTGCTCACCGGCATGTGGTTCTCTATGTAAGCCAATGCATCCTGAAAGAAGGTACAGTACAGTTAAGGGAAGATTACCTTTTTGGTGCAGGGTACCTTGGTTCCTCCAAACGATGCCAGAAAACAGACGGCTTTAATATCACTAATTGTGTGTACAAGAGATGTGGTATGAGTGAGAAGGCAATTGGTATTGATTGTGGAGTGGTTGAGAGAGTGAAGCGTAATACACCGAGATGGTTTAGACATGTAGAGAGAATGCAAGGCGAGGAATTTGTAAAGAAGGTGTATGGAAGTGAAGTTGTGGGAGGCAGACCTCAGGTTAGATGGCAGAACAGAGTGGAAGAGTATGTAAAGGAGAGAAACGTGAGGGGCAGAGGAGGGCTTGACCAAGTAAGGAAGGAGTGTTGGAACAGGGAGAACTGGAGACACTTCTGACGTGGCCATCCCCTTGGAGGGAGTTCCCGGAGGGAACGAGGCGTCAGAGCTATAGATAGATAGATAGATAGATAGATAGATAGATATGGGATATGTTTTGTGGCATGCTTTGGACTAACCATTTTGGGAGTTTAGGAACTTTTATTTTTTTATTTATTTTTTTTATTTATTTTTTTTATACCTCAACTTCAGAACTGTAGACTGTCAGTAGCCCGTGACTGTTTCGAGGCCCCGAGATTATTGGGTGTCGCACTAAATGAGACAGTGGGGCTTCTCTTCTGTCCCACTAGACATGGTCACAATCTCCCCAACTCATCACCTGCGGTATGACCTCGTAAGGACCTTGTACTGATCAAAAACTCTTCCTGACAATGTCAAGAAACAAGCTTTTTCAATGTTGGTGGTGTTTGGTAGCAATGTTTGAAGGACTAGGTTAACCTCCACTTCATCTAAATGTAAACACTTTATTTAACCTTACCACAGCAATGAATTGATCAGGGGTTACATTGATGGGATGATTCAGTGATTAGTTCCATTGGTTAGAAATCCTTTCACCTCCTTCACTTACCTTGACAATGTTGGCCCTGATGATCATGTCCTTTAGCTGGTTGCCATTCTCATTACGCTCGATGCCATCACAGAACACACAGAAGGACTCCATCTTGGCGGTGTCTTCAGCCGAGTGTTCTGTATCAAACCTCTCAAAGTCAAGGACAGGCCGGAAGTGTCCCACCAGTAGTTCCATCTTCTCTTTGTGGCAGAACACCAGGAACGGCAACACACGCATCAGTCGCTGACGTACCTGCAAACATTGGTGCTCATGATTATATTCTATATCCTTCAAAACACTAGAGTAGGTTTTATATATATAATATATATATAAACACTTTACATTTTACAGGACTGATAAGACACTTTAAAGCTTATATGGTAATGGATGACAGAAGCCTGTGAAAACATTTTGGGGCCTTGAATGGGGGCTGAATGAACAAAAAATGCTGACATATATGTTCATGTAAAATCATCAAAGTCCTTGCTGTATATCAACTTAAAATACCTGTCTTCACATAACAATAAATAACACAAAATTATATAAACCAAATAAAACAAACATTTTAATCATCAATAAAGTAATCAATATCTCCATAAATAGCAGGGCACATGAGCAATGATAACACAAAACACCTTCTGGATGGATTTAGTACTGACCTTGTTAACGAGTGCTTACCTGAGCATTGGTGCGTGAAGATGTGGCCACATAGTTGAGGAGGAGGTGGATGTCTTCTAAGGTGCCACAGGTCTCTACAAACTCTGTGTAGGAAGCTGCCGGCATGGATGAAGCCTCCACCAGTACAGCCTCCAACACCTGCACACACACACACACATACTGTACATCATTATCATCAATACCCCATTTTCTGTTTTTAAAGAGGTGTTGAATTCCATGTTCAGGGATGGAAACAACAATGAGAGAGACAGAATACCCATTGAAAAGGGTCATACTCATATTCACTCCCCATTCCAAACCTATGATATACATATATACATACTCTACTGTAAATAAATTAAATCTAGTAATTGGATGAATGTGCAACAGGTATCCGGAAATTCTAGTTATTTTAGAGTATGGTAATAATGGTCATCAAAAACACATGGTAAGAAACCACTAAAAGAACAAGGGGGCACAACATTAATAAACAACTGAACAATTTATATATATATGCCCACTCCTATCTCTTCCTCTCTTTCTTTCCCCTTGCCAACTGACCTGAAGGAGCTGCTCTGTGAGTGAGGCACCTCCAGGGGGTCCAGCAACTACCTCAGGCTCAGCTGCCAGACACTGCTTGAGAGTGTGGAGGAGTGTGGCGATGGCATTGAGTGAGGGAACCATTAGACGCTCTCGGTTCACACGCACCTGGAGTGAGTAAGAGATGACACCTAAAGTTTACAGAATACTTAAATGCTGGGGAAGGATTTACAAGGTAAAAGACAAAGAATAATACAATGTTTTCCACTTAAGTGATTTTACCTTGACACAATACTGGAAGAGCTTGAGCAAGACAGTGACCAGGGCCCGGGCATATGACAGGTCACTGATCCTCTGCAGGCACTCCAGCATCACCTGTAACACACATCATTGCAACATCATGTACTCTGCTCTTCAACACATATCACTGTCATCATTATCATTTAGTCCTGGACTGATCTTGCATGTGGCCTATAGACCTCCAATGAAAAATTTGTGTGTTATTCTATGGATGATGACATATGTTTCGGACATTTGTAAGAGTTGTTTTGGGAAATGAAAATGTTCAGTGATGGTTCTGTCCATCCTGCACAAACTATCCCTACCAGTTCTCATGCCCAGAAAAATACTTCCAATCCTAGGCAATTTAAAATGTTAAACTGGTGACTGTGCTGTGGACTCACCTCAAGGCCGCCACACTGGGACATGACCCCGGCCATGCGGTACACTTGCTCATTGTCTACATCCTCCTCTTTCTTCTTGTCCAGGGTTTCCACAAACTCCTCGGTGGCATCTCCCAGCAGACCCCTCATGCGGTAAACCACCCTCATGGCATCACTCTCGCTGTTCTCCGCAAGCCATACTTTCTTGAACACCTGTGATGGGGTTTGTTGTCACATGTATTAGTGTTAATATTCCAGTCTTTTAATTTGAGCTATTCCATTGTCTTTTTTTTTCTCTATTTGTCGAGCTCTCTGCAGTTGTGTGCAAGTTTGTAAATCATGACCTAGGTGTGTGTGTGCGTGTTTATACAAGACTTTGCACGCTATCCAAAATGAAATAAAAAAAAACACTATCAAACCTATTGCTGTACCAAGTACCTCTTTGACTGGAAGGTCGAGTGATATGATCTTATTGCAGACGAGGAGTTCCATCCCACTGTCATCCTCTAGCAGTGCCACCAACTCACAGTCCTGGCAGATCTTGTTCTTGACATCTCTCATCAATGGCCCCAGACCAGAGTCCAGACTGCTGTATGGGTTCCCAACCATGCGGCCCTGAGTAGAAAGATGGTGGTCAGGGTGTGGCTTCGTGTTCTCAGTTATATGGTACAGTAGGTTCGCCTATTAAGCATGTTCTCAATGAGCGATTCACCTTATGCGCGACGAACCCCAAATTATTATCTTCTTATGCGCGATGATTTCCACAGAAGGCATTTTTGTGGCCAAGAGTAGCCCAAATCCCCAGCTGTTCCCTGAAGAACGTCTAAATCCGGTTTCCGCATGACAGTAACGGTGACTAGCCACTCCCCTTGTCCCCCAACCCCACGCTACAAGCCTACAACCAGCCGCTCCCCCCAGAAACTCTCAGACACCACACAATACACACGTACACTTCTACACACACACACACATATGGACACTTTTCCACAGACACACACTCTGTCACTCTATAAATATAATATATCACCTTATTGATCATTACATAGTCAATAGGCGTTAAATCCAAATAACACACAAAACAAACGCTCCCCCCAGCTGCCTTCTCCCTCTCAGTCTCATACAGTCAGTCACTCAGTCAGTCTCCCGCTCCCTGTGTACCCCCACTCTCCATTGTCACCGACTTGTTGCCCCCAACCCTACACCCTACCAACTAACACCTGCCTTCACCATGCCAAAGTGAGGGGGGGTTGGGGTGGTCTAAACTTCGCCCAACAGCCTACGTGATTGTGATGTTGTTCAGGGAGAGCCTTTTTAACGGCCCCCCTGTCTTTTTCCTTTTTCTTTGTTTGTGTTGCTGATTGTTCATTTCTAGTTTTCCCTAATGTTTTCTCTTATTTTCCACATATTATATAATATTTATTTGATCTTTTTCTATCTCTTCTTGGCTGTCGATTTCAAATAAAACACTTCCATGTATTCGGACAGTTTTTCTCTATAAGCGAACCCCTCTGTCGCACCAATAGGCGAGCAATATGCAAACCTACTGTATATCACTGCGATCCTGAAAGGATAAAGGGAGGGTAAGGCTTTTATTACAGCTCAGAGGTAATGATAACCTATCTTACCTGCAGGAAGTCCTCTTGTTGTGGGTCCTTCTCTAGAGTGAGGAAGAACTCTCCTACATCATTCTCCTCGGGGTAAATGATAGAACAGAGCCGTTCATAAATGAAGACTGGGGTACGTAGGTCATCCTGAGGATACTGCTTCAATGTTTCTACACACACCGCCATGAACTCCTTCGTCTCTGCTTCAGTGCCTGAATAAAAGACAATGCTTAAATTAATAATAAAAATAATGATAATACTGTAATGGATAAAAAACTGCTGCTTCTACCATAAAAAATTGAGAAAAATTATTTATGATAGACTGATGCAATATGGAAGTGTAGCAACAAATTCCCTCTGAAACCCACCTGAGGTCATGTCCTCCAGGAGCTCAAGGAACTTGTCCTGGGTGTCATCGATCAGTTTTGTGCGCTGGACGACTAGTTTACGGAGGGACAGATACCCACTGAGCACCGTCCCCACCAGGCGACCCTTATACACTCTCTTGATGGCTTCCACATCGATGAACTGTGACAGCAACTCCGTCAACACTTTGAGGGCATAGCCTGAACAAAGGAATAAAAGAAAATTTCACTGGCTTGCAGACCTAAATTGACAGTTCATATGCAACAAGCAACATATAATCTACTGTACTTTGTTACATAAATACTTCTTGACTTCTTATAATATTATATGTGAAAAAAATACTTTCCACAATATGGAATGATCATAAAACATGGACTATCAGCACAAATGTCCTCAACACATAAACTAATATAGAGTAAACAATGGAATAATAAAGAATGTGTAACCGAAGAGAACTAACCTTGACTTAGATCTGTTGTGAGAGTAATTTCCTCCAAGGTGGTAAGGTACTGTATTTCTGAAGTAATGAGACTGGCAATAGTAGGGAGAACACCTTGTAGTGCCAGGTAAAGCTTCCAGTGTGATCCTACCAGCAGGGTTTGGTAGAAGGAGACAAATTCACCCGCGCTCTCACCAGCTTTACCTATTTCTGGTAGGAAGGTCGTCAGCATATCTAGGATCTGAGGACAAATTAACAGATTAAAAAAATTACATCAATAAATTAACGTGACTCTCCTCAAATCCAATATAGAGGTACACTAAAAATATACACAAAGTATTGATGTACCAGTTTCATGAAAAGTAATTTCAGAATAGCAATAGATCAGTACCAGATTTGGGAATCTGTAGAGCAATTTACATGATTCACTTAGGCTATACCTTCCTCAGTACAGAGTGACATTTACTTCTACTATCCTGATTTATATAACAGTACAATATACACAAGCCTTCCAACCTTATGAGGGCTTGGACCCATTTGGATGAAATCAATTTGTTCTTTCTCTTTTTTATTACATACTACTGAAAGTTTGTGCCCTTTACACCACATCTTCCATTAAGTCAAGCAAGATCTCTCAATACATTGATGTATTACATATGGTACACTTCAAACCCATCAACCTAAAGTGTAAAGTGGGTTCATGGTATTGTACCTCCTTCTTGCGCTGAACAGATGAGCAGAGGGACTCCATCATCTGTGCGGTGACATGCCGAGCCATACGGGATGAGGGGTTGAAGAGGACCCGACGCAGCCATGATGAGTCCTGCATCTTGAGGTCATACAGGTGACGGATGGTACGGGACAGCCAACGCCAACCAAACTTCTCCATCAAGTATCGCTCATGAACCTCTTCCTGAAACACCAAGTATACTGACAAGGTTTACACACACAGATACACTGATTAACTAATGTCATCATTATGATCACATCACACATACTACAGTACCATTACTGCTCATGTAAAGTTAGGGAAATAATTTTCCATATACACACGAGTGACTCAGATATCTGGCTACTGGTTTTATTGTTTATTCATTACTTCTTGTAACATATAAAAAGTTGCTAGTTACTTGTAAAAATCCCGTTTGGTTTTCTATAGAAGAAAGGTCATCAAATGATTATCCAAGTCACTCTTTTGCATGCAGAAATAAAAACTATCCACAACTGCAAGACATACCTTTTTCATTTTTGATATGGGTGTGTCCTGAGCCTTCTTCACTGCTGCTCGCTTCTTCCACGTGTCATAGGAGTGGTTGGGGTCTCCCTGAAGCCACTTGCTCACATCCACACCAACCTTTGTGGAAAAATTTAAATAATTCTGATTAAAGCAATGGTCTCTATAGTTATAAGCAGATTCGTATCTGTGTTCTGGAGGCTGTAATAAAGTAGAATGGATGAACTTTAAGTAGAGGGAGTACATAGGGAAGAGATATGTAATTGGGAAGGTGGTTGATAGTGCAAGCTGAGAAAGTTACTGAAGGAAAAGAGGCATCAGAGATTTATATAACAAATACAGATGAACAGATAAAGATAGAAATTCAGACAAGAAAACAATTCAATAATGCAGAAACTAGCATCAGTCCATAAAGACAAGCAAGCAAATAGTCAAACCATGAGACAAACTGATAAATCATATATATAATACCTTTGATCCCCCCAAGTAGGATGACATAAGATCCAGAGAGAAGGGGCTAGTGGTGGCGGTTGAGACAGAGGCAGTGGCTGCAATGGCCCCACCAGAAGAAGAGCTGGCAGTGGGGGTCTTGTCTCTAGTTTTGCGTGGTGGGGGTGGGGTAGGCGGCCGCATCACCCGCTGGAGGATGCGCAGGCAGGGCAGGGTGATGTGCTCCATGACAGTTGGTGAGGCATTGGACCCGCCCGCCATCAAGAACAACTGCACAACACACCTGACCAGAAATATCGAACTTTTGTAAATATTTTCCATCATCATCGTCATCTTGTTATTTCCACCAACATTAACACCAAGACAACATTTCCATTTTCCCACATTCACACACGACACAATCCATCATGTAAAAGGATGGATGGTTTTCAACCTACAGTATATGATTTTTCTAAGGCCTATAGTGAAAAACGAAGTCTAACATTCATACTTGAGTCTAAATTCCCAGCAGGAGTCTTCTTTCTGTGCTGAGGCAGCGAGGAGCCCCATCTCATGACGGACATTGGCGGCAAGATCTGGGGAACTGACGTGTGAACGTAGGGCAACACTAATCTTCTCCATGATGAGTCTGTTGAGCTCTTGGGTAGCTGACAGGTCATCCTTGGTTAGCAAGCATAGCAGCTGACCCACCTCACTACGTACCTGCCACATCAAGAATAGAACCACAACATACTTAATGCTTTAGTTACCTCCACCAACAAAGTTTGGAGAAGTTATGGTTTTTGCATGCTTTATTTCATAAAAGTTTGTATCTGTATTCCAATAATGTTACAGTATTCATGAACCAGAAAAGTTTTCCTGTCAAGCTTGTATATCATAATTTTTCACTGATTATCTTTATTACTTCCTAAGAACCAGATAATTACCTGAACTGTGCCTCTGTGAAGATTGTACTCCATGAGGTCATTGATGAGTCCGTGTTGACAGAGTGATGCCCTGAGTGCTGCGTTTGTGGCTAGAGCACGAAGGAGTGTGATGCAGTGTTCAGTGGCAGCGGCAGCACACCCGTAGCATCGTCCCCCGCCCACCGCACCTTCTTCCAGTTGTCCAGGCACCACAGCAGCCAATCCAGCCCGGCCCAGAGGGGAGGCCACAGCTTTCTTCCCACCCTCTTTCTGGGAGCGGTCAAAGTTCACCAGTTCCCGTCTAGATGCTTGCACTCGCTGGAAGGATAACATGCAGGGGATGAATTATACATATTTATCTCACAGGTTGATGATGAGGAAGTTGACTCTACATATCGGTATCGAAGGCCAATAATACAAAATAATAGATACAAAATAATAAATAATGTACAGATAAGTTGACATTATTTACTCCTCTCCCCTCACTCAAACAACAATGTTTACCAAATCATGTTTGGCCAACTAAGCAAAAATGCATTATAGTACCAAGTATGCATATGTACTAAACTGTTAATTCTGTATTCGGTGCCTATTTAGTAATATTAAAACGCCAACACTTCAAACACGTGATAAGAGTTGCATTAAATTCATAATACACACACACACAGGAACATAATTTCTGCTGACAACTGTACACACCATAATGAGTCTCACCTGGATGACTTTGGAGAGATCATCAAAAGAGTTTTTACAGTCCCCACAGTACTTCTGAGCCAGCTGCTGTATGCTCCTGTTGACCTGTGTGCCAGTGGAGCTTCCCTCGTCTCCGCTCCTGGTCGCTCCCTGTTCACTAATCCTCACCAACAGGAGCTGTGTGTACACGAGAGTTTAATGCTTTTCTTTCTCACTAGGCTGCTTGCTTACTTCCTTCTTTCCTTTCTTCCTGTCCTCCACTCATTCACTTTTCCTTTTCTTTCTTCCTAATTTTCCCTCCCTGGTTGCTTTTGATTGTCCTTCCTTCTTCCCTCCCTCTTTCCTGTCTTCTTTTCCTTGGTTCCCTCCCACAACTTACAACAACGGCAGTTAAAAAATATTGATATATTCAGCAACGATGTAATTTCTATGCACATCAAGTTTAGGATATAAAAAACTGCCAGTAAACTGACAACAACAATAAAAAAAATTACCAGGTCATATAGGGTATTTGGTACTAAGATGGTACAAGAAAATTAACAAATAAAAGGACACACAAGTTCAGTACTGTAAACACAAGAAAATAATGGTGGTGAAAAAAGAAAATATAGCTTCACTTCAAAATATCCAACAAAATAAACTATTAACAATATAGTAAAAGATATATTCCATCCCTAGACAGTTTGGAGAAGCATCAGAATCTTCCAACTTTATCAACTAATAATAATGGTACCTTATTTACTCAACATGTATACAGACCACAAAGTCAACTCCTTACCTCTAGTGTTGGCTTGTATGCTTGGAGTTGTTTGTAGGATCGGTCAGCTTTCTCTAACAAGGCGTTGATGTTGAGTACAGCCTTCTTGCGGTCGTCTTCGTTTTCAATGGGATCGACGGCACAACAGGGTCGGCACTGCAGTGTGTAATCAAACTTGGCATACTTACAATAACCACAGGCATTGCACAGGAAAGGATCCTTCTCATCATAATTTATGGCCCTGAAAAAAAAATATATACATCCAAAC
Organism: Petrolisthes cinctipes; assembly: GCA_033782935.1. Lineage (NCBI taxonomy): Eukaryota > Metazoa > Arthropoda > Malacostraca > Decapoda > Porcellanidae > Petrolisthes > Petrolisthes cinctipes. The sequence goes on along the minus strand of JAWQEG010000402.1, from coordinate 145,494 downwards.
TGAGCAGTTCAAATTACTTTCATTTTATTTAGTAGTTCTAATATAATCACACTTCAAATACAAACATTACACGTGACATTATGCATCCAAACTAATGGTCTCTTTCACATGTGGCCACTTAGAAAAACACTTAAGATTCATAGTTTTTGGAATGGAAAAAGAGACCTGTATGAGACCAGGAATTTAAGGTTTCATAATCAAGTAGAAGAGGAGACTGAGTTTTCCTCAAGGCAATGTTATGTTGATGAGAACTTTACCTGCACTTGTGGCATTGGTAGACATTCTCACCACAGTTGGCACAGACGCCTGGTGAAGCTGGTACTGCTGCTGAACAACGTGGACACTGCAGGGTCTCAGTGGAAGCCTGGAAACAAACATCATCATGAATTATACAGAGTTACTTAATGGTCTAGTATTATTCTAAGTATGTTAAATATCCATACAATGCACTTTTAAATAAGAGGAAACTTTGGAAACAATAAATTACCTGGAGATTTTCATAAAAGTCGGTGTACTCAAACATGAGGTTGCAGGCAATGATCGGCAATGGGAAATCAATTTTCACCTCAATTTGTCCAGCTGAGAGAGTCACTTTCTTTGCACGATGCCACATGGCTGAGGAAGATGTATCATGAGAATGAGTACTGAAATTTAAGTACAAATTACCACAGCCCATACCATAAGAAATATACTCACATATCCATACCTCACTCAATATACAATCTCTACACAACACCTCTGGGAGAAACAGGCAGAGTCCAGTTTCCTGAGGGTCACTAAGTTCAATGGGGCTACAACACCAAAGAGTATTACAGTGTTCTGTCTAGGATTGTACAAGTTTGTTCTTCAGCTACAAAACTTTACCATATATATAACACAAGACTCACATGGCTTGTTCTTGAGTTCGACTACAGCCTGAACTGAGCGGTTGTTGTAGTAGACATTAAGGGTGCGGACCATCTTGGTGCGCTTGAGGTCGGCAATACGCAGGGTGAGTCGACTGATCATGTGGCTGCCCACCAACTTGACCAGCTGGGTGGTGGTGGTGAAGCGAGAGTCCACCTGTTCATAGTGTACACAGTCAGTCAAGGTGTTTGATTGATAAGATATGAGAGAGATGGTACAGTAAACCACATACAGCGATTTACCTTAACATACAACAGCTTCTTTCTACAAATAAGCAAGATAAGATTCCTATAACCAAGTTTAATAGTAATCTCTAATGTACAGTAAACCCTGGCTAACTCGGATCAATTGAGGGAAGACCCATGTCGAGTTATTTGAAGATCTGAGATACTAGAGGGCTTAATTTTGATGCATACGACTGACATACGCCCTCAAAATTACATGTGCTTTCATTCACATCTCTGGTTCCAATACACAGCTGCGCACAGTGTATTTGTTGCCACACGGACTCACTATTCCCGCGATTTTGGTGTTATTTTTATGCTTACTTCTTGTACAGTAATCTCCTTTCAATGGCACTGAAGAGAAAATCTTCAAGTGATATTAGTAGCGATGCAAAAAAAAGATAGACCACCACATTATGTGAAAAAGTCGATATTGCTAAGAGAAAGAAGAAAAGGCGGCTACAATTGGCCATGCTTTAGGGTTGACTCAAACAACTGTAGCCACCATAGTTATAGACAAAGAGCACATCTTACCTCACATTAAAGATGCATCTTCTATGCAGTCAACTATAATAACAGAGCAAAGATCAAATTTGTTGATGGATAATAGAACACTACGTGAAGTCACCGTGGTGATACCGTCTTGACCAATGCAAATGTGGCTCCGTAGCTCGCTTGGCAGTGACGCCGCCAATTATACACCAATACATCACCATTTTCAGGCAATAAAGTTAAATATTTCATAACATTGAGATTCTTAATACATACCTGTTATGGTAACAACAACTATATATGTGGTCAGTTGACATAGGGTATAAATGTTTGGTATACAGACGGTAAATCAAGTTTTTTGTACAAAATCAACTTGCGTTACTTCTCAGGCTGGATGCCTTTGTGATGATGCACCCGGAAATTCTTCGCATAAGCCGGGTATACATCCAAGTTATTTATAAGTGTCCAAGTTATACGATATCTGGCTTATATGTATCCGACTTTGAGAGGGTTTACTGTACAGTCAATCACCGGAGGACAGGATGGCAGGTTTGGATGTTATTCTATTCACCCCATAAAGTAAGGCTCCCAAGTTACAGAACAGTATTTAAATATTTAATTTTGGATAACTCTACCATCATTTCTTGGGGAAACTTTATGTTAGAAGAACAATCATATAAAGTAATGATGATGATGCCCACAATATTGATTCTTTCACAAATTTTTTAGAGAACTTTAATCTCCCACTGAAGCTATGAATGTGACTCACCTTGACTGCAGAGAGTTTGACACTGGTGAAAGGAACCTCTGGGTTGTTACACACCAGACATGGCTCAGACTCAAGGTAGTAGCCATCAAATTCAACAAGAGAGGCGAGGGAGTTATAGAGGTTGGCGTTGGGATGGTGGGCAAGGAGTTGTGACTGAGTGCGGAGGACTGTCACTGCACGGTTGATATACTCCATCACCTGTTGTACCACAAGCCAAACAACAAATTAATAGAATAATGTGTATATTACAATGGGGCTAACATAATTATAATACTGTATACCTTAACATAAACAGTCAATGAAAATGACAAAAAATACAAAACACTTACAGTCTTCAAAATTTTCTTGGAACACCTGTATAGCTTACCAATCCCATTCCTCACCTTCTTTTCACAGTGTTGTGTCTTGAGTGAGAAGTATCCCAGCAAGTCAACAAACTGAGCAGCCTTGCGACCGTATGCAGGGAGGTGAGGCCACAGTGACCACATGAGGGTGAGTAGAAGGTCCTGGTCCCGTGGAGGGGAGTGGCGGTACAATGCCAGAACCAGAGAGTGAGCTTGCCATCGCACCCCGGTAGAATTGGACTCCAGCAAGAAAGTACACAGGAACTGGCTAATGCGGTTGCGGTCTAGGTATCTGTGGTAAGGAAACCCAAGTAGAAGATATAAGAATATGCATACACAGATTAGACAATAAATACTATATCAGTTTTTACTGATGTTTTGCTATATGGTTATCAGAACACATGGGAACGTTCATCAAGGTATGTGTACGGCAAGGAGAAAAGACAGTTTTATCATTAGTATCACTTTTGTTTTAAGGGTGTGGGTTAAGGTGGAAAATAGAGTATGCACTGCACAGAAGGATGCTTACCTGTTGATCTGTGCGACGAGGGCTGCACAGTGAGCCTCCTCCCCTCGTGTCTCACCCTCACTGTCTTCGCTGGAGGCTCTCTTGCTGCTGCTGCTCCCTCCACCACTCTGTAAATGTTTAGTCCGCTGCCACCACAACATCACTCATCAATCCGGTAACCAAAATTATAAAGTACAATATACAACACATAAAATATCACAACATTTATTAATCCAGTAATCAAATATTTAAACAATATATCACATCATTTATTAATCCAGTAACAAATTTTTTTATAAATAAAACATCAAAACATCCATTAATTCAGTTACCAAGTCATAAAATATGACAGTAAACACATCAAAGTTCCATGGAATTTGACCATCCAGAGAGATCATTTGTCTGGGAGAATGCAAGGTCTGACTTAGAGGAGTTTGCAGTCTTATCAAAGGGAATCCTTAGACAGCAAAGGAAACCCACCTTGGAGGAGTTCTCTGAAGATTTGGAGGAGGGGCAGAGGGCAGCCTGGAGCAGCTGCAGAACAGTGGGAGCCACACCCTCCTCCAGGATGCAGGACACCTCCATCAAGAACCCAAGAACACTCTCATCCTTCATACAGTACCTGGCCAAGGTGATACAAGTCAAGCATGTATTGTACAACCTTGAAAATAGTACAGTTATACATCATTTGGTAAACATGGAGCCAATCTATTCCAACAAACTTTTCTGTGAAATAGATTGCCTTAATTTGGTTGATTTTGATCTATTTTTTAGCGTTGTTGTTGTTGATGTTCTCCCGGGGCAGAATGGCCTCCTGCCCCACAGACCCCTGGTACACTCTGGTTGCAGTGAAAAAAACAAATTAAAATAAGGGAGGGGCTGACCCTATATGCCTGGGCTACCGAAGCACATCCCAGGGAAATGAGACCAGAGCTTACTGGATCAGGGAGGCTGGGGGCCTCCGACCGCCAGGGAGATTGGGGGGGAAGGTCTTTGATACCACAGCCAGTGCTGTGGGCCCAAGTCCACGTTACCACAAGAGCTACAAGTGGGGCCACACCTTCCATGAGACCATCCCTGAAGGGACCATAAGGGGGAGGTAGTTTACACTGCTGCATGCAAAGGGAAATGCACCCCCTGTGTACTGGCAGTCCACACAGCAGTGGAGAAAAAGAAGAAAAAATAAAGAAAAAAAAAAAAACTCCGGTTGCAGTACACCTCATGTGGATTTTTAGCGTTGTTTGTAATAATCAGTACCCTCCAATATGCTAAAGTACAGTATACTATTCCCTTAAGGTATGAATGATACACATTTCTCTCCAACTAAACCTTTCGTTTTGTTGGAGGGCAGTACTCTTGAAGTCCTAAGGTTACAAAATATTTTAATTAACCCCCAAAATAAGCAGCTAACATTTTTAATAACATTACTGGATAAATACAGCACTGAGATTAATTAAAATACCTTGAACAATATTTTACAGTGTAAATTGTCTGTGGAATCTACTTGTTGACTTACTTTTGCCAATTGGGAGTGCGTGACGAGGCGATGTCGACACAGGACTTGAGGTGTTCTATGAGCTGGATGAGGGAGTCGTAAGGCAGGTTGATGGGAGTCACTGAAGTGCTACCAGAGAAGCTGAATCCTCCCTGTGCACACAACACCTTCACATCCTGTACAATATAAACAATATCATCATAAAGTGTTGTCATTAAGGAAAAATATCTGAAAGTGGAAATTTTGCCAATGGTATTTTGAATGATCTCCAGCATGTGTGTACAGTACAGTATGTGTGTATGTGAGAGAGTGCTACTTTTCTGTCATGGATACCCACCTTGATGTGGTAGTCGAGTGCGTGCATGTCCCTCATCTGGCGGTAACGGTCCTTGTGTCCACAGATGAAGAGGAGCAGCTTGCGTACCTGCCGTCGCACCACAGGAGTCTGTTGAGTCATCATGTACTCACACAGGTAGTGGGACCAGGCTGGCTCAAACTGACCACCCTCACCCAGCTTCTTCATCTGTTGGAAAACACCACAGTTAACATGTTAGCAGAATATCATACTGGAATGATAGAAAGATTATTACCAGAATCATTATCATCATCAATACTCCATTTCCTTTTTTTTTTTCCAAGGGGTGGGGAGGCTCTAGTGCCAGTGCAGGAACCCTGACAGGCAAAGGGTCCAGTCCGAGGCTATATGAATCTTAAGTAGGGTAATTGTTAGGGAGCAGGGTCCCCAACCTTCACTCCCCCTCTTGTATCGTAGGGGATATGAGGCTGCCTTCACCATTGCATGAATAGTGGGTAATGGGGACACCACTTCCCTATGCCTAACAGAAGAAAATGTCCAAATAGGTAAGAGATATTATTGATACAATAACCCTGTTGACATGAAAGAAGCATTGACTGAGCAAATGAAGATTTTACATTCAGTCTCATGTACAATACTAATGTATCGCCATACCAAGATTAAATGATTATCTGAACAAGAACATGTCATTCAGCTTTCCAATTTTCTTTTTCATGTACTGACTCAAACCAAAATTAAAATTTGGACCCATGCCAAAGTGTTTAACATAATAGTGAATGAACTTCAACAATTTTAATATCAGTTATTATCACCCACGAGGGTGAAAAGGGTGAAGGAGATGCAGTATATACCTGGTATGGAAGACGGAGGACCATCTCTGTGAGGAGGTGAGGGAAGGCAGCAAACACATCATGGGCGTGACCCTTAACATACTGACGCAGGAAGAACGGTGACATGTCTGGTGGTACTGTGAGAGGTCGAGGTTTGAGCAGTCCGGCCCCTATGACTGTTCCACTAGGTTCCTTTGATGATGCCCGCCAATACTCCAGCAAGGCTTTGAGCAGAGCCAAGCAATGGTCCATGGCTCCTGACTTCACCAAGCAGCTTGCGGTTGCTTGAGGTATCACACTCCCACTCTCACTGCTTGGACGTGCTCCTGACTTGCTCCTGGACATCATGACACCTGGAAAATCACACACAAAAATATTGATATTTTACATAAATTCCATAAAATCTCTTTTTTCAAAAACACTCCAATAAACACGCACACTTCCACTCTCACCAGTCAAATAACACTCCCAATGCTCTGAGGCACCTTCACCATCCTTCCCTTTGTTTGATAAAATTATAGGCACTCACTAAATGTACACAGCCTCTAATATGACACAAATAACGGTAATCATTACTACCCAATTAAATGTCAACCCTCAACATGACACAAATAACACAGGTCATTTGTAGTTAAATGAATATCAACCCCAAACATAACACTAGTAACATAAAAATCCTGACTTACTGAGCAGCCTCATCACCACTAACTGCACCTCCTTGCTAGCAGTGCGTTCAGACACAGTGGCCACGTCAAAGCTGCCCATATTGAGTTGTGAGACCAGGGCGGCAAGGACAGCATCCAGGCTGGCACGGTCCCGGCTCTCAGTCCCATCCAGGTCTGAGGTCAGCATCAGCAGTACCTGGGGAGCCGAGGATATGATCATCATCATTATTATCATTGTCAAAATCATTAGGGTATTTCACTGAGCATTCTGTTACTGTCACCTTCTTAACCCTTAAAGGCATACGTTATTGGACACACCTAGAATAGCATATGTTGAGTGTGACAGACTCCTATTAAGAAAAATCACAACACAAAGTTGTAATCAATTTTAATTGCTTTTCAGACCATGAAAAGAGAGATTAACTCCTCTACTTTAGTATCAATCACTTACTTAAGTAATTATGCAAAAATATATATTCTTAATGGGGGACTAAAGAAAGTAAAAAAAAAAAAATGAAAAAAAAAAAAAAAAATGCAATTTCTTGACAAAAAATCATAACTAGGCCACTAATAGGAATTAAGCTCTGAAATTTTGTATGGTGCTTCTCAGGTCCCATAGCTGTGTATTGCATGTGTTAGCCTAATTTACCCATTTAAAAATAATGGAAATAATTAGTTATACCTTTACAGCATATGTGAGTCTGATGGACTCCTTACGCAATTTATCTCCCACCATGGGAGAGCGAGCTGGCGCACACACCCTTCCATAGCCAGGCCTAGCCAAAGACTGCACATAGCTGGGGTGCCTGGGTGGCATCTTCAAAAGTAGTCAAGCCACAACATGTTAAGCCACTTCCATATCCTGACAGGGGTTGCAAATGCCTTTGAGGGTTAACTAATGAACATATTTCCAGGGCCAGGAACAACAATTATCCTATAGAGCAATCCAGAAAAATTGCGTAAAATGTGCAAATGCTCATTCAATGTAGGAAAATCTGTGGTGGTGATCATTGACCCTTACCACCACAGTAAGCTGAGTTAGCTGTCTTGGTCACTACTGATAAGAAAAACACCACCACCATATGACTACAAACCTGGAAGAATGGTATGGTGGTGACCCCCCCAACACTTGCCAGTGAGGGGATACGTTGTATTAGTGCATCCAGTAGAGCCAATCTCAGTGTGTGCAGACCAACACCACCCTCAGGAAGTTCATCCTCTACAAGCTCACCCTGAACAACAAAAAAGAAATTTGAACTAGAAAACATAGCTGAATATACAGTATGCAAATTCTAATCCAGCATATCAAATGCTACTAAACCTAGTAACTACCATATGCTTGAAGTATATGTGTTTCACACATGAAAACAGTATGAAGTATATTAATATATTAATTCCTACAGCATGGTCATATAATTTAATTATTATTAATATGTTTCTTCTCATCTTATTTTGTGTTCGCAAACTACAGTAACTGTAGGAAATATTAAACTACAAAGAACCAAAGAAATCCAACAACTGCTTGGGGTATTACATAAATCTACCACCACAAAACAAACCTCACTGTTCACTTCAAAATGCATCTCTCCTACTGCATAAATTTTTATCTGAGTGTACAATAGTATATGCCTTGACAAGCATGGCTAGTAGAAATAAACTCTTGCAAAGACTGACCTGCATGGCTGTAGGTAGTGTTGTGGTTCCCTCACGTAGTGTGGCGGTGGTTGTCTCATGTCCGGCATCCCCGTAGGTTGAGCTGCGGCCGGAGACATTGTGTTCACCTCCCAGGCTCTCAACTACAGACCCTCCTGACTCACTGCCTGCACTACCAGCCTGTGTATAGTGTCATAAAGTTACACCAGCCAGCATGCATGTACCATAAACACACTCCCAAGTACATAAGTAAACATTTAAGTTATAATATATGTACAACTCTGGACATATCAAACAGCAACACCCTGTCTACCAGCAAGGTGGTGTGTGGCTCTGCACATCTGGTAACAATGGCAGGAGGAGGGAGAAATGTTGGCGAGTGAGGTGGGGAGGAATGTGGGGAGATTTAGGGGGATGTGGGAGGGTGAAGAGGGAGTGATCATGGAGGGTGAAGAGGGAAGCGAGTGGTGGGTTAAGGGGCCCTGTAATGTAGACAGAAAATTGGAGTTATACGAGTCCTTCAAATATTGCCACGAAACAGGAGTTAGTTTCATGGCGTGGCCAGGAGGAATCAGAAGCCTCCAGTTTTCATATATGACACAGGGTCCTTAATTAAGGGAGAGGAGACTGGCAGGAGGCATAAATGCGACAGAAAATATTAGGATATGGTGTCAAATCATCAATAGTTTAAAGGATTGCATCCCAGAACATTTAGGTTGGTGATAAAACTGGGATGGGATACTATATTAGGTGGATAAAGGAGTGAAAGTGAAGGTGATGGTGAGGAGAATAGAGCTTAGAGGAGAAGATGAGGGCGAGTAGCTGGAAAGAAAATACAAACACACTAATCTACTATCCGTTTCAGCGCCGGACAGACGCTGTTTTTCGCAAATATCTCCTAAACGAATCATTGTATTAATATAATATTTCAACACACTATCTTTAACACCCGGGCGTAATTTATGGCTGACATACCATATTCCTATATGTGTTATGCGAGGAGTTTACTCGTGAAAAATAGCACAAAGCTGGCCAGTCATATTGACGCATTCGAAGGAAAGTGTGGCCCCCCCCCCCCCCCCAACACCCTCCCAAACCATTCCTAACCACAACTACATCCCCCCCTTCTCACCCCTCCCTCCTCCTCTTCTCCCCCTAGCTCCTCGCCTCCCTCATCACTCGTGTCCCTCCCTATTTCTTCCATCACTGTATTATATATTAGAATTTTATGTAGATGTATATGTATAGATATGATTATTAACTAAGAGTATGGTGCAGTACAATTCTATAGAGGCAAGACGTATTTCACTTTGATAATTACTGTACAACAGCATGTTTACATACATGTAGTATGTAGAAGGTCCATGTTTGTAGTCCTTATGGTCAACCATGCAAGTGAACACGATGTACTGGCATTACCTGTGGTCTGGACCTTCTAGGAAAAGTTATAAGATACTGTGTACCTATTCATTATAAAATGTCAACTTGGTCCAGTTAATATAATGTTATTTTGTTGACTTGTCCCTTTTATATTTATATTATCACCAAATTATATATATATATATATATATATATATATATATATATATATATATATATATATATATATATATATATATATATATATATATATATATATATATATATAATAGTGTAGGATTTAATGATGCAAACATGATAAAACAAAATTTATTCACAATCACTGTCAAGGAAAACGTCATCGTCTTCATCATCACTGGCTTTCATGTTTGTACAATGTGGCAAGACGAAGAACAAACGCTGTCCTGCATCCACGGGGGCAAATGGACAACATTGTTGCTAATAGGTGCGCCTCGGCAGTCAATGATTTCTACCCTGTCACTACTTGAGTCATAGCCTCGGACTGGGGGGTACCTCATACCTCAGAGAGAAGGGGAGGGGATACGGGAGACTGTAAATATTCAATTAAGGCATAAATTGGTTATTTAAAAAGGTAAAGAACACATGAGCAACCATGAACGATTATATTTGGTTGCCCAAAACCAAAATTAATCATTTTTCTGGTGGCCTTAGACACGTGGGTTATTATCCGGCTATACGACCATTAACAACGGGATTAGCTATTGCTTTAATGGTCATTTGACCCACTCTGGTTTTCATGTCCACCCACAACGGTAACTGTATTAAACAATATTACTAATGAACGATACGTATATACATACTGTCATAAAAAAAATAAAAAATGGAAGGTGGATGGTGTAAATAGGGGGGTGAAGAGTGAAACGGGGAGGGGGATAATGAGATATTGGGGTAGGGAAGGAAGGAATGGTGTGGGGGGATTTCGGGGTGTTGGTAGAGGGGTTGCACGAGTACCCCACACTCGTCCGATTCTCTATAACGCCTTAGATATGATGACTGGATTAGGCTTAATATCACTCAGTAAACTCCTAACATAACACATATAGGAATATGGTATGTCAGCCATAAATTACGCCCGGGTGTTAAAGACAGTGTGCTGAAATATCATATTGATACAACGATTCGTTAAGGAGATATTTACGAAAAACACCGTCTGTCCGGTGCTGAAACGTATAGTAGTGTATTATCAGCAGCATTATATTGCATTTTGTCTACTAAATAAAGGCACCATTTTTCTCAGCACAATCAGAATATGAAGCTGTTGATCTGCCCTAAATAATCGTATTTATTGCAATCCACATAGTAGACAGGTGAATCACTGTCGCTTCTTGTTGTTGTATAAATATCTTATATGTTTATGGTGTAGTAGTCATTATGGCTATATTAACATGTCTGAGTTTCAAGAAGTGAGAGAAGAGGTGGACAGTTAACTGTATACTGTGGTTGTATATTAGTTGGCTTAATAAATACCCTTCCGCATTATTACAAATTGTATACTGGCTTGACCCCTGGTTAGGTTCGGTTAGATGAGGTTAGGGTAGATTATATATAGGTAAAATTAGCTGGGAAAGGCAATGAGACTATATCTAAGGATATCCTAAAGATAGTTTTATCGTTACAGTACAAGCGTCATTATGAGCTTTTTTGGCACGCACCGCTGATAGCAAAGGGTCGAGCCAGTATACAGTTCGTAATAAAGCTACCCGTCCTTCATACCACGATTTATTCTATCAGAATAGATTACCTTTAAATCACCATAAGTATCTATAATAAAGTTAATAAGGATATCTCTACCCATCTATCAATCCACTTTTCAGTTATTTATCACCTACTGAAATGTTCCGAGACGCATTATCTGTGACAGACTAGTAATTATTGTAAATAAGCGAGGTCACAAATTAATACTATTCAGTATCATTTACTTCAGCTAGAGAAATCTCCCCATCACCATTGTCATCCATCATATTGACTTTTGTACAACAACATGACATCTTAATCATTATAACTTATGACACCATGTTAGGACATAGTCTTTCATGTAGTATATACTGATATTGTAGGTATGTGTAATTTAAAACTCTATGAGAGTAGCTTGTCCTATAGGAAATACCATATGGAAAACATGCTGAAAGACTGCAAACCGTCCTAAATTTTAGTGTGCATATTGCTACCGGTGTGGAATCCTGGCCTTATGTATTTATGAAATTCCATATTCATAATTATTGGGAGATTCTCTAGTTGGCAAATTGGAAGGCTGCCGATCTCTCCTAACTATGCCAGAAACACGCCCTCAATGGTAGTAATAGGGAATCTGTGTCATGGCATAGTTCGGAGGAATCACTGACTTTCCAATTCACCAACAAGAGAATCTCCCATTAAAGTATTGCTGATTCGACACCACATTTCCATCACACCCATGCCTCCTGCCAGTCTCCTCTCCCTCTTCACCCTCCCACATTTCCTTCCCACCTCACCCACCAATATCCCTCCCTCCTACAGCCAGTGTTACCAGATGCGCAGAGCCACTAACCACCTCGCTGGTGGACCGGGAGTTGCTGTTTGATGTGTCCGGAGCTGTACATCGACATGTAAAATTCCATAATACCAATACAATCTAAGTCTCACATGTTCAGCAGGTGAGGCTCTCAGGTTAGATCCGTCGGTAGCTGCCGTGGAGCCGTCACCATCGTCGTCATCTGAACCGTTTGCCGAAGCGGTCGTGTCGGAGTAGTGGCCATTTTCTTGGCCATCTGCTCCCTCTCCATCCACACCCTCTGCTTCATCACCTCCATCCTGTACAATAATTACCTTCTATTTATCTCTATATCTTTCTCCAGTTTCAAATACAGTCTGGTGTTACTGACTGGCAATATACCCGATTAGTAATGGATTACGCAAGCCCTGCCTGGGCCTCCAACCTCACTGAGACACACCTCAAGACCCTTCACACCATGCAGAACAGAGCCCTAAAAGACAATCCCAGGCTGCACAGCTACCACACATACAGACCACTTACACCATGAAACCAAGGTCCTCAAGATCAAGGGCCACCTTGACATGAGAGGCACACAAACACTTGCTGCAGCCTCCACATAACCCACTACACTACATGACAGATCACCCACACATGCCAAGGAACATCAAAACAACACCTATCATGTCTTTCACCCAAACCAGTCTCCAGAAACATATTCATACTCAAATCACACACCAATCCATCCAGACACTCAAGAATAACACTCAGCTGCTTGCATGACCTCCCTGACATCCACCCATCTGAATCCTTCCTTTCTCGTGAGGTCAAAGTCCGCCTGGCCAGGCTGCGTTGTGGCCGCCACCATCCGGCCCTTCTGACTTATCAGAAGAAACTGGATGAAGCCATTGTGGATGCCTGTCCAGGATGCAACACAGCACCCCATTCTATTAAATACATTATGGAAGACTGCAATGCACACGACCAAACTCACCAACAACACAACATACATTCTTTGAGGGCACTGTGGGAAAGCCCAGTTCAGGCCATGGCCTTACTCAGGGGCTCGGGGCTGCTCGGCCAGACAGCTTGAGAACTTCAACAACAACAACCTCCTATTTACCTTGATATCTATAGTACGTATTTTTCTGTCTGTCTCACATCACATCATCTGTTACTAACCTGGCATTAGACTAACACCTATTTACCTCAATATCTATGGTATCATATTTTTCTGTCTGTCCACCATCCCATTATCTGTTACTAACCTGGTGTACCTCCTGTTGGCCTGGCTGGGGTCCACCGCCTGGCATACCCCCGGCAGCCAGGACCTGAAGGCTGTGCAGTACCTGACTACTGATGCCCTGGAGCCTCAGTCCTGGCAGACCTCCAACCAGTCCCTGCAGCCCAGGGTGTAGGTTGGCAAGATCAGCCTGTCATGAGGATAACAATGTCAAGTCATGATTATAAAAAAGTGTCAACATAATTCAGTAGAGCATCTATTTTCCAGGAGCCAATCAACTGGTTTTGGCACTTAACCGGACAACTTAAAGAAAAATTCTAAAATCAATCAACCGAGGAAAATCCTGGACCTAACCGGAATTTCAAATTTACCGCGCAACCATTATGCCCGGTTTATTTAATTCCCGCTCTGCTCCACCTCCACTCCACATGGAAGAGACATCAGCAACTTTTTCAATAAGAATAAACACGCAAAAGCAGCAGACACTTCAATTTTATCTTCCTATTCATTCATGGGATTCCCAGATAGTGAATCATCAACGTCTACACCAGCAAGTATTCCAGCAAATTCAGTTTCTCCACAGTCTCCCCCATCCGGCCTGTTCGAATTGGGCGAACATAAAAAACACACTTAAATGGCTAATGTTCATCCCAAGCAGTGCTATCGCCACTCATGAGCCAGTATGAAACTACACTCAACTCTCGATTTCACAGATTCTCTCTCTAGTGATAAACAATAATTCTAAACTTGAGTCAAAAGTATGGAAAATATATGTTTTGAAAGGTTGTTCATTCTAAAAGGGTAGGCCTAAAAGCGCTTGAGGAGTGAGGGTGATGGTTGACAAGTTCAGTCATCACCAATAATCCATGAGTTTCTGCTCATACAAATACATTTCTTAAGTTTATATTCATTATTCTTTGTCACTTTCTCTTACAATCACTTGCACATTTCACCATATCAAATTTCTGTACCGGGATATGTGCTGAAAGTATGAAAAATTACTTTTGAGAAGTTGTTCATTATAAAGTGGTTAGGCTTATCGCGAGTGTAACAAGCGAGCGGGAGGGTGATAGTGGGGTGGTTAGTTCAGTTATCACAAAAATTTTGTTGAGTTTTTATTCGTGCACACAAATTCCTTAGATTCTATTAATTATTTTTGCTCATTTTCTCTTAAAATCATTGAAAAGGTTTATGCTGTGGTTTGCTACAGCTTTGTCAGCTTAGTTTAGGAACAGAGTTTATGTTCGAAAACCAGACATTTTTTTCTCAAAAAATATGTTTGACATTCGAATTGCTCAAGAAGGGAGGCATTCGAGAACCGAGGTACCACTGTACTGAACGTAAAAGTTTAAGGATACAACAATTTTAGCAGTGGTTAACTTTAAGCTTTACAGTTCAGTAAACCTAAGTTTATCATTCATATCAACAGAAGTTTATTTGCAGTAAGATACAGTACATTAGGATATACCCGCTACACATTACAATGGTGAATTATTGTACACTGTAGGCAACATTGCATTAATCCTTATGTATTACCGTGTGCAAGTCAAGTTACATTAGCTACATATTGTACTTCTATACTTATGTATGGCGCACGACAATAGAAAACGGGTGTTACTTAATTATCCGGACTTTTAAAATCCCCGTGGACGCCGGATAATTGATGCTCTACTGTATAAGGGTGATGATTAAAGAGTGCAGTTTAATCTTTACTAATAACCAATGAATGACTGTGAAAAAAGAAAAGAAAGCACTTATTTTATCCAGTACAACTTATAATTAAACTGACAAGACAGTGGCCATGAAAAAAAATATAATAATATTATTATTATTTTGTCCCCATCCTGCAAATTGTATTTTTACCTGAGCCTGTCCCTGTTCTTCATGTAGTGAGAGTGCGATGGCCAGTTCCATCATGGCATCGTCATCATCAGCCGGTAAGTCCAACATTCCTCCCATGCCACCCATTAGAGCACTACGCAGTGACAGGCCTCCACCACCTCCACCTCCTCCACCACCACCCAGCACACCAAGTGCCTCCAGGCCTTCTCCGCCACCACCTGCAAAACACACATTGTTTGTACCAAGATATTTAAGAATGCATGTTAAACCAAATAAAATACTTGGTATTATTTTGACTAAATCCTCTCAAAATATACATAACCAAACAAACTTCTTGAGCCATAGTTATGAAATAAAGTCATGGGTTGTGTAATGATGATAGGCACACACTGACATACATACATATACATACAAATCATTCTGATAGAGACTAACCAGCTTCAGCAATAGGGTCTGCTGCCTCAGCACCTTCAAAGGGAGGCTCAACCAGGGCAGCACCGGCAGCTTCTTGTGAAGCATTTGATGCTACCACTGCTACTGCTGCTGCAGCTGCTGCTGCCACTCCTGCAGCTGCTGGCTTTTCTGATTCCTCTACACCAACACCTGTTAAAATGTACATCAATGATATATATACACTGTATGTACACAGAGTATGTCTCTGATAATATGTTTTGACTACTGCCTCACAATTTGACCTGTAAAATGTATGTAACAGATTTTCTACACACAAATCATCACTGCACTTCTAATAACCCAAAATATTTTTACAATAATTGGAAATCTACCATACAATATAAGCCAAAGTGAAAAAAACTTAAATCAGCATCAGTTGTGACTAACCTGGTGTTGAGCAGCGTGGTGGGCTGGGAATAAACACCTTGCGTCTCTTGTGTCGCGGCCGCAGCACCCTGATCAGCGCCTGCTTGGCCCCAAAACTGACTGAGGTGTCAGCACACAGTAGCAACTCTGAGTACAGTCTGACAGCCAGGGGGACGGCAGACAGGGAGCACACTGTGTAGGCGTGGATGATCTCCACCACTGCCTGTACTGTTGCCTCCACATGGGTCAGTCCTAAGTGATAAAAGACCACAATAAACAGCTACACTGTACTTCCTTAAACTACATGATAATGCAATGGTTTTCTTCCAGCTATACTAAATTTTAAAATACATATCTTGAGTATAAATGAAAGAATAATTTGGCCACAGCCTACAGAGCTCAGGCCCTTACAAGGCTGGAGGAAGGATATTGACACTGTAATGAGAAGAGGAGGAAGAGAGATGAGGGACAGCAAACAGAAAGGAAAAAGAAGGAGAGGAACAAGTATGTGAGTTAACTGACCAGGTTGGCACATGGGTGTGAGGAAGAGGTTGGTGGGTTTGGCCGAGTGGAGTGCCCAGAAAACAGTCATTAGTTGTGCCAAGAAGTGGTTATCATCACCACCTCCATTTACGTCATTGGTGCCGTTGCTGCTGTCACCGCCCTCCAGTGTCCCCTCCGAGTCCGAGGTGGTGTCTGATGTCTTGCTCAGGGTCGAGTCCCCGCCATCGCTCCTCCTCGAGACAGTTGAAGCGTCTCCCTCGGCTGACCTTGGGGGCGGCACCGGAGATGGGGAGCTGCCACTACCCTCGGATTTCCTCTGATCGTCATCAGGCTGTGTGAGTGTCAGGTCTGCCACCGACACCTTCTCTGTGTACCTGGATGCAAAGCTGTGACAGTTGTTATAGAGACTATCAACCCAACCATCATTTCCACTACTCACACATTCAATGGAAGAAAAAATGTACTGCCATCATGAAAAGATTACATTTGCTAAAACCAAAGGTCAGCTGCATCACTCTGCTGGCTGTGGAGTACAACTGCAGTCATTTGATCTTCATCTTTAATATATATTATTACACCACAAACCCTTTCTGTTCTCTTATTACTATTCATGAGTGATGAAATACAAACAAATTTTCCATAAGGGACCTGATCTCTGGATTGATAATTTAGTAGTGTTAATAGTGAGGCTTACTTGACCAGATTGTGAGGTCGTGCAACAGCAACATTCCTGGCAGTGACAACCAGACGGTGGTAAGCCTCACAGTCCAGCTGATGGGCATCTGCCACCCGACGCAAGGCAGTGAGAGCCTCCACTACACTGGACAGCTGTGCCCCATCCTTGTGGTTATGATATGCCACTCGGCTCTGGTGAAGGGAGGCCAGAAGGGTTCGTGTGTGGTGCTGGGAAGAGATGACCAAGAATTACAAGAGGAATGGAGAAGTATAAGAAAGGGGAATGGAAGAATGGCAGGAGAGAAGCATATTAATGAAAGAGGAGAACTATTAAGGTTGACTATTCACACTACATGAGATCACACATTAATTTAAATCTTCAGTTCATAAATCCCTTTTAAAGAGCCTTAAATGGCTACCCTGGCTTTTATAACCTATTACTGTACTATGTAAAAATATTTAAGTTAATTATCTTCTGCTGATTGAAAAGTGCTAATTGTGTGAGTGTTATGTTGATGGTCCAGTGTATAATGTCAAGAAGATAAACTTAGTGTCAGACCTGGACAGTTGGAGGGAGTGGAATGTTGAGGAGTTTGGTGGCCAAGTCTAGAGCTCCAGCCCGGGCCACAATTTTCTCAGCTGGTGTGGCCACAAAGCATCCATCGAGGGTCTCCAGTGCTGCCGACACCAAGCGGTCCACAACGGTGAGAGGGAGCGGTGCCGAGGCTGTCCCACCGGCCGCCGCCGACTCCCCGCCACCGCCGGTCTGACTGCTGCCACCTCCACCACTCACTGTTGCTGAGAAGTCCTCCGGTTCCTCTGGCCACCCAAAGTCTTCCTTGGTTTTGCCGTAGCTGAGCAATATGCAACAAATGGAAGAATTACATAATGAGAACTATAAATAAATTTTATATTATTTCTTAAAAAATTTATAATATTGTGCATAAAAATCTGGTTACCTTTGCCATTATCCCCTTTTTAGTTTTGTTAATAAGGTGTTTTTCATGGTCTCTCACTTAAACAATTTCATGGATTAACCAGCTACAATTATCAATGTTTTATATAAAAAGTAATATCGTAGAGGTAATCAGACTTAACTGTATGATAACATTCAACATTTATTATTGCTAACAGCATGATTCTACCTTTATAGTTATGATCATTGGTTAAATGGACAGTATTAATTCAATGCCTTTACAATATTTCATAAGCTGAAGGATAATTTTACATGTTCTTTCCATATAAATGGGTGATGGTTTCTTGATAATGATGATGGTAATGGTAATGACAAAGTAAATGTGGTAACATTCCTCTACACAATACATAACTTACATCTTGACAAAGTCAACAATGGTAACATTTGAGGGATCAGTTGATGGTCCAAAGGTGATGACAATACGCTTGTCAGCCTGCAGGGACTCCTCTCTGGTCAGGGGCACATCAAACCACCGACTGCGAGTGGCCGCAATGGCTACACTCCGGCCAAATATCTACAGAAAAAGGAGTTGTTTTTTTTTCTTTTCTTTTTAATAAATGTATACACTATGAATCAATGTCATTGACATGTGGTACATTATATAAAGATACAACATGCAGTACATTGGTTACTTTGCAAGGAAAAAAATTATAATCACCTTATTTATATCTAACATCTGTGCAGAGAGAGAAAACAAGCAGAAGTGACCAAACCTTAGTATATGATAGTTTAACTTAACTTCATAAAGGGACAAGCACTCACCTCAAGATAGGCAGGAACCTTCTGTGTGTCAACAGCTCCCACAGCCACTCTCAATCCACATATAACCTGTGTTGAGTCATTGTTGGACACTTCTAGTTGGAAACCTCCAGGCTTGGTTGATGCAATGTACATTCCTGGATATTAAGGAGAAATGAAAAATGCTACTTCAGTCTCTATAAATTTACATATTTCAATAAAGAATGGTCATAGTAAAATAATCCAAATACTGCAGCAGTAAATGACAATAGTTTCTGTAAAGCATTTCTACCTATTATCATAATACTGCATATGTATTTGTGGCTACAATAATTATAATTTAAACATATCACTTGAAACACACACACAGATAATGTATACAGTCACTGACACCATCATCATCCACACACCACCGATACAACCACAACTGTTACCTTGACTGTTCAGCCTGTTCTTGAGTTGCTGGACATTGTACACTTGCAATAGGTCGTTCCCTCCATACTCTATGTCATTCATTACAGAGCAGTGTTCAAAGAAGTCAACAGGGAACACCACTGAACCTGAGGAGACCATATTATCAATATTATTAGTACAGTATTACTGTACATCATTTTGATTATTATTAGTAGTAGTAGTATTTGTGTAACAGTAATGTAATCAAGCACCATTCAGTATTTTGCATTATCATTCAGGAAAAATATTATAAAAAAAAATGTATATTAAAATGGTAGGGGTGGACAGGTTTAAAATGTCAGTAACAAAAATGGTAATACTAAGGAAGTTCTAGTAACACCAATAAATTCATATATAACAAAAGCACTAATGATGCAACTTACCAGACGGGCGTCCTAATTTGGGAACTTTCTTCTTTCTGGTAGGTCGGAGAGCTGAGATGGCACTGAGGACTTGCATTTGAGGAGACAACCAGAAGTCTGTAGAGTAAATAACATACTTATGATAGGTCACAACTCAGACAGGCAGAAAAATAAATAAAAGAATTCACTCTAAGTTCAGAAAATTTCCCATTAAGGTAAAGTACAGTCGCGGCACATACTCTTTGACCAGAGTGATAGGGGAAGTCTGGTCAAGAACTATGTGCTGTGACTGTAGGCCTACCATATACACAGGACTAAATAATTAACTGACCTGTGGTTTGTGCATTGGCATTGTGTATCCTTAGTGATCCATCTTCACAGAGGAGGATGAGTGTGGTTTTGGCCTCGTGGTTGGGTGACCAGGAGTGACGTAAGGCCACCAGGTCCGTCACTTTGCTCTTGGCTGGCAACACACGGATTTCCTGCACCAGTATCTGATCTGGCCGCACCATCAGGATCACCGGGTTGTTGCCTGGCCGAGGTGATACAGTACGTTGAATCCATTAACTTTACATGATTAAAAACTCAAGTGGTGTTTCTATGACATGTAAATATTCAGTATCCATAACACCGTATCTCTTTTGGGAAATTTAACTGTCAACATCTCTTAGCAACATTATGAATTTCTGAGTTTCCCTTTAGACAGAAGAAGCAGGCAGCATATTAACTGTGATTGTACATGTTGACATACAAAAATATAATTGAATCCAAATTCAAACTTATCATGAGAATTAGAGTAGAACCATAGAAGGCAAGAGGTGGGGGCATGTGACAATAACTAAGACTTCAATCTGACTTATTTTAGTCATGTGGAGATCATCAGTTCTATATCATGCATTCACTAATAAAACTCACAAAACTAAATTACTAACAAGTCCATAATTTATCTCAGGGGTATGAGGGTTAAATATACTGTATATATAAAAATACATAGTGGAAGAGGATTTACTTTATCTCAGGGGTAAAAGGGTAAAAAGTTTTTTTTTTAATAAATCAACAAATAAATCGTGGAGTCTGACTTACTAGACTGTGTGAGGCAGGTGATGAGTCCAGGGTGTCCAGTGACTTCCCCCCACTGACAAAGCGGCTGTGGTGCCATTTTGCTGCTGCTGTTACCACTGCTGCTACTACTACTGCTGCTGCTGCTGCTACTGCTGCTGCTGCTGCTGCTGTTACCTCCTGTGCCATTGCCACCCTTCACGCTCACAGTGAACAACCTCTCTACCTTTTCATTGTCATCTGGAAAGGAATTTGTTTGACATTGACCACTACATCAAAAGTGGACATATATATTTAGTTATAAAAATTTAGATATCTATTTTTCATATAGTATCCTCTTCATATTAATAGGAAAAAATATTTTGTTAATCTAAACAACCGTAACTGGGATATAAAAATTAGTGAACTGACAATGGTGGGGATAAAGAATTCGTCAGGGTGTTACCATTCAGCCACCAGGAATGAGAGAAAATCTAAGCACAAAGACACTTACTGATGGAAACTAGAGGAGCGATGAAGCTCTTGCCATGGGCATAGCTAAAGCAGAGAAGCTGAAGGGTATGGGAGTAGTACACTGACACTCCTCCTCCGCCAATCTGACTATTGCAATCCTGGAAAATTAACCATTATATATATATGTTGAAAATGTTATCCATCTCAAAGGGATGATATGGAAATTAACTGAATAATTCAGTAAATGTAAGCTATACAGCCCTGCAGAGGTTACTGGATGCATAGCCTAACAAAAAAATGTTATGTAAGCAATCTGTTGTCAAAAATTTGTAGGCTACGGACTCTACAATATTCCATTAAGCAGTTACCCTTGGAATAGGCGATGTTTTCTGGCAAATATAGGTGGAACTGGTAGCCTTCCAATTCACCCAGAAGAGGCTATCCCTTAAAGGAAGTAAGTTTACCAAGTCTGCATCAAAATATCAATAAAAAAAATAAATCCAAATCATTTACCATTTCCAGTTAATAAAAATAAAAAAGGAAAGAATTGATCTTGCTAACCTTGAGGTCGTGATGTTGAACCTGGAGTACATTAGTGACATAGAAAGGTCCATGTTGTGCTGAGCTCTCCTCACTCAGTACTTGGGTGTATATATAACCCGATGATGCCATAGCCACCAGGAAGCATCCATCATCCTAATGGGGAAAATTATAGTTCCTTTATTATATTAGCTTTATTAGAATTAAATTTTTCCTTTATTACAGTATCTATATTTTACTTTCCTATGTAATACTGCAAAGTTATAACCCTAACACATACTTAGTCATGCATGAAGTTCATTTAGAAGAGTTTTGCATGACAACAAATACAGTACTAGTACTATACCATAAAAACCTGAATGGTATGTGTGGATGACTGACCTGAGTGCAGACAAAACATGCATCCTTGATCTTCCCCGATGGCAGGAGGAAGAAGTACTGTGGTGAGAGAGAGTCGACACTGAGGTCATAGATCTTGACGAACTCAGCAGTGACGAGGGCAAGCTGTGTCTGCTGACCTGGAAGCCACACCGCACGAATGATGTAGTTACCAGACTCAAGTTGCGGGTGGAGTACCAGATGGTCCGATACACTCCCAGCACTGGCAAAGGTCAACACGTGACAATCCTGTAGGGCAAGGAGAATAACATTTGTAGAATCTGTCAGTTCTGTGCATTCAGATATTATGCCATGATATAGCTGATGACAAGGTGTTTTAACTTTTCAATTTCATCAGTAAGGTACAAAGTTAGCTAAATGAAATTGAGAACAAGTTTTTACTTATCTACCAAAGTCATTGTAGTACTTCCAAGTGGACTCCAAAAATCAATACCGGACTGTGCAGGTAAGTAACTATTGGCCTGATTTGATTGTTTAGGAAAGGTAACAAGCAATAGTGTCTAGATACCTTGAGTCCACACACTGCTAGGTAGTCATCATTGGCAGGGTTGGCAGTGATGGAGAGGACAGTGAAGGGGACAGGTGCAGATGAGAGGCGGGTCAGGGTGAGCTTCCTCTTGGCCGAGTCGTGCTGCTTGAGGAGTGAGGACAGCTGCAGCACTGTGATTTTACCCTTCTCGTGGGACACTGCCAAGTGTTGCCTCTTGCCCCCAGGGGAAGCCAGGCAACACATGGCCACACGGCGAATCATGTGAGCCGATACCAGTTGGCGGATCATTTGGCCCTGCTCCCCGGAATAGTTGAGGCGTACGTTCTCAAAGGCCCCCTCCTGTGACCCCAGTGTGGCCACCATCAACTGCTCTGATGTCTCAACAGTCTGTTACACATATAGTAACAGTTACGATATGAATTGAAATGGTGTAATATCACAGCTGGATGAATGCTATCACAACAACTTGCTTCTGAGAAACAAAATTATGGAGTCTGAGAAGTACAGCTCTTCTAAAAACTATATTTACAACTTTGACAAGACGTGTAACCTTATGACCAAACAAATTGAAGTGAGTAAACATGGTACCATGTTATATAAAAAGTGTGAAGGGCTTGGTGTGAGAAGTTGATCACCAGTTAAAAGGTTAATAGGAATGGAGTACATGAGGGAAACAATTGTATATCGGAGTTAAGGGTTTGACATAGGAATGTAAGGTATGATTGGGGAAACCTAGAAACTTCTGCCATGGAGTGAATCATCAGGGGAATTGATGGATGAATGTACAAACCTTTGATGTGGTGTGTACAGTGTGTAGGGCTGCTGCTGCACGTTGATATGAACCCACAGAACTGGAGTCTGATGTGCTGGCTTGGATAGTGGGCAAGAGGTCAGTCAGCAGGTCCAGGACAGTTGCAGCCACCTCACTTCCACTCACCTCACCCACTAACAGGTCTCGAACAGGCTCTGATAGACACATCATAAACATTAATCTTTGTATTAACTGCCACTGGTTTCTCCTTATATGAATAAAAATATCTTTTGTTAAAAGTGAAAAGAGGACAGTGCAAAGAAGCGATAATTCTGTTAACTATTTAAACGTTAAAATCTCTGCCTATGATAGCTAGAGTTTAGATATCTTTAGTTTTCCTCAGAAAATTATCTTTGACCACTTATAAACCTAAAATATCATATCTTGTTTTTAAGATATTACTAATTCCACTCACCAAGCTTCTTGGACAGTGCTTGTCTCTGCTTGTGTGTGTCATCTCTGTGTTTATCCTGCTAAAACAATGCATTTGAGAAGAAATATATTAGCCAAATTCAATTATGAATATTATTAAAGAAAAACACATTATGATCATATTTCAAAAACTTTATAAATGTATTTACATAAAGCACATAAACACAACACAGCAGAAAAAATAACAATACCCATGCAGACATAGCATGCTTGCAGACACACCTACAGAGAACACTGCCACACACACACATGCACTCACATACTCAAAAACACACTCATAAGTGCACAACCACACCAATGCACACAACCACAACCATACCCACAGTCCACCACACAAACACCCCCAGCTGCAGCCACCCACAGTTAGTAACATTACCAGCTGAGTGACCTGGGATGGAGAGGATGGTCGTCGTCTGAGTGATGAAGGCAGTAAAGGCTCCACTCCAAATGCTGCAGGACCACTGGAGGAACCCACACCATCCTCATACGATGCTGGACTTCGCTTTACCAGAGCCTAAGAAAATCGTAATGATAATGATTAAGATAATAATACACCTATTATTGTAATTTCTGTATTCTTATAATAATAAGGCATAGGGAAGTGGCATCTCCATTGCCCACCATCCTTGTGATGGTGCAGTCAGCCTTGAATCCTCTATGATACAAGGGAAGGAGTGAGGGTTGAGGCCCCCACTCTCTAACAATGACCCCACCAAAAGTTCAAATAGCCTCCGAGCTGGACCTCTTCCCTGTTAGGCTGCGTTTACACCAAGTGATTCGATTCAATGAGAATCATTTGATTCGAGTCATTCTGAATCAGCGCCGTTCCCACTGTCAGAATCAAGTTCAACAGGGAGTAGTACAAAGGCTGCCTTGAACGAGGGTGGACGTAGACGCTCTCACTGAAATAGAGGTGTTGCTGTGGCTGAGGCGGCGTAGGCGTAGGCATCCAAGAAGAATATGGGTGCATGAAATTAATGCAAAAAGACCTGATTTTGGGAGCTTCAGACACTTATTCCCTGATTTGGTAAACAATTCAGACAAATTTTATGATTATATTAGGATGACCACTGAATAGTTTAAAAAGCAAGTGAAGAAATATATATATAAGAAAACAAAATATTAATTATCGACGTTCAGTTGGAGTTAAAGAAAAGATGGCCATTTACCTTAGGTAAGATCATATATAGCATACATCATATAGCATAAGATCATACATATATATTGGATCATATATAGCACGTCTATCTCTCACTAAATTGATGAAGACGTCCAGTAACATGGTGCTCATTCCTTGGCTGAATCGCTGTGGTTGATGAAAAAATGGGCCCACGCACATCAGTGATTCTGAATCGCCATGATTTGAATTGAGTCGATTCACTTGGTATAAACTATTCCGTAGGAATTAACGTGCTGCATCAAGACGAATCATGAATCGGGATGATTCTCCATGAATTGAATTGAATTGAATCGAATCGCTTTGGTGTAAACATAGCCTTTAGGGGTCCTGTACTGATGCTAGAGCCTCCCCACCCCTTGGAAAAAGGGAAATGGGGAATTGATGATGATGATAAAATACATACTAACTAAACTATAAACAATAGCATTGATAGTATTGTTTCATGTTAAAGACACTAACCATGAAAACATGTATTAGCCTTCAATTATTAGCTGCTGGTATTTGTCTAACAGTTTGATTTAAAATACAGTATGCTCTAAGTAGTCGTCATAAAGTCATTTCCCTTACATCATAACAAAACAACTGACTAAATATAAGAGAATATATAATCCATCCCTTCACTTTCAGAAATAACAACAACACACCTGGCATGATCCGTCCTCCTTGGCACCGCAGTCACAGAAGAATGCCCCGTACTTGGAGTAGGTGACGTCATGGCCGCGGTGACACACCCTCGCACACACAGTACACACGCCCACACCGTCCACCATGCGGCAGGTGTGGCAGTGGTACCAGTGTTGGTGCATGAACTCCTTTTGGGTCAGAGTGAAGGTGCACAGTTTGTTGCACATGCTGTCCTCGTCCTGTGGGAAGAACAAGTTTCACTGTCGTCTTTCAACCATTATTTTAACTGGATATGCACACACCTATTTTCCAACTTACATTAAAGATTCTAACCTTTTAGTCCATGAGATACAATTTGATCCACACACTCTAAAATTTTTCCCAGCACTGTAATCATCATTAAAAATATCTGCAAATACTCATGACTTTCTCAACCCGATACTTACCGAGTCTTCTCCTGCACTGTCATCATCATCTTGGGTGAGGTCTTCCACCCAGTCTGAGTCTGTGTCAACATTGAGGTCCAGTTCACAGGGAGGGGAACTGACACCGCTGCGGTACGCCACAGCCCAACGCTCACTGTTGACCTGCATCATCACAGTTCAGGGTCAGATTCCAACTGTCAACTATAGGTATACTGAACAAATATTCCATCATTTAACATGCTAATATCATTCTAATAAGGGTGCTTCAAATAAAGGATTGCTGCCATTGTAAGTGTAAGGAAGTTTTAAGAGACTGTTTCAAGGAGTCATGGAAAAAAGAAAAGAGAAAAATAATAAAGATGGAAAGGCAGGACAGCTGAAGAATTGAAAAGAGTGGCTCGGCTCAGGTCCAAAGGAGCACCACATCACCATAGGCAATATTTCCCTACTTTACATGGGTTCAACTTGCCTTCAGAGCTGCCACAACATCACTGACATAGGTGAGAAGGTGACACATCGACTCTAGGACACCCTTGTCACTCTCTCCAGTAATGAGTTGTTTACTAGAACAGACAAAAGGAGAACATGTGAGGTTTATTGCCAGCAGGAAAGAAGGTATAATTCTTTACTCAATCTGCACTAGTTATTGAGATATAGTTCCTGATAAAGAGAGCTTGCATAAAATATCCTAAATAAATGCTTCTTCTTGGAAATATGCATGTTTTTCCAAGGAAACCCAGTATATAGTTACAAAAAAAATTTCAAGCTCCTCTGCTCCATTTAAATACTTGTTTCATTATAACTTACCTCTTAAAATTTTACAGATAAGGTAAATAAACTCACCACTGCGTGACCCACTGAGTAGCAGCCCTGAAGAGTGTGACATGGCCGGCACCAGACCCAGCACTGGCCAAGGATGACATGACAGCTAGCAGGTGGGTCATGCTGGCCAGTCCCTCACTGCCTTGACCCACCATGGTTGATCCCAGTGGTACCAGTGAACGCAGCAGTCCATGGGCAACCTCCTGATAATGCATCAATATTTCAGTATCAAGGGATGAGGTTATGGACACTTCTAGGCATTATATTTTGCAAGAGATTGGGCACAGTGTTTGGCTTCTAATCATTCCCATTTTTGTTATGCTTATGGCAAAGAAACTTGTACAGAAATATTGTGTTATCAGAGTTCTGGGGTTAAAGACATGAAGTTTACAATCATATATACAGTGGTACATCAGTTCTCGAACGACTCCCTTCTCGATCAATTTATTTCTTGAACATGTTGTTTGAGAGCAAAATGTCTCGGCTGTCGAATATAAACTCTGTTCCCAAACCAAGCTGTCGTAGCCCAAACCCCCGAAAAAACCCAACTGATGATCCAAACGACTCTTCGACAATTCTCGGCCCACACCAAGCTTGCTCAAAACAGTTTACCCGCACCTATCGTTCAGTCCACACCCCCGCTAAAATCTGCTGTGAAAGTTCTCTTTTTCATTTTCTTTTTAAACAAGCCACTATGGGGCCAAAGAAGGATAATGAAAAAAGCAAACCAAAAAGAGAAGTTGTTAAAGCCACAATAAAGGTGAATAAAGATCTCATAGCGAAGTACGAGTGGTGTTCATGTGTCTGCCTCCCCACCTTCCAAACAATAACAACTCTCCTCCTCTCCACGTTCCTCACCAGCTTTCACTTATGCCATCAGCTCTCCTCAGTACAGGTAAAGTGCAGTTAAATTTCCCTTTACTGTTTTTTATTGTATTTATAGTTTATGTGGTTAACTTTATGCATGTAAGTACACTCGGCCCTCAATTTAACGAACTAAATGGGGGTTAACCCTTGTCTGTTACTGGAAACTGACCGTTACTGGAAAATTGATGTGACCTTAGGAATAAATTGGAATTAATACTGTACTGTACTTACAAATTACAGTACAGTAATTCTAAACTCATGTTAAAAGTAACTACAATGTCCATTGAGAGATTCTTCACTCTAAAGGGGTTAAGCTTAAGCGTGCGTGTAGTGAGGGTAGGGGGGGTGGTGGGTGGCTAATGGCACATGTAATATTGTTCAGTTTTCACCAATAGTCCTCGAGTTTTTACTCATACAGTACACACGCATTTTCTGAATTTGTATTAATTATTTTTTAAAATAAATATCAGCTGACTGACTGAACAACTGACCATCACTGACGCCGTGAGCATGCCTAACCGTTTTCTGGACAGGGTACTTGAGTGTTGGGTGGGAACGCCATACTACCACCTAGTGCGGACAAAATTTTCAAGTAACAAACTTTCTGTCTGATGCAAAAAGTGTCTGTTAAATCCGAAATCCGTTAAATGGGGGTCCGTTAAATCGAGGGTCGAGCGCATTATTATACAGGTATAAATAAGCAATATTTTTACTTAAAATGCTTCATAATGCATAATTTTTGGAGGTCTATAACATATTAATCCAATTTACAAATCGGTTTTCAAACAGCCTTCTGGAACGGATTAAGTTCAAGAACCGAGGTACGACTGTACAAATATCTGCTAGAAATTATTCACATACACCATGGAAGATGGGAAGGATGGGGGCGGATGTACATTTTTAAAGGGGTAAAATTTTACTGTCTGTTTATGATTGTTGTGCATATAAGACATCATAGTCTATTCAATCATTACATTGTATGTTCAAATAGGAGAAAATTATAATGAAATAAACAACAAGACACAGTTAGGTATCTTGGCAGCTCCTTTTCACCTCTGCATTGTGTGTGTCCTGTGTGATGATGTAAGCAGTAAGTGTCCTCAGGAGCTGCCAGCTATTGGGTGCAGTTTCAGCATCACCTGAGGGAGTGGCAGTGAGCAGGTGTGTGGACAGCCATCCCTGTAGCACACCAGACTCCAACCATGACCCAACTGAGATGCGACTACACACAGAGGCCAGGGTGTGGTCTGATGGGTTCTTCTCAGCTGTTCCACCAAACAGGGATTTTTTAAAACTTATTTCTGTTATCACACATGTTCCTAAATTCAATTATCCTTAATCAAACTCCATATATTTAAGAAGAATACAAAGATGGAAAATTACAACAGCGTACAATGTGGGAAAAACATCAATCAAGACCAAAGTCATCCCTACCCAGCTGGAAAAGACGAATGAAGAATTTGATGACATGGCTGTGCAGTGGGGAGGACTTGACGTCTCCGCTAATTGGGGGATTCAACAGAACCGAAGAGAAGTGGGAGTCAGCCAGGAACTTATCCAGGGCCACCTTCCCAGCAGGTACTTCAAGCAGGTCCTCCAGGTAAGTTGTGCAGCCCTCCAAGATTTGTTCATCCACAACTCTGCAACATGTAAAACAGCTTGAAGTTTAGAAATTATTAATATAAAAATTACTAGGACCACTTCAGATAGCAAGTCACTTAACACACAAAATATAAGAAAAAAATTATGACTAAATATGAGTGCACACTGCAAACAGCAGAATATATGAAAGAAGGAAGCATGACTTAAAAATCTTGATGAGCAACTCACCCATCACACACAGCCGGCGATTGAAGAAGACTCTCAACATGAGTAAGAAGGTGTGAGTGGAGGGTGAGATGGAAAGGATCTGGTGAAGTGGAGGACTCGGGACCTTCTTGTGGTGGCAGGAGACGGTCCAGGGCAGCAGCCACAGACTCAGAGACGTGGTCACAGGTGGCATCGACAGACAAGCTGATCAAGGTGTTGGTCAGGAGGTTCCCAGTCTTCTCATCCTCATGGCACCAGCTGATGATAAATAACAATAAATGGATATGATGATATAGCAGAGAGTGGGGTGAAGATTTAAAATGGATGGGTGATATGATTCAGTCTTCTTATTCTTATGGTACTACCCTACCTAATAATGGAATGTGCTGCAAGTATCAATATAGGCCTGCATATAACAAATTTAATCCAGCTTTCACTACAGCAGAGACACATGCCCAAATGAAGTAAAAAAAATGGGCTTCCCAACTCACCCAGCAAGATCGGTGGCGAAGGTGACAAGTGTGTGCATTACATGTTTGAGAGCAAGGTTGATGGTGAAAGAGAGCTGGGCAGACAGTGTCCCAACATGGCCCATCACTACACCGGACACGTATGTCTCTCCTGGCAACACATCACCACTCATGCTGCTCCGCTGTTGTGACAAAATATCAACACTTTCATTTGCTGCATTAAAGATACACTCCGAGGAGGAAACTTTATTGAGAACATTCTGCTAATATATTTCAGGTATAGAAATAGACATCACTAAATTTGTAAACTGTACTGCATTTTTCATTTTTGACCCATAGGACATCGCTCTAGAGTATATCCTACCCAAGCATGAGCAGCTGGAAAATCAGCCATGGTGTTAGCATTCCAATTATCAAGGACCGTCTTCAGTGGAGGTGGGAGGGCAGTACGAGGCAGACACGGAGATTGTGGGCCAGGACGGGGCAGACCCCCAGACACTGCTAGAACCAGGCAGTATGCATCCACAACCTCCGACGATAGCTTGTTGCCTTCTTCTAGTGAACTGTTCATTTTCTGCAGCAAACTCCATCTGGAATATACAAACATGGAGTAGTGTGGAATGACTCTGCTGTGGATCAGAGATGGTGGATGGAACTTGGAAACCTCAAGCAAGGGGAGTGAATATACAAAATATGTGGCACTTTTCACTGAGTGCCCATTCACTGGCTTAATTCATATGGCAATGGATTACAAAAATTCGTGAAAGCATATAGAAATCTCAAATGTAGCATGGAGTTTAGAACGATGCAGAGGCTAGAAACAACAGCATGTGATATATCAAGGGTCTACTGTCTATCCAACCTCACTCAACATAATTATATTTTTATGATATAATGAACCAACCTGGTGGCATGAGCTAAGGCTTGGATGAGGTTCAGGAGACCCACCACCGGCAACTGTTCAGCAGAGATGTCCAAGGCCCGTAGGAGGTCTGACCCATCTCCTGAGCGCAGGTCAACGTCGCCCTTCTGACAAGCCTCATCTAAGGTTACCTGGAGCCGAGCCAGCACCGTGTCTAACATGTACAGGTCTGAGAATGCTGGCAGCTGCTCCGGCACGACAAGGGGTGTACCTGTCATGTTGTTGTAGCCCTGGAAAGGGAAAGTTGTCACTACCTTGACAGTTTCGGCACATATTTTCAATTATTCTTATTTTGAGAGGATTATGGATTTATATACCTGGCCCCATCATTTTGTTGTAGCCAAAGAGGAGGACTTGCTGCATTGGCAACATATCACAACTCTGTTTTTTTTATGCTAAAACAATACAGGTACTGTACTGTTACTACCCTACAACAATATATACCGTACATATTGGAGTTCATGTATGTTACTCTCTCGATGGCAAGTGCTCCAGTATACTCAATCTAAATTCCATTTATGATAACATAAAAATAGGGCACCATATATAACCATAAATTTGGATAAAACTACTTATAATAATGCTTTACAGTAGGTTCATCTATTGTGCACCTATTTGGGGGACAGAGGGGCTTGCGTATAGGGAAATTGCTTTGTATGAATACATGTTTATATGGGGAAAATTACTTATGGGCGGCCACTGCCTCACACTGACAATTTACAGGGATCTTATATGCAGGGTACAGTACATGATTTGGTAACTGTGATTTGATTATGAGTCACAGTAGCAATGAATATAAGTTTATACCAAAGAAACAGCAGTACAGAAACGCACTAGAAGTGCAAGATGGGGTTCCAGAGTCACCCACCAACTCTCACAGATCAAACTCAATACAAGCATACACTTCTCCACACACACATACACTTCTCCACATACACATACTCTGTCACTATACATATATCGCCTTAATGACCATTACGTGGTCTATAGGCATTAAGTCCAAATAACAAACAAACGGGGTTCCAAGGCTGGCTGTGACACTATATCATGGTACCCGCTGCTCCTCCCACAGTCGTGCCAATACTACCCTCACCCACCACCACTACCTTCATATGCCTACACACCACCACTCCCACTAGCACTGCGTTCAATGTTGTTCTCATTTACTTCGTCCATAAACTCTTCAAATTCAAGGGTGAACAACTGAACGTCTAATGAAGATAGTGTGATACCACTCCATCAGAATGATTGCTGGGTTATTACACGAGTTCACCAGTTAAGAGCAGAAGCACCATAACTCCCATAGTACGCATAATTGCCTGCATGGGCTATATACAGCCATGGCGATGGTACAGTCGGCAAAAAAAGTTTCGTTACCATCCTTTTAACAGTGTGATGTAATGTTGGTACGCCTGACTCGCAAGTCAGGCGTGATGCGAGTGTCATATATACCTCCGTCACACTCCGTGTCCCTCAGTGTCTATTGGGGAGGCAAGTAGGAATGACGTCCTTTCACCCAGTGCTATTTTTTCTGAGTACAGTACTTCATGGTTATTCTTGTTCTAAAATACTCAAACGTATTTCCATATGGTTAATAAAGAATAGTTAAATAGTAAGAGTTCTTGAACACTAAAAATTTAATTTAAAATCAGCTAAGCTTTTGATATAAAAAAGAAACTAAATGAGTTGTACCAAGTTGTCACTGCTGCGGCCCGCACATTATCGGCCCGGGGCAGAGACGATACTCAAACGGCATGTCTCGGATGACGAGGCACCAGCTGCTCAATCAGCGGAGTACCAACCCTGCCGCACTTACCAAAGTTAAAATTAACGTAGGGGTGGTAACGAAACTTTTTTTGCTGACTGTACCACTGGAAAGGCCTGGACTAGAACTAGGGAATTGACTGTAGTAACACTGACTCTAGCCTGTGTGGGCTGGTGGCCAGAACTTAAGAAAACCCCATACCCTAGCCACCCAAACCCTCCCCCACTAAAAAAAAATGGCCCTGTTTTGCGGCTAGGGGGGCAGCTCTCAATAAATATTTGCGGTCTTTAGTTAATCACCTGAAGTTTCAGAGCTTGTGACAGGAATTTTTTCTTAAGCTCAACCTTTGACATGGTGAAGGCAGGTGTTGGTTGGTAGGGTGTAGGGTTGGGGGCAACAAGTCAGTGACAATGGAAAGGGAGGCACACAAGACACGAGGGAGCGGGAGACTGACTGAATGAGAGGGAGAAGCCTGCTGGGGGGAGCGGCTAGTGTGATGCGGAAACCGGATTTAGACACGCTTCAGGGAATGGCTGTGGATTTGGGCCACTCTTAGCAACAAAAACGTGTTCTGTGGAAGCATCGCGCATAAGAAAATAAAATGGTGCTGATTTTGGGTTCGTCGCGCATAAGGTGAATCGCACAATAGGCGAACATACTGTATATGAGTCATAATCATATATTACAATAGTTACCTTGCTCAAAAGTGAAGTAATGAGGTGATTTGCAATCTTCAAATCATGCTTGAGGCTGCACATTGTCTTGGCAACAGATTTCAGCAATGCATCGGCCTTCTGGGTGGTTAAGCTTTGCCGTACAAGACCGTCCTAATAATTCAAAAGGTAAGAAGGCATTATGATCCTGACCAAAGACAAAACAGTTGTAAGAAATTATCATTCATTAATAATAATAGCAATAATAATAAAAATAACAATAATAATAATAATAATAATGTTGATAATAACAACAATATGAATACTTTTTCGTCATTCAAGGGTTAAAACTTCAGGAGAGCAAAGGTGAAGCCGATTAAAAAAAACTCACTTTCAGTATACTAAAAAAAAATTTTGCTAACCTTTATCCATCCATTGAATATTTTGTGAGAAGCTCTTGGTGCCCAGAGTAGTGCGTGCAGGAGCCGAGGACCCTCCAACTTGGCCTCTGCCGTGGACATGGACTCCAGTGCTGATACGGATGGAGGCATGGTCAGGAGAAGACGGTAGGCCAGGGAGAAGGCATACTGGACCCCACACAGCCCTAGGTAGGTTAGCTGGGGGTCTGAGGCACGGCGCAGGCTGGGGTCAGTTTGGTTCCCTACCCCCAGGAGGCTGACTAGTGTGTCATAGAGGGTGCTGTATTTGAGGATGTCAGGAGTTGCTAGTATGAAGCTGCAGGCCTGTTGGAACAATGTTTATGTTATTGGCATACGGCACTCATGTACTAGTTAATAATCACAACAATTTAAAATGGGATACATAAAACTTCCTTGTTCTTACTTAAAAATATTATCACTCCCTATTTAACATCATTAACCAGGCAGAATAGAAAAGTTGGCTTAATTTTTGGGTCATCAACAATCCTGCATGGGAGAAGCTAAGTGTCATCTGCATGCTGTTTCAAGCATGTCAATGTCACTATATGAAGGTAACCCTCCCCAACATCCTTGTATAGAATATACTATAAACACTGGTGAGGGCTGGCTGTATCCAGAAATGAGGAATTTGGCATCCTCTGCCACATCCTGGCCTGTTCTATCTGTCTCTCTTACTATCTTTCAATCCTTCTGGGTAGCTGGCAAGATCGTCTGAGTGGGTAGCACAACAGGGGAGGCAACTGTTGATGGGTTCATTGGCTCAAGGGTACCATTGAGTGGCACAACAAGGGAGGCTATGGGTTTTTTGGCTCGGGGTATATGACCACGAGCCAGTTGTCCCCTTTTCTGTTGCCTTCGACAAAACATATCACACTATCTCCCTGACCCCCTTTTGGGGGTCTGAGCATCTGCGAGGCTTCAATCAACCAGACTCGGGACTGGTCAGACAAACAGTCTCGGGAACTACAACAACAACTAAATAAATAGGGACTCGCGCCCCCTGGTGGGGGGCAGGGGGATGTTGTGATGGTTTGGCCCCCATAGCTTCCTTCCTTGACAGCCTTGGGGGGTGGTCCGACGATGTAGACGCCGCCACTCCAGGACCAGAACTCACACAACCACACTCGCCAACAACACAACATACACTCTCTGAGGGCATTGTGGGAAAACCTGGATCAGGCCATGGCCTTCCTCAGGAGCTCGGGGCTGCTCGGCCAGACAGCTTGAGGAACTTCAACAACAACTAAATAAACACTGTGTGTAGCAAATTTTACCTGGGACACCCTGAATTACAACTTTACTACTTACAAGTCCATCCAGCTTGGGCGTGTCCTGGGTGTTGGTCTCTGCAGGGGTGAGAGTATAGAAGCGTGGCCTGATGGCATAATCCTCGTTGGTATAGTTCTTGCGGTAGTTCTCCTCCAGGTCCCTCCAAACATGGTACATCTTTCCTCCACTGTTGTCCTTTCCAGAATCCTTTCCTCCTGAGTTCTGACTCTCACACTGGGAGGAGATGGGTTTGAACAAGTTCCACTGCACCTGAAGACAAATAAACAAGACTTTTTAATTTCAATTTTTACCTTTCCTGTGTTCTTGGTTTAATATCAGCACTCTCTAACTATACTCAATCAAAAACACACTATGGTCTTGGCTGTGAACAAGAGTTGCTAAGTTCATGAGAGAAAGTGACGTATTGGATTCCAAAAGCATAACTTACCTGTTCAATGAGGACTTGTGGGGCCTCATACAGGTTCTTCATGAGGTAATCAAAGATGAGGAGGAGGCGAGCCAGATGCAATACCTGTGGGGGGGGGAATTTGTGAACAATGTTATCCCTTGGTAGTTAGGGACTTATAGTGTATTATCTAAAATTATCTGGTGTTAGTCCATCCTGACTATAGACTATGAAGAGAAAATAGTCATCACCATTTCTTTTTTACATGGGGTGGAGAGGCTCTAGCACCAGTGTAGGACCCCCAACAGGTATGGTCCAGCTCCTAGGCTATTTGAATCTTTGGTGGGGTCATTGTGATAGAGTGGTCCCCAACCCTCACTCCCCCCCTATATTGTAGAGGATACAAGGCTGACTGCACCATCGCAAAAATGGTGGGCGATTATAATAATCTGATCGTTTCTTTCTGAAAAGTGCCAGTTCTTCCAATACACTGGAGTTAACCAGTGTTCAAAACTTTAACTAAAAAAGATGTGTACTGTATGAGTTAACTGATTGTTTATAACTAACAATATCAGTAGAAATTGAATGAGACCCAGATGATAAGGAATACAGCTCAATTCTTACAAACTGCAGCACATATATATGTCTTGCATGAATGTTAATTTATTTATTTTATTGCCATAATATATCATATATTAATACATATTTAAAAAAAAAACGATACATGGCCTAGTCTGCCAAGGCTCCTTAGCAGACATAATATAATTTAAACAGAATGTCTGACATACACATGGCAATTGTTTATTTACACATTAAAACATCACCTCTTACTACAAAATCACAAACCACACCAGTAACCCCACATGATGGCACCATTAGTGTTCATAGCAGAAAAATAATAGATATAAATTACGCATACACAAACACATATGTATACATCCATATGTAGACACACACACACACACACACCATAACCACATACTGTATTATACAGAAAACCACACAACCACTCAAACGAACTGATACACACAAAATGTTCCTAGTACAGTACACTAAAAAAGCTCAGCCTCATAACAAAATACACACACATATCAATACACACATATATACATATCAAGTAATCCTGATATCTTATTTTCCATTTATACAGAACCGTTACATAAACAAACACTAGCGCTCGCACAGAACACGTACACATGCTCATGTACACATACAACACCCCCAACCCAGCCATACACACACATCCAAACACACTATCCATGCACATATCATATAGACAGCAACTCATCAAAAACATTCAATTACACAATTTATACACTATTATACAGTCGACCCTCGAATGGGCGGACTAATTAGGGGGGACAGCTGTCCGTACATTGAAAAAGTCCGCACATTGAAAATGCGTAGATTTCCGTACCTTTTAACCCCTAAGAACCGCAATTCCCCTACCACTACTGGATCGTGAGCCGCAAAAACAGGGTGATTTTTAAAGTTTTGTTTAGGTAAATTTTGTTATTACAGATTTGTAGAGCTTGATATTACACACCAGAATCTGTAAACTGAAGTTTCCTAAGTCCACTGGTTTGCGTACAGCAGCGCCATGAGTAATAAAATAGTTACCCCTAAAACCCCCCTAAAAAAATGAGAAAACGTATATACATGAGTATGTGCGTGCTTGTATGTGCATTTCCATATGATTTGGTGTCTGTCTGTACATGTTTGTGTGTAAAAAATATATATAATTGCAGTAAAAACAATAGGAAGTGTCATACAAGTCATGTATGTACTCGTGTCACGTGTGCGTATTTGCGTATGTGATTGCTTGTATGTGCATTTCCATATGATTTGGTGTCTGTTTGTATGTGTTTGTGTGTAAAAAAAATATATATGACACTAAAGTGTCATACAAGGCATGAATTGTCATGAAAGACACGTATATGCAGCCCTCTCAGTGTGTACACAAGCATATGTACGCTTGTTTTATCAGAGAGCATCCCAAGCGACTCAGATTACTCATGGAAGTGCGAACAAACCCTAGGGAGGGGGTAGGAAGGATATGAGGGGCAGGGGAAGGCAGTGCCGGGAGAGAGGGGGACACGTGACTCGCCACCTACCGGATAGCTTTAACATTAATATATTTTGCCCGCGCTATTCAAAGCTTTTCGGGATCGTATTTTTGTATTTCTGTGTCCGCCCAAACCGAAATCCGCACAAGTGGGGTCCGCTCATGCGAGGGTCGACTGTATTTATATGCATACAGATATATAAACGCCACATAGTCATCTCTTCTCAGTACCTTTATGTTTACTCTTTGGCTTATTATATTTTCATTATTACTGCAGTGAAAAGAGAAACTCTATAATTGTTTTTAAATGAATATTTGTTTGTGGTAGTTTTAATTGTTGGTGGAAGTGTGTTTCACAGCTTGGGTCTGGCACACAACACGCTGTTGAGACACAGAGTGGTGCATGCCAGCGGACACACCAGGTTGGTAAAGCTGTCCCGCATGCCCTGAGTGTGCGCCATGCATGAAAACACACTCATACAGCTGTTGGAAACTTGCATGTACAGTACAGTACAAGGATTTAAATATAGCCAAAGTAAAAATTATTACTTTGTTTACAGACAAAAATTTAAAAGGTGTATATGTTTGAATAAATCTGCTGTATGATCATATTTCCCTTTATAACACATAATTCTTATAACTCTTTTTTGAGCAACAATAACATCTTTTACAAGAGAAGGCCAGGTACATCCCCACACAGACACACAATAAACAATATGAGGGAAGCTTAAAGTAAGATATACACTCAACAGTGCTTTTTGTTTTAGCTGGTTTCTGGGATAATGGGCTATTACTTCACCAATACTGACCTGTGTGTCTCTCATGGGTGTTGAGGTAACAGGGGCCACATTCACAACTGCCGATGCCACACTTAGCAGTACACTTTTTTTCTGCATCAACTGCAGTGAGTGGAATAGAAAGAGCAGCAGCTGTGCATGTTCCACATTCAAATCTGCAAGAAATTTTGGAAGGATAAATTGATGCTGTAAGGTAATTATTAATCATTCAATAACTAAACCAAGGTTCCAATTTTGTTCTGACAAATTTCAAATCTAGTAATAAACATGAACGATTTAGCATTTATATTAAATTTGACCAAGCTCCTTTTACACTCATCACCAAAACACCTAAAATATAGCAGTGTTGCGGGACCAGAAATCTTGGATATATTTGGCACATTTGAAGTTACTGATTTCTCAAAACTATGCCAGAAAACAAAAGATTTATGAGGTGTACTGAGACAGCATGTTCCTTGGTGCAGTGCGGAGGAATCAGTAACCTCCAACATTCCTATATCAATACAGGCCCTTTACTGCTACCTTCCCCACCTTCTGTTTCAGCCTCTGGTGCTGGAGGGTTGGTGACAGACTTGGTGAGTGTGTTGATGACGCGGTGCCAGATGAGGACACAGGCAACGTCAGAGTCACATTTCAGTTCATCTTTGTCCCGCCTCTGACGTAACAGCAGGATCTGGCAGACAAAATAATCAGATAAAATTTCATGAACTGTCTAGTTAAATTCAGCTCTACTCACACTTCTCAGTACATCCATTTCAAGAGCTATCGCTCTTGATTTCACAACTACATAATACAATGGGTACTGCCCTTACACAGTCCTCAAGGAGACTACATTATGTACTTGACTCTTTAGTTCTAGCTAGTACTTTTATCACTCCAATTTGTATATTATGTACCTGAGCAAGGACCGTGAGGGTGCGTGGAAGAACCTGGAGTGGCCAGTCACCATCAGGAGTCCAGGGAGACACACCCAGCTGTGCCAGGAGTGTATTCTGCAGGGTCTCACTGAGCAGGCCTGATGCAATCACATTGTGGGTGTAGCGGTAGAGTGCGTAAGTGAACTCATCATAAAGGGATCCCAGCACAGGACCCAGGTACCCAATGAGACTTCCTGTAATGGATGATGTAATAAAGCTACCATTACCCCCAGTTTTATTTGGCTGGCATTAAGTTTTTAACTTGTGTATTTATATCTAACAAATACCAGATAACGGTATTTTCTTGATGGAGGGAAGTGCTATAACCATTGTGTCCAAATGCAATGATTTCATCACAAGGATTGCTACAAAGGTATCAACTGTGCTACCTGTTATTGTGGGTTAGGTTACACAGACTAATGTATATTTGGACATTAGTAACATTTTTATACTGGTGAAAAATTGTTGGTAGTAGTCTGTGCTAAAAGATAAGAAATATAAATATATTATTCCAATTACCAGAATCGGACTTTGCTGTTTCTCTGTCCAGATCACGTATTATAGCAGCAAGGACAACCATGTGTGTCTCAGCAAGACCAGCACGCACATACTGCTGGACATACGCACATTCACTCTCCACCAGGTAGCTGTTCATCAACAGGAACACATGTGATGCCAAGGATATGAACTGTAAAAAGGAAGATATGAGTCAATTTAGGATATACCACTAATACTCAAGATATGTATTTCAGCTATAATAGTATTTTCCATAGTCATTTATCCTAAGGTCAGATGCCTTCCTCAATTTATTAAGCTACATCCCTCAAAATAATCTTGGGCAAAATGCCAGAATACAAAAGAAATGGCATCTAATGCATACAGAAGCAGGTATACATATAGGATGTAAACAAGCGAACTTTAAATATGGATACAAAATTTACATACAGTATACAGTACAGTATAAGAGAAGAGGGAACTCACTCCATGCGGTTCTCCTTTCTCTGGGACGATGGTGGTAACTTCTGAGTTGTGACGGTGGGGAGTTTTTGCTTGTGAGTCCCCAGGAGATGACGAAGAGGAGTCACTGTCTCCACCACCACCCCTCCCTCCACCACCACCCCCTGGTGTGGAGTTGTCGTCGCCTCCTTCCCCAGGTGTGGTGGGTTCCTCAAACCACGCACCAATGATAACAGAGTCATCGTCTGAAATAGTAAACAAATTTCATTTTGAATGCCTGTTTTATAGTAACTGCATACCAAACAAAATGGGACATCTATTAAAAATTCACAACAACTGTATAGGAATTGGTTTAAGCTTAAGAATGTGGGAAGGGAGTAAATCCTAAGGAATTATAGTTTTCGGAAAGAAAACACTTCGGTGAGGTGAAGGCCACAGCTCCCTCAATGACGTGTTGAGGCACAGTCTGGAAGAATAAGTAGACTTCAATTTTGCCAACTATGCTACTGATTTTAATAGTATCAGGACTACAAGATTAACACCCACCTTCCTCTCCAATGCTTCCCTCTGAGAAATCATCTTCATAGTATGTGGTT
Organism: Petrolisthes cinctipes; assembly: GCA_033782935.1. Lineage (NCBI taxonomy): Eukaryota > Metazoa > Arthropoda > Malacostraca > Decapoda > Porcellanidae > Petrolisthes > Petrolisthes cinctipes. Next base: position 104,641 of record JAWQEG010000402.1, on the reverse strand, counting down.
GAGTCAGAGATGGTAAAGGTGTCCCCCTCAGCCCAGGGGCGGTGGGTGCGCTTCAAACTACACGCCTGGAAGTTTAATTGTATATATTTTTTTAGAAGAAGATTGTAACTTGTGAAGAATAGTATATTGGCAGGATAAAATAAATTAATTAATTGCAGCATTAACTATTATACTCCCAACTTGTATAACTTGTAAAGACAGTGTGAGTTTGAGATAGAGTAGAAATGCTTATGAGCAATTCTCAAGAGTGCACACTTTACCTTCCTGTAGGAGACTGTTGCCAGATAGAAGAGCAGTTGGTTCAGGGGTATGGCAGAGAAGAGACGTGCGAGGCGTTCAGTGGCTGTGTACGTCTCGAGGGGGTCCAGACGGGCCGGTTCTGGGGGCCGTGGTGGGGTGCGACCCTCCACCTTGACGTCTTCCAGGAGTCCAGTCATCAGTGTCACCCCCTGTGAGGCCAATGCCACACACACTACACCAAAACCTTGTTGCCTGATCAGGGGAAGTAAAAACTAACATCCTCATATATTCTTAGTAAACTCCTGTATCCATTCCTGCTGGACCATAATTAAATACAACCAACCTCTCTCATTTAAAGCTCTTTCTTAATGTAACAGAAAAGTAGTATAGGAATCCTAAAGTTAAAAAAAAAGCCTTATCTTATGACAACCAATAAAGCATAGCTTGAAACGTAGGTAACATATGGACTTATACAAGAGGATGTAATACATGACAAGAAAACCCTATCATCCAAAAATTACAAATATGTGTGAGTGTGACTGCTATAAACTCACACTTTGATGAGGTTGATCCTAGTAGATGATGTGTCCTTCTTACTGGGGCTTCTTCCTTTGTCGTCCTTTTTATCTTGACTGACTGCTGGAGATGAGACAACCAGCATGAGTTGGTGAAGGCCTGTCATCACCAGCCATGACCCCATTAGCTGTAAGTTCTGTACATGCTGTGGGAAGGAGAGGACAAGTTGTTATCTCTTCTGACTTACCGTGGTTTCTCTTTGGTTAAATGCAGTAAATTCACCTGGAGTTATTAGTTGGTCATGATACACCCTAGAGGTTAATCAAATCATTTTTAATCATCATTGCATGTGTAGCTGCACTCTTTGGCACAAAAAAGTAGTTTGTAGGAAGACAAAACACGGACATAAATAGCGACACCAAATCTCAAAGGGTTGATGAAAACCACAAACATGGATAAATGGCGTCAAGCACAAATATTTCATTTAATAACATCAACTGAATGCAACATACATGTCCTCCAGCCCTAGTTGATGACCGGACAGCGTTGAGTATGACATTGAAGAGGTCAAGTGCCTTTTCAGCAATGACTGGAGCTGCTGTGTCTAGGTCGTCTTCACGTGGTGGGGGAGGTGTCTGTCAAGTCGAGTAAACCCCAGTTAATATATAGTCTAAATAACCAATATCAACGTGTAAAACATATGAAACAATTTATCATCAACGTGCCTGCAAAGTACATTCATAGAAAATATCTTTCATCTGTAAATGTTCACCCTTGCAAAACACTGGGGTTATGGGTGTGAAATATACCAAATGCCATCCAAAAACTACTTGACACGATGGAATCTATCTATCTACCTATAGCTCCGACGCCTCATTCCCTCCGGGAACTCACCCCAAGGGGATGGCCACAGAAGAAGTGTCTCCAGTTTTCCGTTCCAACACTCCCTCCTTACTTTGTCAAGCCCTCCTCTGCCCCTCACGTTTCTCTCCCTTACATACTCTTCCACTCTGTTCTGTCATCTACCCTGAGGCCTGCCTCTCACACCAGATCCCACAACTTCACTTCCATACACATTCTTTACAAACTCACCTTGCATTCTCTTCACATGTCCAAACCACCTCAATGTATTACACTTCACTCTCCCAACCATCCCACACTCAATACCAATTGCCTTCTCACTCATACCTCATCTCTCATACACACACTCATTACTTTCTCCATCCCACCTAGTAAGACCACATGCTCCTCTCAAGTAACTGATTTCCACTGCACCTATTCTAGACTGATGAGCCCTACTCCATGTCCATGTCTCTGACGCATGTGTCAAGTGTTGGCAGGATTATACTATTTCGTAGTCCCCTTTTCACTTCCATACTCACACTTCTACCCTTCATAATCCTCCCCAGTGATCCTATAACCTGTCTACCCCTCACTGCTCTCTCCCTTTCTCCTTTCATACTTCCATGTTTACACAAAACTGTTCCCAAGTACTTAAACTCCTTCACTTCCTCCATTATCTCACCCTCTAGAGTTATCTCACATTTAGTCCCAGTTGGCACTCCCACTCTTCACTTCAGTTCCTCAAATACCATCACCTTAGTTTTACCCACATTCACCTTCCATTTAAATACGGACTGAAACTCATACACCAACCTCTGTAACTCCCTTTCACTCTCAGCCATCAGCACAGTGTCATCCGCACATAAGCTTGCCACCAACCAACGATTAATTTACTCCATTCATTGTCAGCTTCGCCCCCAGGCCATTCACTTTGGCCTTCATCCCTCTCATACATCCATCCATATATATTTTGAACAGCCATGGTGACATAACACACCCTTATCTCAGCCCTACACTAATATTAAAATTTACACTTAGATCACCCTCTAACCGCACACATGCTGTTGTCTCTGCATAAAAGGCCTCAATGCCTTTCAGCAAAGACCCCAAAACATCATAAATCCTCAACACTTCTGTCATAGCTCTCCTATCAACCCTATAGTATGACTTCTCCAAGTCCATGAAGACAGCATACAAAACTCCTACCCTTCCCAATATATTTCTCCACAGGTCATTTTAATGCAAATATCTGGTCCACACATCCTCTACCCTTTCTGAACCCTCCCTGCTCCTCACTAACTTTATTCTCTGTTACTTCAATCAGTGTTTCCCTAAGAACCTTCCCCAGTACACTAAGAAGGCTTATTCCCCTATAGTTACCACACTCATCCCTATTCCCCTTTCCCTTATACAAAGGCACAATTATGGCTCTTCTCCAATCCTCTGGCACCTCTCCCTGCCTTCAGGCCAAAGTGCATATAAGCAACATCCACTCCACCACTACCTCCCCCCCACACTTTAACATTTCAGCAGTTATCCCATCCACCTCCAGTGCCTTTCCCATCTTCAACTTTCCTATTGCTTTCCTAACTTCTTCCCTTCCCAATTCTCCCAGTACACCCTGCCGTCTACCACCTGCCTCCATCCCCATGCATGTCACCACCGCCTCCCCTCCCGTCCCCTCATTCATCAAAAGATTAAAATGCCTCTTCCACACTTCTTTCACTTCCTCACTTCCACTCACAGTAACTCCATCCTCTGTCTTCATTCTCACGCTACCAGACTTTACTTCGCCTCTTTCATCCTCCTTCCAGAATAATTTCTTACTTTCTCTAAAATTTTCACTTAGTTTTCTACGAAACTCCTCATCCACTCTTTTACTCTCACTCATCATTCTCTTCACTTGCCTCTTACATACATTGTATTCTCTTTTCCACCTCTCTTTCACCTCCTCGGACACATTCCTTTGCAGTATTCTCCTATATGCCTTCATTTTCTTCTCTACTGCATCTTTCACTTCTTGTGACCACCATCCACTCCCTTTCTTGCCCCTCTTGTGTCTTGTATCCCACTACTTCTGCAGCTCTGCTGCTGTCCTCATCACTAGTGTCTTAAACATTTCATACACATCATTCACAATAGAAAAGAACGAATCATGGTTGTGCAATGAATTCCTTCAAAAAGAACTTTTGATGCAATGAAGAAAAACATATCTATTGATTGGGAAAACATATAAATAAATATAAAGATGACTGAGGCATTGAAGACAGATGACTATACCTTTGATGATGATGTTCCTTGTGATGCAACAGCAATGATTGCCGTGGCTGCAGCAACAGTGAGGGCGGCCAGCAGTGCAGCCATGGCAATGGTAGACAACTTTTGTAAATGGACAGCATTGAGTGGCTCTAACAATGGCAGTGACATCACACGCCACACTGTACTCAGCTCTGTCACAACTACGTTCAGGCTGCACAAAAATAAACAATAATAACAGTTATCTGAGTTAATAAAAACTTATTATATTATTACTGCCAGATCTCTCCCTTCCAATTACCAACAGTCCTCTGCCCTTCCTTGTCTCTCTGCCCAGTTAGCACCATTCTCTTCCATGTATCTCTGAATTCCATCCCTTCACTTTACTCTTCATCTGTGCCTCCCTTTCCTCTTGCCACCTCACTCTCTTACCCCTTCATCATCTTTTTCTCACTTTCCATACACACACTCCATATAACTACACTTCTTCATAGTATTCCTCTCTACTATCTCAACACATCCACCTTAAAGCTGCATTGCTCACACACTTCCTCATATATCAGACTGTCCATCAATGTTTCTCCACATCCCCATAAATACCCTTTTAAAGTAACTAATTTTTACTGCCCTTGGGCTTGACTTGAGTCCCTCCAACAATATCCATGCATCTCTTTATAAATAAATGTAGTCCCCACCACTCTCTCTCTCACACCCACCCAGCCTTCATGACAAGAGCTTCAGAGAGGTTGGTGGGGAAGCCGTGGCCTCGTCCCTCCAGTAGATCCTTGTAGCGTTGTGTGTACTTGACTATCGTGGGCAGCTTGAGGCATACATCAATCAGCTGCTCTCCTCCGAGGCTCTGCAGGGCCGACACACACCGACTGGCAAACAGATTCTGTGGGGGCAAGCAAAGGGAGTTATATTTCAGGAAACATACCATACCCAATCTCATTTATACATACAATTAAATCACCTTCTACACAACTGGTCAAATCTTGTATGACGCACATGGAATTATGCCGACTGTAATGAAAATCACAAGAAAGCTCACCCTCATGTCCAGGGCTGAGTCAGCCACACTAGCCAGGGGTCCGTCCGTGTCTTTGTCCCCAGTGGTGGATGTGTTGGTGCCGTGGGGAGGTCTTGGCCGGGAACCCCCCAGGTCATGGAGCGGCGAGATGAGTTGCTCCAGGATCACTGCGCTTGGGTCACTACGCCCTCGACGCACCTCCTTGGAACCTCCTCCATCTTTCTCTCCTGTGTGAGGATACTGGTGAGTGTGTGTGTGTATTTGCTACCTATAGTACAAAATTGTTTTCTTTCCTATAGCTGACTATGTCCTCAAGTGTTATCATATCTTGCTAACTCATCCCCTCAGAGTGAGGAGTCACAAGTTAGCAAAGCAATTGTAACCTATTGATATCAGATGTGAACATGTACTGCCAGCTACAGAAGAGCTTCATATACTGTATTACCATATTCAACAATATTAACAAATCAAACTGCCAAACCATTTATATTTTGATATCACTGTACTCAATATTAAGAACTTTTAGTTAACAAGAACTTCTTATCATGTTCAACAAAAACAAGGGTTATATTATACATCAAGCATACAGCAATCTTCAGCAGATAAAATGCTTTGCTGCAAAAGCAGATTCACAAACACAACAGAAGCCCATTCTTCACTGCAATAAAGCACTATATTATTTAATGTTTAATAATAAAATTCTCCATATATTGAGTGAAAAATATTGTAGAGCTTCAATGCACTTAATAATTTAGAAGGGACATTTAATGACAAACCTGGGAATATTGGAGATATTAGCTTGAATACCTAACTACAAAAAGTAATACCTAGAATTTGACAGTAGAGCTATACAAGGTTAATTTTATTAGCTGAAATTCATCATTCAATTTTTTAACATGCAAATCACAGTGGGAGAGTTTTAAAGTCAATATATTAGAATTCCAGAAAAGAAGTTCTGTATGTAAGAATACTATAAGGGGAGCTGGTTATAAATATCAAAACACAACAGTACTCGAAAAACGACTACTGGTATTGAAAACCCAGCACTGTGTCGACTGGTCACAAGCGAGTAAATTCACAGACTAAACAATGGTGATAACTGGTAGTGACTCCGTGTTGTGGTGTGCAGTTGGCTATAGTTCCACGAGGGCCATTCGGTATTGCCAATCCTCTCTAGCCAATGTGTGAATCCTAATATGTAAGGTGTGGGCAAGTACAATGCATTTATCTATGTACTCTTGCAAGGGGGAATTGATCTGAATTTTGCTTATGCTTGATAGTTCATGTTTCACACACAGGCAAAAGAGGACTGACAAAATACTGGGGGTCTCTTATGAAACTAGAGGTGACTGTGCATGGGTCCATCGTACCAGTCACTATCATCACCTGGCCTGTGACTTTCCCTGCCTACAGCCCACCCACATTATCATGCCAAAAATAACACCAATGCAGAAAACACAGCAAACCACCCTTGGAGCAAAAGTGGGTGAAAACATGTGCTCAACTCTGCAGCAACACAAACAAAAGCCGACGCACACACAACGGCACTCCCGCTCTCGCTCGCTCGTTCGCTAGCTTGCTTGTCTGTCGGGAGAAGACATGAACAGACCTGGGGAGGGGGGGGTACCTGGGGACACAGTCTTGACATGGGGGGGCAGTTTGGCCGCCTTCATGGCTGCTGTGAGGGAGGTCTGGTCGGCACGGTGCAGAGCTCCAGACCCCCGGCACAGGGCTTTGATCCCTGCCAGAAGATGCTTGTCCGTTACCACCACCACACGTTCCTTCTCACTCCTGCACCAAGGAGAGACATCATTAAACCTTGGATGATACAATTTTCTGGTTGACAGTACAGTGCTAAACATTTTTCTTAGATTTATTTATGCTGCAGACAGTTATACACCTGCTTTTAGCAAGCAAATATGCACAACCAAACTTTTTCTTTCTGAGCTTTATTAGTAAAAGCTAAATGATACCAAACATTACCATAACTTTTTACCAAAATCCTAAGTAAACATTTGCAATTACCTAGAAATAAGAACATAAAATATATGCTATATACAGTAAGATAAACTATAATCACTTTTCAAATAAATAAATACAATATACCATTATACCCACACTTGTAAACTTACAAATCATGTTAATGTTATGTTAAGTTAATACAAACACAAAACCTTCTGAACACTAACTCGGGTGCAGACGTGGCAGTAGCAGTGTTAGATGCTGTGGTGGTGGTGGTGGTGACAGTCGCACTTGTGGCTGTGGTTGTCGAGATACACACATTGGCCTGAGGTTGGGTGGGTGTACCATTGGTGGTGGTGGGTGGAGTGCCGGGTGTGGTGTTGGTAGTGGCGGTGGCAGATGGCAAGGCCGGTGTTGGCACTGTTGTCGCTGGTTTGCCAACATGACTTGCCAGGAATTGAAGCAGGACCTTTGCAGCACTGACAGCTTGGCTCACACCCCCAACACTCACTGAGAAATATATATATCACAGATCATAAAAGCATATGCTATGTATGGGTAAGATGTTTACCTAACTGGTACAACCTTCGCACAAATCACATTAATAACCTATGCGTAAGGTGTTTAGGTGACTCGCATAACCTTCACACACATCATATTCATAACTCTGAAATATTTAAACCTGAAACTTTTGTACGTGGATGTATAACCAACCTTATGCTACTGGCCTCCCCTAAATCAATAGATACACCTCGGTCTTATATACAACGTGTTCACATAGAACGATTCTCGTATAGAACGAGCGACCAAAATATTAGCTTAAAATTATTTTACAAAACGATTGCATCCATATAGAACGGGTGGCGAAAATAAGTGAAGCAAATCCGAAGAGTTCTTATACAAAACGAGCGAAATCATAATGAACGTGTCAGGAAATTATATCACTGGCGTCTGTACAGTGTGGGTGAGTGTGATAACGCCACTTCTCCCGCTCCTTCCCCCTACCCAGTGTTGCCAGGTGCAAGGAAATTTCTCTGTATTAGGGAATTTTGAAATCCACACGGGGAAATTATATAAAGACTGTTCAAAAGTAAACAGGGAAAGTCTTACCAGAAGAAATACCAAAAAGACAGGGAAGGGTAAACAGGGAATTATTGAGGCATAAAGGGAAATTCTAAAGTTGAAGTTAGGGAAATTTCGTGTTTGACTCGCTCGTTTTTAGTGATTACGAGTTAACCACCAGCTTCAACACTCAGTCATGCCAGGTGGTGCATTTACAAAACGGAAGGCCATTTCCTTCGATATAAACAAGGAAGTTATTTCTCGGAAAGAGAAAGGAGAAGGAAACACCAGCGTATGGTTGATAAAAGAAAACAAACGATGATCACGCACTATCTCCCCCCTACCACCTCCACCACCACGGATGCCGCCGACTCGTCTCAGTCACATGAGTCACCTGCCAAAACCTTAATACGAATTGTAAAATGCATTTTACATACGATCCCTGTACAGTAGGATTAAGGCAAGAAAAACCTTGAAAAGTATTTTATGTTAATTTCAGGGACAATTTTGGTGATTGATCGACCAAATGTGATTTTCCCCATAGGTTACATGTATCACATAGAACGACGTCTTCTATCGACCTATTGGACGTTCTATATATAAGTATGTAAATACAAGTTTATTTCATTCACATACCACATAGCAGGCTACCTGGAAACTATTTATACATGTACAGTACTGAATACCATTAAATCTTTTTATCAGTTTCCCAATACCTGTACATTATTAGGGACTGGTTGGCTTAATTAACTAGCTGAAACCATGTAAACTTTATTAAATACTATCTATCTTAACCCTTTGAGTGAATTCGGCTACAACCGATCCTTTCAAACACTGCGACGAAACAGATTTCCTACTTGTTGCCAGACATAATCTGTTTATTTGACATAATTTGGAGGAATCAGTGGTCCTCTAATTCAACCACAACAAGTGATTGTCTTAAAAAGTGCCATAATTAAGTAATACGTACACTGATGTGAATTGCTGGCAAGGTAGTCAGCAGCCAACACACACAGGGACACATAGAATGCTTCATATTGCTCCTCATGATGAAGTATTTCCTCTTTACTGAAATAGAAAATGAAGAAAAAAATTACTGTATTGTCCTGAAAGCTATCTAACATGAGGCATCTGAACCGTAATAATGAAAAATTCTATCTCATTAAAACAGCACTTTATTAAAAGATATTATCTATCTATACCGGTATTATAATTATTCCGGAGAATTTACCCTTAAAGAGAGAAACTTAAATGTGTAGAAAAAATCTCAAAGCTGAACAATCTCTGACAAATCCAATATAAACCGAAGCTGTGTACTGTGGATGACAGCTTACGTTCAATACAGTACAATTAAAAAGCATATACTGTAGAAAAACTGCCACAGGGAAACCCATCATTGATGCCAGATTATCTGATTCAATTTATCCCAAAATTGAGGATCAAAACTCCCAAAATATGGTAATTAACAGGACAATAATATAATTCCAGTGTCGACCCTTACTATACACAAGCAATACAGCAGTCCTCGTTTAGAGGTTCATTCAGTCCAAAATGAAGAGAGAAACTAGTTACAAGGGAAAATCTTTTAGTACGAAAATTCCCAAACCTATGGAAATATCCCCATACGGATATGACAATCTACTCCAGTGTTGCCTTCATTACATGCCGCCCCATTACTGGCCAGAAAAATTAAGAAATTGCCAAGGTATAGCCCAACTCAACACATCATATTACTTCTCGCATCCTCACAACACAGTTTCAGACCACTACACTCAACAAACACTTCTCACAGACCTCACACAAAGAATTTACGATGGCATCAACTCAGATAGACCCCCACACTGAACACTCTTAGTTACACTGGACATCAGTAAAGCATTTAATGCCATCCCCCGTCACAACATAACAAACAAAATATACAACACAAACATGCATAATAATACAAAAAAATGGCTGGCCAGCTTCTTGGAAGGAAGAGTAGCCCATGTTACATTTGCTCGTCAGTCATCTAACATTAAAAGTTTCACCAATGGTGTCCCCCAAGGTTGTTCTGTCACCCACTCTATTCAATTTATACATGCATGACCTACCAACACCCCAGGCACCACAAATACATGTAGCCTCCTACACAGATGACATAACACTCACATGTACACACAGAAATGCAGACACAGCCACTCACATCCTCCAACCCTACCTCAAAACACTTAATGCCTGGTTCACCACAAACAGATTTAACATAGCACCCACCAAGTCAACTGTCACCCTTCTCACCAACTGGAATGCAGAACACCGATACACACCACACCTCACCATAAACAACACACCTATACCACACACACAAAATACTTGGCATAACATACAACACATCAATGACATTCAAACATAATATTATCACAGCCCTCAAAAACAAATGCATGCTGACATAATATTATCACAGCCCTCAAAAACAAATGCATGCAAAGACTTAAAGCCCTCAGATCACTTGCCAGCACAACATTTGGACACAACAAAGAAACCACAATGTACAAACAATATATCCGATCAGTGATGGATTATGCAAGCCCTGCCTGGGCCTCAAACCTCACTGAGACTCATCTCAAACCCCCTTCAGACCATACAGAATAGAGCCCTAAAGATTATCACAGGCTGCACAGCTACCACACCTACATATCACTTACACCATGAAACCAAAGTCCTCAATATCAAGGATCACCTTGACATGAGAGGCACACAAACTCTTGCTGCAGCCTCCACAAACCCACACCTTCCACTACACTACATGGCAGAACTCCCACACATGCCAAGAAACATCAAAACAACACCCAGTACACGATACCATACACAAATATTATCATCGCTTACACCCTGACCACCCAAAACCAATCTCCAGAAACATATCCATACTCAAAACACTCACCAATCCATCCAGACACTCAAAAACAACACTCAGCTGCATGCACAACCTAATGACATCCACCCATCTGAATCCTCCCTTCCCTGTGAGGACAGAGTCCACCTGGCCAGGCTGCAGTGTGGCCACCATCCGGCACTTCTGACATATCAGAAGCTGAATGGAGCCATTGTGGATGCCTGTCCAAGATGCAACACAGCACCCCATTCTATTAAACACATTATGGAAGACTGCAACGTATACAACCACACTCGCCAACAACACAACATACACTCTCTGAGGGCACTGTGGGAATGCTCGGTTCAGGCCATGGCCTTCCTCAGGAGCTAGGGGCTACTTGGCCAGCCAGCTTGAGGAACTTCAACAACTTATTATTTTCAGGCAAGTATCTTTATCGCTATACTGCATCTCTTTACTACCTTTAAACTTCCATTACTGTGATATCATTTGCTTCGTAAATCCATCATCATTACCAAATTAAATGGAATAACAGTAAAAAAGTAGCCCAATTATGCGTTAAAACCCCAACCTCGACAACCCCTGCCACCACAGACAGCCCAATTGGCCTACACATTATCTGCTTCTTTGTTGGTACACACATATATAATATTTATCACACTTTAGTTGTCATATACTTACTTGGGTATTATAAAGTTAGTACAGTTTAAGGATAAGGGTCTTTAATAGAGGCAGGGTGGGATATGAAAGCAGGGTTGGTGTATATTATGGAATACCTGTAGTTAGTATCAAAGGATCAGTTTTATGTCATTGGTAGATAAATTGGTTTCTTCTGTCTGGTGTCTTATCATTGTAATCTAAATAAAATGCTAATGGTGTATTCATATCTACATGGCCACGAAAACCTCACACAACGTCCCTTACCATATTTATAATACGTTAATTAATTTTTCCTACTGAAGCAAGAGTTTAAATTATCAACCGGATGACCTCCTAAGATATACAGTATGTACGTTTAATTTAATGGACTAACGAGGGATAATATTATGATCCTAGGGTAAACCAGTGAATACAAGAATAATCAATTGACACTATACTCATTCACTCATCAAATACTATACTCAAACACTAAACTCATTCACTCATCAAATACTCACTATACTCATTCACTCATCAAACATTATACTAATTCACTCATCCAATACTCACTATAATCATTCACTCATCAAATATATCACTCATCAAACACTATACTCATTCACTCATCAAACACTAGACTCATTCACTCATCAAATACTATACATCAAATACAATACTCATTCACTCATCAAACACTATACTAATTCACTCATCAAATATGATACTCATTCACTCATCAAACACTATACTAATTCACTCATCCAATACTCGCTATACTCATTCACTCATCAAATACGACTCATTCACTCATCAAATACTATACTCATTCACTCATCAAACACTATACTCATTCACTCATCAAACACGATACTCATTCACTCATCAAACACTATACTAATTCACTCATCCAATACTCGCTATACTCATTCACTCATCAAATACGACTCATTCACTCATCAAATACTATACTCATTTACTCATCAAATACTATACTCATTCACTCATCAAACACTATAGTCAAACCAGAATATACTGAGCCTTCGGGTAGGGTCGAGGATTAAGAGCGGCGTTGCCAAATCATCACCAAAACATACCCACATGGTATCCAACATTCTCTGTGATAAATTTAATGGGGTTGCCTTCGCTGTACGAGCAACTGACTGAGAGGGATCTAATAGGGGTCCTCTATTGGCCTTCTCATGGAGGAAATATCTATTTACATTATAAATAATTTCCTTGGCTTGGCTGTGGAGAACACCGACGCGCTTGGGAGATGTGTGGTCCATAGTGGTTGGTGTGAGAATGACCAGGTGACTGATATGTATGAGTACACGCGTCCTTGACCCGCCATTAACCCTTTGTCACAGGAGATGTGGCAGCATGTGCAAAATAGCATGTCACATGTTGTATAGAGTTGTTGTAAATATACTTACAATGAACCTAACTCGTCATTATAAATACTTCTTTTTAACATTGTATTATATATCGAATACTTAGAGCTACTACAAATTGGCTTATGCATTAAAATTTTAACGATATGGGTTTGTTTTGGTGATGATTTGGCAATGCCGCTCTTAATCCGGACCCCGCCCTAGGGCTCAGTATATTCTGGTTTGACTATAGACTCATTTACTCATCAAACACTAGACTCATTCACTCATCAAATACGATACTCATTCACTCATCAAATACGATACTCATTCACTCATCAAATACTATACTAATTCACTCATCAAGTACGATACTCATTCACTCATCAAACACTATACTCATTCACTCATCCAATACTCGCTATACTCATTCACTCATCAAATACTATACTCATTCACTATTCAAATACTATACTCCAAAGACTATATATACTCATTCACTCATTAAATACATATGAGTTAAACCTGTCCAATTCAGATAATATACTTTAAAACAAACACAGTCATTACACTACCATGAAGACAACCACAATTCATGACAAAAATTAACTATATTCGTCACAGCACACGAAATTCACAAGTTTCTGTTTGTTATAGCTTTCTAACTAATAATTGCATCACGTTCTGAAATGTAAAGTGAATCAATAAAGATTTTTTTTTTTTTTTATAAAGAATACACTTAACGTTAAAAAAAATACGAAGACTTGTGGTGCCGTATGCAAGAACATTCGTAGTTTTGACTATGGCGTGGTACTGGTACGATGGACCTGTTGTTGTTCTTCTATGGAGCCATCGTACCGGTACCACACCATCGTATACACCACGTTCTTGAATACGGAGAAGATGGATAGGAAGGACAGAGTTACAGTAAAAGATATAATAATAATAATAAAAAAAAAGGAGAATAAATAGATACATTGAAAAAGATAAGAAGGCACTGACCATTGAAATCTATAAATAAATAAATACCAAGACGAAGTAAATAAATGGCAACAGGAACCGCCAGTCACTCCCTGCCATCATTCAACGTTAGCAAGTATATTAAGAGGTAACTTAATGCATTTTCCTCCACTAAATAAACAAATAAATAAATAGATGGCAACAAGAAACGTACGTCAGTCAATAGATTATACATTTTCCTTCACTAAATAAATAAACAAATACGTAAATAAATGACAAAAGAACCGTCAGTCAGTCCCTCCCTCCGATGATGATTTAGCAAGTATATATATATGACCTATTTTCCACCACTATTAACCTCTCCCGGTGCTTAATTGACCTGTACTGACCTCTTTAGGATGGCTTTGACCAGTTCTGGGAGGTCTTGTTTATTGACGGATCCATAGGAAGCCGCTAATATAGGTTTAACCAGTTGGCTCCACTCTACTCCTCCACTTGTAGCAGCCATGTTTACTTGACTATAGAGCCGCCTGGTGGCCGTCTCCGTAAACACTACAAAAATTCCCTAGATATTAACCTCACTAAAATCCATAGATATTACCCTCACTAAATTCCATAGATATTAACCTCACTAAATTCCATAGATATTACCCTCACTAAATTCCATAGATATTAACCTCACTAAATTCCATAGATATTAACCTCACTAAATTCCATAGATATTAACCTCACTAAATTCCCTAGATATTAATATCACTAAATTTCCTAGATATTAACCTCACTAAATTCCCTAGATCAACTCAATCCATATCCCCACAAATTTCCTAGATCACCCACTCTATATCCCAACAAATTCCCTAGATCAACCCACGGTTTATATTGTAGTGGCACCATGTGCACCACTCCTTATTCCTTTGTACATTCCATGTGTTTGTGCACCACTCCTTATTCCTTTGTACATTCCCTGGCCTCAGCCAGCCCACAGTCTGGCGGGTACGCTAATCCTTTCCCATGTCGCAGCTTAATCCCCCCTTGGGACGCTGGTGCCAACCTCGTTCCCTTCTCCCCAGTATGCTTCATATGGATGCAGCACACAGGTGGATGCGCTGGGTCACTTGACAACGCCACATCCGGGAGCTCGTAGACACCTGAATAAAAGGGGCGTGCTACACCCAGACGAGAGACTATCCTGCTAGCCCTGCTCACGCCATCATCATACACCTACATACTCACGTGTTCCTGCTCTACACAACTACAGACTCTCCACTGCAACTCCCGACTCTCCACGACGCTGCACGACAGGCTGGCCTTCCCCATACCTACATGTGCTGCATTTTTGTGCAATACCAATAAACTTTACTGTGTATTCTGGAGTCTGTTCACCTGGGTAGAAACATAAGGGCTTCCTTATCATTTTAACTTTTATAAAGTTATTTAGCAAACTCTACAAAACTCTAAACAGCATCACACTGTCCAACCACAACACTACACAATCACGTGCAGCTGTAGCAGACATCAAACACCTTGCACTTCCTTCTCTTCACCTGTCCACCTGCCACCGGCGCACGCAACCGACCTGAACGGGTTAAAGGTCGCCGCTGGGTGACTGGGTCACTCCTCGTTCACTCTGCTAGCCGCTTTCGACCTAGACACATCTGACCTGCCGTTGCCCCTGCTTGCTGCCCTACCACGTACGCCAAGCTCTCTACATCACTTCATGCAGCAGTTACCTCTCTCACCCCACGCGGCCACGGCAGGCAGGATTCTCCAGCTACAAGGTCCTTGCTACTGCACAAACCTGTACTATACTAATAAATTGTTACTGTGTACAATCGAGTCTGTTCACCCCAATAGTAATGCAATCCCATGTTGTTACACAGCTATCATAACGACAGACACTATACCCTCTAATAAACAACAAGCAAACACCCTCATCTAGGGGAGATGGCCGAGTGGTTAGCGTTCTGGACTCATATCTTAGAGGTCGGGAGATCGATCCTCTCAGGTGAGGGCCTGAGAATATTTACTCTTCCGATTTGAGTTTGAGGCACTAACTATAAGGCCACCGAACGTCGTAAAACACCCCCGCTGGTACCATAACAGCTGCAGTATTTGGGAATTACCCTCACTTCCCTCCCTCTGTGGCTGGGTACCAGTTCGGAAGTCGTGATGTGTGTGTATGAGCAGCAGTTGACCTGGGCCACGGTAACGGGCTTGATTAAGCCTATGTCCAGTGTCGGAACATATATAAAAAAATGTCAGCCACCTACACCCTCACCCTGAAGACTGACGAGTTATCAGATGCAAGAAACATTTCCCCACTGACTCAACTATACACCATTCACAAACTGTCAGACGAATCACATCATCCACAACCTCAAGCACTTATTTACCTGTGGCCCTGACAACATCAGTAATTAACATACACCTTAAACACCTTGGACCACAAGGCATACAAGCACTCACTAACATAGCAAACTACAGCTTCTCACACAACACAATACCCAACATCTGGAAGCACGGAAATATCATCACTATCCCGGGTTCCCAAACTCAACAAAGATCCCACACTACCCTCATCTCACCGTCCCATCACCCTCCTTTGTACCCCCTCCAAAGTTACTGAACGCCTCATCAATAGTCTGATCACACCACACATTCCTCTTGCATCCTCACAACATGGTTTCACACCACTACACTCAGCAAACACTCTTCTCACTGACCTCACACAAAGAATATATGATGGCACCAACTCAGATAGACCCCCACACCGTACACTCCTCGTCACATTGGACATCATGCAGCTAAGCATTTGATGCCATCCCCCGCCACAACCTCACAAACAAAATATACAACACAAACATGCATAACAACAAAAAAAGATGGCTGGCCAGCTTCTTGGGAGGAATAGTAGCCCATGTTACATTTGCTAGTCAGTCATCTAACATTAAAAGTTTCACTAAAGGTGTCCCCCAATTAAGGTTCTCTTCTGTCACCCACCCTATTCAATTTTTACATGCATGACCTACCAACACGTACCCCAGGCACCACAAATACATGTAGCCTCCTACACAGATGACATAACACTCACATGTACACACAGAAATGCAGACACAGCCACTCACATCCTCCAACCCTACCTCAAAACACTTAATGCCTGGTTCACCAAAAACAAATTTAACATAGCACCCACCAAGTCAACTGTCACCCTTCTCACCAACTGGAATGCAGAACACCGATACACACCACACCTCACCATAAACAACACACCTATACCACACACACAAAATACTTGGCATAACATACAACACATCAATGACATTCAAACATAATATTATCACAGCCCTCAAAAACAAATGCATGCTGACA
The DNA here is from genome assembly GCA_033782935.1 of Petrolisthes cinctipes. Classification (NCBI taxonomy): domain Eukaryota; kingdom Metazoa; phylum Arthropoda; class Malacostraca; order Decapoda; family Porcellanidae; genus Petrolisthes; species Petrolisthes cinctipes. Next base: position 87,522 of record JAWQEG010000402.1, on the reverse strand, counting down.
TAATATTATCACAGCCCTCAAAAACAAATGCATGCAAAGACTTAAAGCCCTCAGATCACTTGCCAGCACAACATTTGGACACAACAAAGAAACCACAACCACAATGTACAAACAATATATCCGATCAGTGATGGATTATGCAAGCCCTGCCTGGGCCTCAAACCTCACTGAGACTCATCTCAAACCCCCTTCAGACCATACAGAATAGAGCCCTAAAGATTATCACAGGCTGCACAGCTACCACACCTACAAATCACTTACACCATGAAACCAAAGTCCTCAATATCAAGGATCACCTTGACATGAGAGGCACACAAACTCTTGCTGCAGCCTCCACAAAGCACACCTTCCACTACACTACATGGCAGAACACCCACACATGCCAAGGAAAATCAAAACAACACCCAGTACACAATACCATACACAAATATTATCATCGCTTACACCCTGACCACCCAAAACCAATCTCCAGAAACATATCCATACTCAAAACACTCACCAATCCATCCAGACACTCAAAAACAACACTCAGCTGCATGCACAACCTAATGACATCCACCCATCTGAATCCTCCCTTCCCTGTGAGGACAGAGTCCACCTGGCCAGGCTGCAGTGTGGCCACCATCCTGCCCTTCTGACATATCAGAAGCTGAATGGAGCCATTGTGGATGCCTGTCCAAGATGCAACACAGCACCCCATTCTATTAAACACATTATGGAAGACTGCAACGTATACAACCACACTCGCCAACAACACAACATACACTCTCTGAGGGCACTGTGGGAAAGCCTGGCACAGGCCATGGCCTTCCTCAGGAGCTCAGGGCTGCTCAGTTAAACAGCTTAAGGAACTTCAACAACCTTACAAAATTTCATACATCAACCTCACAAAGGTCTCTGGATCAACTCACTCCATACCCCCAAAATTCCCGAGATCAACCCACTGTTCACCCTCAAAAAATGTTATAGTTCAACCTTACAAAATTCCTTAGATGAACCTCAGAATGCCAACATGAACCAAAGTTAGCATTCATTACCTGCAGGATCAGCCTCACAATTCCCTGGATTAACCTCATGATTTATTGTATCAACTTCAGTATATTCTAGATCAATCTCAAATTTCTTTGGATCAACATATACCTATTGCTCAAGGAAGGGGCCAATCCACGAGTCATATTCAAGAATGGTGTATACGATGGTGTGGTAACAGTATGACGACTCTGTTTTGTCTATGGAGCCGTCGTACCGGTACCACACTATCGTATACACCACGAATGTTTTTTAATACAGCCCCATTATCCACACACCCCCAATAGCAACTGTACTAAGGGAGCCTATTACGAACCTTAAATATTCTTTAAATCTCCTTTCTTGCATCACAAGACTCATAATTAAGGGGTTATTCTCTTGGTGAATTGTACGGCTACAGTGTGCCAATTTTTCCAACCAATGGTACAAAACATATATCGTTACAGAGGTACTAAGTCTGTTGTTTCTGTACAGTAAGAGCTTAAAGTCAGCCTTTACCTTAGCAGTGTTATCTTTTACCTTGATAATACATTTACCAAACAATTGAAAATTCCTGAAATTCATTCTCCTTCAAGCAAAGGAGACTGGTGAAAACTCGGCAAGCATGGTCACAGGCAACGTACAGCAAAACACAATCAAGAAAAAGTGGGAGACAATTAAGAGCGTTAAGAATTTCAACTACTGTATGTGAAGTTTAACTGATATCAAGGAATGAGTGAAGTTGGTATGGCCAGTCAGTATATGTTTTAGGACAAGACCATCTTCCTACTCCTGTTACACTGATGTGGGTTATCCTAAGTACAGACTTCATATAATTATAAACAAACCAAAGAATTTTCATGTTTATTAGAAAGATAATACATTACTGTAGAAAATAAACACAATTTTGCACTTATTACAAAAAAACAAAACAAAAAAACTCACAGAATCTATAATTCTGTATCTTTCACTTTTTATTTCCCTGTCACAAACTATGGACAATTATTTACTGTATTAAAAAAAAAAAAAAAAAAAAATTAGTTGTTAACATAGGAACGAATAAAGTTGTCATAACCTCAACTTTCATATGGGTAAGTGATCTCCATAACCTAAATTAATTGGTAATGAATATTCATAGTATTTCTGGTTATTAAAAAAATATCTCTTGTGCCTAATATTACAAATTAAATGTTGTATGGTATTCTTATGGAAATGAGAATGAATAGTGATGGTATCATTACACTGACAATCACCACCAGTTCTAATGCTCCATAAGTACTGCAGTATTGGAAATTATAGAACTGGGAAAAGAAAAGCCTCTATATTAGAAACTATGAAACAAAGCAATTCTGATCTGGTTTGCTCCACCAGTGCAGAGGTTCAATAAAATAAGGCTTTCCTGAAGCATCCAAGACACATGTTCTTAAGGAAAAGAAGTAAATATCAAATTGGCTCACTGTAACATTATGGAGGCCTGTCAATTATGCCCTACAAACAGTGTTGTGCTAAGGAACATATTCAAAATAATTCAACTGTGGTTCACCAAGTTTTTGAAAAACTCTGTCATATATTCTAAATCTGTAGAAAAGGCATGGTCCATTGTAAATTCTCTATAATTTTCATATTTTCAATTGTAGAAATACTGTATTACAATAAACATTTAACATGAAAAATTTTTACTATTTATTTTTAAGTCTTGAAGTTAAATTTGACCTTGATAAGGTATCTTGTTAAGACCTGACTTACATTATACACAATATACTCATTGTAGAGAAGACTGTACTTTGCGTTGGAGGCCCCAGTAACTTTGACACCGGGACCCATGGGTACCACAGTACCATCACTCCTGAAATGTTCACCATAGATTATTTGAATACATAATTATAGTGATGGGTATGATATAAGAGTATAGTTGTGTCCAGATAATAAGAGGAACCAGTAGAAAATATTGCATGTCTTTAAAGAGGTAATTACAAATGTGTAAAATTTATCAGTTCTAAACCTGATGACAAATAAGATGATAATCCAAGGTTAAGAAATGAAGAACATAATTAGGACACTAAATCACAATCAAAGAACAAAGGAAGTAAAACAGGAGGGGATATGAATCTGAGAACAACATATATTATTAGAATAAAAGACTTGTGCAAATATCAACTCACAATTTGGTGAAGTTTTTGTCAACTGGGGCAGTTAATCCACAGCCCTTGACTGAGTGACAGTTACTGGGGAGTTTATGGGCATTGTAATCTGCATGATAGAGATTGTTTATCTTCCCCAGTGAGACTTCACACAGCAGCAGGAACCCCACATTGTTGCGCTGTGTTGCCCAGCAATAATTTGCACTCTTGCTGGCCATGTCAGCAAAGTAGATCCCCTTGCCAAACTGTCAAGCAAGATAAATTAGATGCAAATAAAGGAAGTGTACATAATTACATTAGAATATCTACTCACATTGTAAACCAGCTTACTTTTCTATTACACACCCATAAGTTTTTGATGTAGCTGGGAATAAACAATGAATGAAGACATTATTAATTATTATTATCTCTGACTGGGGGTTGCTGATGGTGCAATGGTTATCATACTCTCCTAGCAAGCGTAAGATCCCAGATTCAATTCCAGAGTCAGTGGAATTGTTGGACAATCTTCCCAGCCCCCTGTCCCTGTTCACCTAGCAGTAAGTAGGTACCCGGCTGTAAGAGCAATGTTTGCAACCTTGTTGGCTGGGGAAGATGTGGTGATGTAACAACACTGACTGCCTTAATGACCAACACCATGAGTAGATAAGACATAAAGACCAAAATCATCATCTCTTCTCTCTGACTAACATAACATGATCAAGTTTGTCATAGGGAAAAACCCCAGATGTACAAGAGTTATAAAGCATATAATTTTAACCACAAACATCAAATCAGTTGAAGTTCTAAAGTAACACATGAATGAATGTCCATTAAATAAAAATACACACGCACTATTTTCATACATAGGTTAAAGGATCAGAGGCAAAACCCTGCTTCCCCTTTTCTAAATTGTGGTTGGCCCAAGCCAAGGAAATAAAACAGTAAACAAAATAACAAATTTGGAAACATAATGCCTTTTGGTGGGTTACACTCACATCTACTACATATTTCCAATTCATACAATTTTCAGCTTCCCTCCCGAGGTACCACACCCAAAACTATCCAAGGTGAAATTAACCAAGACTAACCATGTAACCGGTTGATGGAGCCTCAGGTGGTGCAATCCTCAAACTTTGGCTGAGGATGCCGGCCCAGTTGGACAGCCGTGATCCGTGCCAGAGTAACATTCGATTGCCAACGTCAGAGAAGCGCTGGTGTTCACTCTCCTTGTGGCAGGAAAACACTTCTAACACTTCCAGGTTGTAAGTGTTGTGGGTCTTGGCATGGGTTGTCTGCAAATACTTCTCAATGACCTGGCAGGGGGAAAATTTAGGTTCTTGTTGTACGGATAACTTAACTCCAACCGCATAATGTTGTGAAGAATATGCTGGGATTTATTTCACAAGAGTTAATGTCATGATAAACCCCACATCATCTAAAAGTAAAGAACAGTTATATATCACCTTCAGGGTAGGCTTATCCTTTGAATGATAAAATTTTTCTTCTGATAATTTAAAGTCTGGGATTAGATAAATTACATTACCTATGATAAGATATTAGCTGTAGTTTGTAAATCATAAAATATGTTTGGTTGGAGTCAGTAATGTACCGGTAAGCAAAATAAGTCAGCAGCTATCACTTCAAGATAAAGGTAGATGAATTCTAACCTTAAAGTCACCACACTCCTTCTCAATTAGGGTGAGATCACACTTGAGATTGAAGTACTGTTGGTCTACTGGGTGAAGGGTACTGTCGGTAGGTTGTCCCAGCACACTGAGGGCTGCCTGAATGTCACCAAGAGCCTCCAATAAGGCCATCTTTGCTCGGATTTCTTGGTTGGTGCGAATCAGTGGTGGAACTTTCATCCCAAAATAGTGGGGGATTCTGAAAGTAAAGTGATAACGAGTTAATTATGATGACTTTTCTTTAACCCTTGGTATCTCACAGCCATTTCCATTCTCTTACAAGATGCAAAATACCAACAATACACAACACAAGGCAGCCAAATAATTTTCTCCACTCAACTGAATGATAGTTAAATATGTTAGGGAATCCATTTATTAAGCCTGTGCAATCACTCTTGACAAAGCTTTCTAACTGAAAGGATCATAATTATGGGTCTTCCTGGGGTTGCTCAATATGCAAAAAACATCCAGTGCAGAGATTTTGTATCATGATTTGTGACTAGCAGCTTGAGTACCTGAGACTCATCTCTCTTTCATTCAAAGATTTATTCTACTGGATGTGTGCAATACAAAATATGGGGATAGATAGATCAGGGATGCAACATATCCAGTACACTCACGCTTATGAAATACCTGATCAGATTAAAAATGATTAAAAAAAAAAAAGTGCAAAACATAATATTTGAGAATAACAATAACTTGAACAACACTACTTAGCAGTGACCCTTTTAAACTTAAATGAAACTTTTTATAAAATTAAAAAAAAAGCCTTTTATATCAAAATGCATTGACTAACCTAGTGTAAAAGTCATTGCAGGCCTGAACCAAGTCCTGGCTTTTATACGACCCTTTCTGAATGAGGGTATCAATATTTTTCAGGGCTAGGTAGCCGGCCTTGATCTGATCTGCAGTCAGTTTCCCCAGTGGAGCTTTCTTGGCATCATAACTCATCTCCACCACTGTCTCCTCCATGGTCCGCACATCACAGATCATCTCTATCAATGCATGCACATGGGCCTCCAACTTGCTCTCAATCTGTTCAATGCAGTACAGCAAACTTTCATTATACTTTAAAGTTATGGACCTAAAATTGCACAAAAATAATAACTTTTGTATTACTGCAGGGTAAAGAGTATTAGAGCAATAGTCACAATCTATATTAATGGTGTAGAGGTGAAATGTTCTCCCCAAGAGTTATGGTCTATCCCAAAAGTAAACAAAGAATTTTAACCAAATATATTAAAATAGGATACGTAGATGTACAGTCTGCATATAAAGTATTGGAACCACCCTTACATTGAATTTAATTATAATTATCCATAGGGGAGTTCCAATACTATTTTGGCCGACTGTACATAATACATATTAATCAGTAGTGAAATAACCTTTTTAGACTTTTCTTGAGATTTCTTGGCAGCTTCTGCAGTGTCTGGCATGTCTTCACCTTTAGAGTAATCCATGGACAGCATATCATACTTTCCGGGAACCTTCTCAAACAAGTCCCTCATGTCCCAATCATTCTTGGTTTTATCACTAAACCTGAAATGGCAATTCTTGTATGAGTGGATTGAGGGAGGGGAGGTTCTCGACACTTTAATGACTACTGAGGATTTTTGATGCAGCTATTGAATACAATGACTCTATGAAATATGCCAATAAATCATCTACAGTATGGTACAGATTGAAAATGTTTTTTTATCTCCACATTCATTACATTAATATTACTGTACTGGCAATAAATGATAATATCATCAAGAGTAGCAAATCTGGCTCCATAATCATAATTAACGAGATATAATTACAAACATTCAAATGGTCCTTAATATTTGTGGGAAAATATGCAGTCAGGTAATAACACAAAATTGTAAAAAAAATTTCCTTCCTCACTTCTTCATAAATATATTCTTAGCCTTGTCAAGGTTTGTGGCGCAGGGTTGGAGAGACTTCTGTCCGTTGGCCCCCACTCGTCCCCACCTCATCCACACACTGAAGGTTCCTTGACTGTCATCCTCAAGCAGTTGGATGAGGTAGAACTTGTTGTTGTTGAACTGGATGTTTGTCTGGAGTTGAAATAAACATTATTCTCAAATGATTTGCTTGTGTGGAAAAGGGAATAAAATATATTGCCTACATAAGTGATGTAGGCAGTTGTAGATGAAGTGGATCTATTCAAACAATCAGTGAAGTACCAACAGTGACAACGACGATTTATAACAAAACCATTATACAGTAAAAGTCTGTTAATCCGACCACGGATACTCCGAAAATCCCAATAGTCCGGATTTTTTAAAGTGGTAATAATAATTTAAATTTTGGTGTCCGAGTGGCCTGTGTGGGGATTTTCCGGGTGTGTCGTCACATATGCCCATGTGACTCACATACAGCTGGACCAACCACACTCACCCAGCTATTAGGCGTACCTATGCGCAAATTAATATTCAGTAGAAGTGATTTTAAAAGAAATTTACCAAAATTAATTAATACAAATTAAGGAATGTTTGTGCACGAATGAAAATTCAATGAGTTATGGTGATAACTGAAATTTCCACCCCACTATCACCCTCAAAGAATAATGAATATAAACTGAGGAAATGTATTTGTATGACTAGAAACTCATGGATTATTGGCGATAACTGAACTTGTCAACCATCACCCTCACTCACTACACCCACGCTATTAGGCCTACCCTTTTAAAATGAACAACCTTTAAAAACATTAATTTTCCATACTTTAGGCTCTAGTTTAGAATTAATTTTAGTCACTAACTGTGTATGGAAACCAGAGATATGAGTGAAAGCACACATAGTTTTGAAGCGGGTGTGCAGGCAGACAGTCGTACGCGTCAAATTTAAGCCCAAGGATATCTTTGATCTTCTGATAACTCGACAAGGGTCTCCCTCCAATTGATCCAAGATAGCGAGGGTTTACTGTAATCCTATAATTTGTGTGTTTCTTTTTCAATATTTGTATTTGGAGGTCCAACAAATAGTCCGGATGACCTTCAGTCCCCTGCAATACGGATTACAGGACTTTTACTGTAGTCCGATAGCTACAACTTCAGTTTGTGCTTTTATCAACAATGTCACCTTACATTTACCGATGAAAATCTACAGGAGCTTTTCTCAACATCTATCACTATCCTTGATCAGAAATAAGGCTGAACACATAACCTCTCCAAATCATCAATCAACTATACTAATACACTCTTTACATACAATACTAATAAGTCTGAATGGTTTGATTAATTAAGAATTGGCAGTACAGAATCAAACACACATCTTTCATGATTGGCTGGCTTGTTTACATGTTTCAAAATGATAAAAGATAAAAAGAAAGGAGGACTGAGAAATAGAAGAGAGGAGGGAGAAAAGATGAAAGAGGTGTGTGTGTGTGTAGGCCTGACCTGGTTGAGCATACAGTCCCACACATCGTCGTCGTCCTCATACACGTGAGAAGTGGCGGCGATGGGGCACAGCGCGTCTACTGCAGCTCTCCCCTTCACCAACACCACCCTCTCTGCTCCTGCTCACCAAAACAAAGAAGGGTTGAGTTCATTAGGGCAATCAACATCTTGTAATGATTGCAGTGTGTTTGAGTCAGTCCACCCCTTCCCTACCTTACCCTTCATGCTCCTGCTCAACAAAACAAAGGCTGTGTTCAAGAGATAGACGTTCCTTAACCCTTAAATCGAGGGTGTAGCAATATTACGGCACTAGCAACAAGTCTGGAGCATCGAGGGTGTAGCATGAATTTGGCAGCACAGTTTTTGAAGTTGTGCGGTCCCTAGCAAGCTAGTTTCGAGGTGGTAACACTGTGGCTGGCATTCAGGGACTCTGCTACAGACATCTCACCTTCAACCATTCAGTGTGGCTTGAATTGTGAGAGTAGAAAGACATATTTTCATCACTCTTTTTTTCCTGTAATTACCATATATGTACAGTACGTAAATACTGTATAGTGTAAAAGTGAATTTTGAGTCGATGTCATTGTGAGGTGGCTACCTATCCTACAGTTATCATTTAATCTTCACAAGTACATCAGGAGACAGCTAAAGGTTTATACTTCAATATCCTGTATCCTTTATTTATGTGGCGTGAGTGGTTTACAAGCTATTAGCTGTCAAAAGTGTTGTTTACATAGTGACCGCGAGTGCGGGAGAGAGGCCCGGAAGGGAGAGATGCCACGGTAGATAATGCCCGCGGCTAAGTGGTTAATGGTAATAGCCTAGAGAGATAGAGGTCATTTCTTATTCACTAATCATGGTAAGATTATACCCAAAAAGTATTACTGTAGGCATTATTCTTCAATACGTAAGATATATTCCATTCCAGTTGTTTCAGTTATGTTCCTAAAATGCTATTAAACTTGTATTTGGCAGCTCTGTCCATATGCAAATTTAATGAAAAATTCGTTGCCTTAATGAACAGAATCTAGAGTGATAAAACTAATTAAAATGTATGGGTTATATACAAGAAATAGAAAGCAGTAAGCAATGAAGTGAATTTATAATGACATCAGTTAATTTGCATCAGTCACTTCCTGTGGGTTTATAACATGCCAATTTCCATATACAGTACATGCACTAGGGTGTTATTAAACACATGCATATCAAAATTCTATGAGACAAACTGGTAGCAATAACATACACTCTCAATATATCACTTACTGTACATATTACAAGGCTCCCTTATTTCAAATTTCAAATTCTTTGGTCATGCTAAACAAGTCACAATATGACCAAACAGCTTCAAAATAAGGTATTTATTGAGTAATAAAGTATGGAAACACATAACATATTCTATAAGAATATTAGTTGCAAAGGTGCAAATGTACTGTCCCAGCTCAAATTACGACACACGTACTGTACTGTACTTGTAATTAACAATTTGTATTATAAATATACTTGAATTTAATAAACTGGTTGTTGTTGTTGATGTTCTCCCAGGACAGAATGTCCTCCTGCCCCACACATCCCCGGGACACTCTGGTTGCAGTGAAAAAACAAATTAAAATAAAGGAGGGGCTGACCCTATATGCCTGGGCTACCGAAGCACATCCCAGGGACATAGGACCAGAGCTTACTGGACCAGGGAGTCTGGGGGCCTCAGACCACGAGGGAGATTGGGGAGGTCTTTGATACCACAGCCAGTGCTGTGGGCCCAAGTCCACGTTACCACAAGAGCTACAAGTGGGGCCGCACCTTCCATGAGACCAGCCCTGAAGGGACCATAAGGGGGAGGGAGTTTACACTGCTGCATTCAATGGGATAATGCACCCCCTTGTGCTGGCGGTCCACAGTTGCAGTACACCTCACGAGGATTTTTAATCCATGTGGGCAGATCTCATTAAATCCACTAGAAAGTGACCAGATCCTACAACAATCTTTATTCTAGCCCTGTGGGAGATGGCTAATATTCAGATAATATAGTCAGCCCCCCTGGGCAGAAATAAACTGGTAATAACAGACAATTTCAATAGTAAAATCTCTGTTATCCAGAGGTTAATGATTATGTGAGCAAGCAAGATTAAGCAACATATATGTAACTGCACTAAAAATACAAAGCATAAACTGTATTAGTAAAATCATGCAACAAGAAAGTTCAGGTTTGAAAGTAGAGGGAAAAGTAGGAGAGAACACTGTTCTGTCAGCAGTATGAAAAATAATTCCTACACTGAATTGTAAAGAGGATGTTAGTTTTTAGAGTAGAATAGACTACTTCAATTTTGATCTGCTATGTGGCACAATTTGGAGTAATAAGTAGCCTCCAATCCGCCAAACATATCATCTTAATTACCAAATCTAAACCCTCTTAATCATTACTCAAGCATCATAACCAATCATTTTGACTCTACAGGGCATTGACTTCTGACCTGACTTTTGAGGAATGTTACTGGAGTCAGTGTTCTCTTTCCCACTGGTTGTCTTCTTCTTTCCTGAGGCTTTACTCTTCTTCCCACCTTGGTTTTTCTGGCTGGTGCTGGCCTCCTCTTCAGTTTCCTTGCTTGCATCATCCTTTGCTGTGGATTTCCCCTTGCCCTTCTTCCCCTTTTTGCTGTTTTTTGGTGCGGCCGGGGCTTGTGTATCCTCATCGTCCTCTTCCTTCTTCACCTGGACACCTGTTGCTGCTGTAGTTGGCTGGTTATCATCAGCATCTTCCTCTTCCTTCTTTACATGGACATCTGCTGCTGTTGTTGTTGTTGTCTGCTGGTCATCATCGGCATTTTCCCCTTTGCGTGTGTTTCTTTTGCCCCTCCTGCTCCTGGGTACCGAGACATCATTCTGCTGCGAGTCGTTTTCCACCTCCTGTTTCACTTTGTTTGTCCGGGTGCTCCTCTTTGGTCTTGTTTCCTTCTTGTCCTTTTCTTCCTCATCTATCTCCACATTTTTTCCCTTGACATCTACTGTAGCTGCAGTCTGTTGGTCTGTCTGTGCATTCTTCTTTGGTCTACCTCTTCCTTTCTTTGGAGCAGTAACTTTCACCTCTGCTTCATCATCATCATCGCCGTTTTCCTCCACATCCATCTTCGTTACCACCTCTTCCTTGCTCTCTTCTTCTTCCTTCCTTTTTGGTGGCTTTCCTCGTCCTCTCTTCACTATTGGTTCATCTTCATTCACCACCTCTGGGACAGCGGCCTTGGTTTGACGTTTTCTTGCTAAAATAGAAGGATTTGCGAGTGAGAAGGTCTGTTATTTCAAACATGATGAATGAGAGTTCAAGAAGAGCCACAGAAATGGAAAACATAAACAACTTTTGTGGTAATCTATCATTCCCTGTTTTTTATGTAGAAATATAAGTGCACCAGTGCATTTTGAGCACGTTTGATTCCTCCCCAAAAGGCTGGATTGACGGGTAAAAGAAGTAAATAACACATTAAATAATTAATAGTAATATGTTCCAGAGTTAGTCTGACTTTACCAGACCTGACCTAACTTAACCTAATATGAACCTGGAAAAACTACCAGGACCTAACCTGGGCAAACATAGGGGGAAAATCAAACCTGGTCAAAATGCACGGCTACACTGGGAAATTACTTCATAAAGCAAAATCCACTACCAATCAAAATTTGAAGGAAATTGGTAAGCATCTTCCTTTCTGTGGCTCTTAACTATTACCAGTTCTGATTAGGTTAGGACAGGTTAGGTGTGGATATTACTACTATGAAAATTAATTAAATGCTCTTGTGGAAAACCTGCAAAGTATAAATATTTCAAATCTTACTGACAATTCCGTTACTCCACACTAACTAGAAAAATCACCGTATGTTACCACCACTAGATAATGTACAGCAGACCCTCGATATACAAAGAATAAATAAATACTTGTTTCCATCACTGTATTTTACACTCAGTCCCTCATTGAAGGCCACCAAATTAATTAATGTTTTCCCAGTCTTCTGTTATTTATTGCCATACAGACTAATAAAGTGAGTTACTGGACCTGTGTTAAAAGTATACATGTGTGTGAAATTTACTCACCATATATGTGCGAAATTTACTCATCATATATGTGCAAAATTTAACAATTTTATATGTACGAAACTTACTCATCTTGTATGTGCAAAATTTACTCATCTTACATGTGCAAAATTTACTCATGTGTGAAATTTAATCACCATAAATGTGCAAAATTTAATATCTTATATGTGCGAAAGTTAATAATCATATATATGCGAAATTTAATAATCTTATATGTGCGAAATTTAATTATAATTTATGTGCGAAATTTAATCATCTTATATCAAGGGTTTACTTTATATAAATATTTCATTAAAGCACAAAAATTTATCAACGATATAGGCCCTAACTTAAGTTCAAGTTCAGGGTCCCGCAGAGGGCCGCTCATGGGCGGCATAATATGCGGGGGTTGTGCGGGGGATTTAGGGATCCAGGGCAGGATTAGAAAGAAGGTTAGGATAAGGGTGGATTGGGTCAGGGACTGTGGGTTGAGGATTAGGATTGGGGAGGTAATGATTGGTGATCCTATTTCTATACGTGTCAAGAGTGGGGCTATTAACTACGTGAGATGGGAGATGATTCCACTCCTGGATGCTGCGGGGAAAGAATGAGTGCCTAAATATATCAGTGCTTGTCTGGTATGTATGGTATTTTAAGTTGTGGCTGCCTCTAGTGGATCGTATACTTGTAGGGTGTAGATATGTGTCTTTGTCTATGTCAACTAACTTGTTTGTGATTTTGTATATCATCTGTTGTCTGTGTATCTGTCTTCGTGTTACTAATGGGTCTAGTTTTGTGTCTTGTTTAAGCAAAGTGACTGATGTAGTGTGTCTGTAATCACGTCTGGCCCATCTTGCAGTCTTGTTTTGTATGGACTCTAATTTATTGATATTATTGTAAGTGTGTGGGTCCCAGACGGTGTCACAATAATCTAAATGTGGCCGAACGAAAGGATTATTATGATTATTATGCAGTCTAAAGCCATTATAAAATACAATTATAGTTACAAAAATAGTTACGAAGGGGGAAGTTGACCAATTAAGGCCTATGATAATAAATATATTAACCATAAATACCGAAATTATATATTGTTTTACTATGGAGATAATATATTGAATTATAGTAATGTTAAACCCCAATTCTATATACATAATTATATAATACAACACTTTATACATAATACAAGTCTATACACATAATACAACACCTTATATAAAATACAAAATAATCGGTAAATATTGAAAGAATTACCGTTATTGCGTACGGTTTTTCTACCTTCATTACCCACTTATTTAGACCATTCTAAGACTCTTTTCTTCTATGGCATTTTCTCCGCAAATGCCCCATTTCCAAGATAGGGCATATTCAAATGGGGCATTTTGATATTAGCCTGACCTTACCTGACCTGACCTAACCTAACCTAGACCGCATCAGACTACCGGGACCTAACCTGGGCAGACTACCGGGACCTAACCTGGGCAAACTACCGGGAAATAACCGTGGTAAAGTACAGAAAATGACCGGGCCAAAGTACTGGGACCTAGCCGGATCTGGCAACACTGCAACAAAACGGTAATTCTTTCAATAAATACCAAATAATCTATACAAAATACATGAATATACGTGAATGGTTGCACCACTTCATTAATAATATTTATAATATATCGATAAAAATCCTATATTAATTAATTACTCTGTTTGGTGGACATATTGAAGGTTTGGTTGGTGTGTTAATAATAATAATAATAATAATAATAATAATAATAATAATAATAATAATAATAATAATAATAATAATCCAACACTATACCACTTCATATATAATAATACTAATACTATCAATAAAAACAATATATCAATCATTACTCTGTTTGGTGGACATATTGGAGGTTTGGTTGTTGTGTTGGTGTAGTTAATGGTGACTGTACTGTAACTATGGTGATATAATAATAACAAATATAATCCCACACTGCCGTTGTGATGTCTGCCAATGTGTGTGTTTCTCCCGCCTCTCTCTGAAGTCTCTCAGTTAGGGTTGTACTGCCCACCTGCCAAGTTATTGTACACTATTGCCCAAATTATTGTACTTTTCTCGAGATTATGGTACGATGTGCACATCAGTTATGGTACTATTATTGTACTGTACTAATCTATACTAATAAGCAGATTATTAATAAACAGGTTATATTATACTATAAAACTTATATACTATACTATACTATACTATACTATAAAAATTGGTGGGTAGACCGTTGTTCCCGACGATGTCATCGTGCAGATAGTCTTCTTTCATGGGCACGGGTGTGGCTGGAGAAACCAATTATGGAGGCACACACTCGTAAGCAGTAGGGGCACTGGAACACATCAGTGGTGGAAAGGGAGGACGTGGAAGCCTTGCGCCCTTCTCTGGCGTTGGCAAGGTGATCATGGCGGTTGGTCTCGAAGACTTCTTGGGCCTGTCTCGTCCGTGAATGCCAACTTAAGCTGATCTGTCTTGTGCAAGGTTTTCCAGCTCTGTTGCAGGGATTCCGCTGTGCTTCAGATTTGTCTTTCATACAGTCTTTGCATCGCTTTTTGGGGCGGCCCCCTATAGGCCTCTGGCCCTGCCTCAGCTCTCTGTAGAGCAGCTGGAGAGGCAGTCTGAAGGGCTCCATACGGATGACGTGGCCAGTCCATCGAAGCTGCGCTTTTAAGACCATGGCTGCGATGCTGATCAGGCTCGCTCTGTCCAGGACTTCGAGGTTGGTCACTCTGTCTTGCCACTTGATGCCCATGATCGACCGTAAGGATCTCATGTGGAAACGCTCAAGCTGCTTGGTGTGTTTCTTGTACAGTGTCCAGGTCTCACAGCCATAGAGAAGACTTATATATGAGGACGACTGCTTTGTACACTTTGATTTTCGTGGCTAGCTTGATACTTTTGTGGTTCATCAAACGAGTACGGAGATGACCAAGAGCCTGACTGGCCTTGCTGATTCTGGCAGAGATTTCCCTATCGAGTGAGCCATCACTGGAGATGACACTGCCAAGGTACTTGAAATGCTCAACTGTTTTCAGAGCAGTGTCTCCGATAAGGATGGTAGGGGAATGATGCGCTGTTGAGGTGGGTGAAAGTTGGTAGAGGACCTCTGTCTTTCCAAGACTGATTGTCAAGCCGAAGAGCCGGGAGGCTTCCGCAAACTTGCTGACAATGAGCTGAAGATTCACTTCTGTGTGCGCCATTAAGGCACAGTCGTCAGCAATTAAGCAGGGCCTCTGTCACGAGTCTCTCAACTGTTTTGGTCTTGGCGTTAAGCCGGCATAGGTCGAACAATTAAAGAGCTGTCCAATCTGTACTTGATGTAGATGCCTCTATCGAGATCTCTAAGGGCATAGTTCAGCATGCAGGTGAAGAATAGGTTGAACAGGTCTGGGGCAAGGACACAGCCCTGTTTAACACCGTTCGAGATCTCAAAGGGAGCAGAGGCCAGCCGGTGTGACGTACCCCAGCAAGGACAAGGCCAATCATGCCATCATGGAGGAGGCAGATGATGTGGGTAAATTTTCGAGGGCAACCGAGTTTGGAGAGAATGACCCAGAGTGCATCTCTGTTCACCATGTCGAAGGCCTTTGTGAGGTTGACGAAGACAGCATAGAGGTCCATCTGCTGCTCGACGCACTTTTCTTGGACCTGTCTTACCAAGAAGACCATGTCGATAGTACTGCGGCCTGGTCTGAAGCCACACTGTGACTCTGGCAGTGACTCTTCAGATACTGCACTGATGAGGCAATTCAGGATGACCCGTGCGAGAATCTTCCCAGCGACTGAGAGAAGTGAGATGCCTGATCGGTAGTTGCCACAGTCGAACTTGTTTCCTTTGTTCTTGTATAAGGAGACAACAATGGCATCTCGAAAGTCCTGTGGCATGGTTCCCACGGAACGTGTCCAGGGACACTGAGCCGGTTGCTTTGTAGAACTCGGCTGGGATGCCATCCATGTCTGGTGCCTTGCCAGAGCTCGTCTGTTTCACTGCCTTGGTGATTTCTTCGAGGCTGGGTGGGAGGTCAAGCTCTTCGAGGGCTGGTTTCTCTGGAATGGCATCTAAACCTGAGGGGTCAACTGTGGATGGTCTATTGAGGAGAGTGGAGAAGTGTTCATTCCATTGCTGGGTGATACTGTCCCTGTCTTTCAGCAGGGTAGGCCTAGTGCCATCTGCAGCCAGGAGCTGGGTAGTGCTTGGTCTCTGTGGTCCATATAGACAGCCTTGATCGAGGTGAAAAACTCCTTGGAGTAGTTCCTGTCAGCATAGTACTGGACCTCGTCAGCTTTCTTATCCCACCAGCTGTCCTGCTTGGCACGCAGTTCTTTCTGGACCTTGCTCTGGAGATGTTTGAAGCAATTCTTCTTGGAAGCAGAGGATGAATCATTCTGCTAATTATATGTAGGTGATGTGCTTCTCATCCAAGAGATTGCCGATTTCCTCACTGTTTTGATCGAACCAGTCCTGATGGGTGCGCTTCTTCAGACCTAAAGTGGCCCTGGCTGACTACGTCGTTGTCTACTTGAACCGGTTCCACTGTTCTGTTGGGTCTCCAGTCAGCGGTCCTTGGGCAATCAGGGCTTCTTCTAGGTGAGATTGGAATCTCTCCCGGGTACAAGGGTGTTTCAGTTTGGTAATGTCAAATCTCTTGCGAGAGGCCTTGGGTTTTCTGCGCTGGACTGTAGCTATGTGAAGGTTGAGCAAAGTCCTCACTAATCGGTGGTCTGTCCAACACTCAGTGATCAGCTCCTCGCATGGCCCTGGTGATTGTCACATCGCGTGTATCCTGCCTGCAGAAAATGACATTGTCTATGACAGTGGTTCCCAAACCCATGAGGGTCGCATGGGTGTTCCTGAGGGTCGCGGGATGGCTATAAAATTAATAACACAAAAATAAATAAATAAATGAGAGAGAGAGAGAGAGAGAGAGAGAGAGAGAGGTATTAGAAGTAAAACTAATTCAAACATAATTAGTAACATCATAAATGTGGAATATAAATCGTCATTCAAACTGGGACAGGAAAATAGTTGTGAATAATAAAGTACGATAAATGAAGGTAGAACAAAAATATACGAGTATTTATTAATTAGTAACTTATGGTAACATTTATTAACCTTTTTTCAAATGGATAAAACTAAAATAATACTGAAATGATATTTCATTCTTGAGGGTCGCCAGGCCAAAATAAATTTGTGTTCAGGGTCACGACAAAAAAAGTTTGAGAAACACTGCCAGAGGTCTATGAGATGCCACTGTTTTGACCTCGGATGCATCCACGTGGTTTTGTGCTTGTTGGCCAGTCTGATTCTCTGAAGAGGGTGTTGGTGATGGTGAGACTGTTCTCAGCGCACATAGTCAGGAGCAGCAGCCCGTTTCTGTTCATCTTGCCGACTCCCTGTGGGCCTAAGAGACTCCTTCCTAGCTCTGGTGGTCAGTCCCCACTCTTGCATTGAAGTCTCCGAGGACAAGTAACTTATCTTTTAATAATTTAATAGGCTATACTCTTTTCTTTCAATAGATGCTCTTTTCTTCCTATAGTCATTTATTTTGTATGTTCCGATATTGTCTAACTACAACTAGATACTATATATTATACTACCATAACTACCAACATTGTTCTACTACAACTATAATACCACCATTGCCCTACCATAATAACAAACATTACACAGGGAATCTGAATTATGGTACAAGTACCATAATTATTGTACTCAGCGCAACCCTGCTCAGTGGTGCCTCCTGTACAGTGTTGCCAGGTCTCAGGGACGGAATTACCCTAACTTTACCTTTAGAATTACCCTTTTTTACGCTTGAGCATTTACGGTCTATTTGGTATTTTTTCCCTTTTCACCTCAATAATTCCCTTTTAAGCTTAAGCATTGACAGTCTTTTTAGTATTTTTTCCCTTTTTACCTCAATAATTCCTTATTTTACTCTTGTGAACATTATAGACAGTCTCTTTGATATTTCGTCTGGTAGAAATTTCCCTGTCTACTCCTGAACAATCCTTATAATTATAATTTCCCTGTGTGGACTTCAAAATTTCCTAAAACACAAATTTCCCTGCACCTGGCAACACTGCTCCTGTCACCTGTGGTCAGCGTTGCCAACTATTCTCTACAAGTGCAGCGAGGCTGAGAGCAAGCAAGTATGATGTGGTGAGAGAAGTATGGAAGAGTGTGGCTGTCCCGAGCATTATGTATGGCAAGGAAGTTATTACATGGAAGGAGAGTGAGATAGACAAGTTAGAGGTGGGACAGAACCGAGTAGCGAGAATGGCACTGAATGCACCAAGGTATGCAGCAATAGCAGCTTTGAGAGGTGATATGGGATGGAGTACATTCAGAGAAAGACTGGTGAAAGCAACCCTTAGATACAAAGTAAGACTGGAACGAATGCAGGATACAAGACTGGCAAGAAAGGTTTATATGTGGAACATTAGAAACGGCAAATGGGGAAAGAAGTGTGAGAGAATGGTATGGTAATTAGAGGAACTATGCATGAGTGGAAAATAATGAGCAGGAATAGAGGGGCTAGACTGGGATGCAAGAAAGTGGAAAAGTGAGATTGACAAAGAAGTGAAATGCCTGGGTTTAAGAAAGTGGAAAAATGATATGGAACAAAAGGAAACTCTTGTATGGTATAAGGAGAAAGAATGCCCAGAGTATGTGAAGTGGTATGAGGGAAGTCTGGGTGGTGATCTACTCTTTCGAGCCAGAGCACAATGTATGGAGGTGAATGCAAGAAGTTATTGATAGATGGTCAGAATCCCGAAGCAAGGTATGGTCACCGTATGCCAGATGTGTGACACAGGAGAGGATGAAACGGTAGAACATGTGATGCTGGGATGTGAGAAGTATGAGAGAGACAGAACAGAGATGATGCAGATCATCCTGACTGAAATGGAATATGATGGAATATGGAATTAACAGGGAGAGAATGGATGATATTACTGTTAGGTCTGTGTGAGCAGACCACAGATGAAATGATTGGTGCTGTGAAAGAATTCTTGGAGAAAATGTGGTATGCAAGATGTAGAAAGTGAATAGATATGCGTGGTATTGTTTTTTTTCCGATTTCTATTTACAGGAGCTGCCGATACAAAGGCCAACCCTGGAATAAACACCCGGGGTACCTGTAACAGCAAGAGCAAGAGCAAGACATGGGGAAAATTGCATGGTTGGTAATACTGCCTATGACTATCTGTTAACCCAACTCTAAAATAATTAATTAAACCACTTTACCGTGTTTTGACTCAAGTGAAATACCGTTCTTTACACTCCAAGCATGTAACAGAGATGCTGCAAAACAATGGCTAAGGTTGACAACAGCAGTATTTGTATTGATAACACAGATATGTTCAAGTTGGCACCACTTGCAAATTTTCACGACTACACAAATTTCACAAATATTTAACACAAATTTCATACTTAACACCATTCTAATATATATATATATTCTCTCCAACTTGCATACATGGAAATCATTATTATTAAGGTCCGGGGTTGTAGTACACTTTTGGTACATTGGAGCGCATTGATTCCTCCAAAGTATGCCAGAGCCCAGAGACTAAAACTGGGGACTGCAGTAGATTAAACGAACAGAAATCATGGTAGTCGCGGCACACAGTCCTTGACCAGACTTCCCCTTACACGTAGGCTACCCTGGTCAAGAACTATTTATGTGCCGTGACTGTACACATGGCCTGTTGGTTGGAATAGTTTAATTTGAGGAATAAAAAATATGCCTACCCAAAATAATGCACTTATTGCTCCAGATATACCAACTCAACACTACATATACTGTACCACCCCCATAATTGAATACAAGGCAGGGCTAAGCAAGAATGTTTCAATAACACTCAGATCTATTCTATTAATGCCTTCAAAATAACCTCTCTCTTTATTCCTCATATGTGTTGCAGCAAGTGTCCTAGATGTACGGTTGGCCACAGGAATTCTTACACAGTCTATATGAAAAAAAAAAGTCCATTATTCTGAAAGTATTACAATGAATAGTCTACCAAGTGACTCGGTGATTGCAAAACAACAAACCTACTAATAATGTAAATGCAGTTACATAGTCTTACCTTTTCGATGTTGTAAACCCTCCAAAAGAACAGCGTGTTTACAAATGTTTGTGGCCAATAGTACTCTTGTATAATCCACAACTCCTGCACGAGGCTAAAGCCAAATTGTTATTTCATTCATTCATGGTTAGTCAAATGTACCCTTGAAATAAGATTATCAGCTCTTGATAATTGCCATCAAACAAATCACCATCATCATCATCATCATCATCATCAAAACCCTACTTCCCTTTTTCAAGTGGTGGGGAGGCTCTAGCACAGTGCAGGACCCCTGACAGGCAGGGAGTCCAGCTCCGAGGCTATTTTTGAGCCTAATTGGAGGGGTCATTGTAAGGAATATGAGGCTGACGGCACAATCACAAGAATGTGGGCAATGGGGACATCACTTCCGTATGCCTATAAACAAATCACATCATAAAAACACTCATGACAAAAATATAAAAAGCTACAGGAAAAATATATAGGATGAATACATATGATACCATGGAAATAATAATAATAATGTAATATACAAGTAACAAAAGTTTTTATTAAATAGTACAGAATCTCATCTTGCACTAATTCTTCCCTTTAGTGTAAATCAACTGTACAGTAATCAATTTAATCACCTTTACTCTGACATATATAAAATACACGTTATTT
This sequence comes from Petrolisthes cinctipes, assembly GCA_033782935.1. Lineage (NCBI taxonomy): Eukaryota > Metazoa > Arthropoda > Malacostraca > Decapoda > Porcellanidae > Petrolisthes > Petrolisthes cinctipes. The sequence goes on along the minus strand of JAWQEG010000402.1, from coordinate 66,497 downwards.
TGTTAATGGGATGAAAAATGAGTAAGAATGGATATGCTATTACCATAAAGGTCTGGTCTAGGCAGTGTAACCTTAAAAAACAAACAAACCTACAAGAAAGGCACATTGGTCATTAATATCTCAAAAAACTTTTAAAAATATGACATACTGTACTTTACTCGACATACAGTGGAACGATGAAAAAGATGAACTAGAAATGGAGAGACACAACAAATCCAAACAATACAATGATTTTCACTAATTTTCAACCTCAGGGCAATAACTCAGCATATCCATCTGCTTTTGCCTTGCTTAGTGTAACAATTTGCCCATTACTTACAAACATAAGTACAGTATTGTAATAATACCTAACAAGATGCTCATTTTTCAGGAAGTTGCAGTACAGTACTCTCTTTTGGTAAACTGGAGGGCTAATGATTCCTCCAAACTTTGCCTCTAAACAGATCCCCTATTGGCAATACTGAGGTTGTTTGTTTCCTGGTACACCTTAGCCTCTCCAATACCAATAAGAGATTCTTCCCTTTAGGAGCAAAATACTGAATACAGTATCAATGAGACAATGTGATATGAGAAAAGAGTATGAAAGATGGATGCCAGAGGAAGGAAAAGGCACAAGTATATACGATAGATGCGTTACTCCTTCAAGACCAAAAGGATGGTATTATTAAATTATTTATTTGTGGAAAAGTTCTCTTCCTCACTCAATTCCTAGTACAGTATTTTGCAATGAGGACTTAGCGATGAAATACCATTTCCTCGAAGAAAGTAATAATTAGTCAGCTGGGTAATCTGACAATATTGCCATACAATGTTACAGTATTTATTTATAGTCCCTCAAACCCGTATATCAATCCATGAATACAGACGATAAGCAGAAGCTAATATGTTATGCTGCATTAGAATCTCACTGATAGGACTGGTAGAATAGGTTCAGGTACTATACTAAGATTACAAATAGTGCATTACAACACACAAGTTCCTTAGTATAAAAGTAGTGAAATAGTGTTAAGAAAAATGTTATATAATGGCATTCTGACAGAGAAACCATTATTTCTATACCAAAATGTAATTGTGTGGTGCTTTTATTTCTATACATAATACATATAGTGAGCACTGAGTAATTTATTTTAAGGACTGTTACATGGGCAGAAAACCAAAAGTTATGGAATCCTCTAAACAGTGTCACAAAACAACACCGATTACATTGAAGGAATTTGTTTTGTGGTATTGTCAGGAGGAATCAGTAACCTCCAAAACAGAGCCACAAAAAAACTCCTACCATATTGAAGAAATGTGTTTTGTGGTACAGTATAGCCAGGAGGAATCAGTAACCTTCAATAACACAAACAAATGTCATAAATCCCTTAACAGCAGCAACAACAACAAAAAGGGTAAACTTCACAGTCACGACAGGTCTATACCAAGTAAGTACTGTACTGCACCCCAAACAAATGATTCTTGACAGTCTTGTGAATTGTAGTTGAACTCTAGTGGTATTTCAGTACTGTAGATCCTCGATATACAAAATGAATAAGTATTTGTATCTATCGTATCATTTTACACTTAATCCCTCATTGAAGATCATCAAATGTTTTCCCAGGCTTCTGTTGTTTATTTCTATACAGACTATGTGATTTACTAGGCCTGTGTTAAAAGGATATATTGTAGCGCTAAATTTAATAATTTTATTACGAGGACCTACTGTATAGATGAGAACAGTACAATGATAACATGGCGAGTGATTTGTAGGATGACTATAGACAGTGACGATACCAGGATACACTCTATTCAAAATGACTTTGGGTGGTATTATTAAACTACTTCTTCGAGGAAAGTTCTCTTTGTCGCCCGGTTCCTATTATTGTTCAATGCGAATTTGGTGATGAAACGCCTTTTCCTCAAAGAAGTTTAATATTGTAATACCACCCTGAGTACTAAGAGAGAAACCAGACAAATTTATAGCTGCACTGTACTATGAAATTAACCCAAAGTTAGCTAAGCTACGATGACCCAAGGCATATCTTATAACAATTAGGCAGACAGGAAAAATAGAAAAATGTATAAAATTGAATGTGCAAATAGATTATCAAAAACGGAATATACGATGATCGTAGCGATGTGCAGGAAGGTCAAGTACTGAGTTAACCCACACTCACTCCATCGGCTTCACACCCAACACTTTGGCCAACTTCCACTAAAATGGAAAAGAAAATTTACTTGAGGCAAAGTCTCATGTAGGGAAGGAATTGCTTGCAGCCTATATTTTAAATATTCATACACTTCAAGGAATATTATATTATTAGTAAGCTGGAGGGCTACTGATTCCTCCAAACTATCCCACGAAACAAATTACTGTACCTCAGTGCTACAAATACGGGACTTGTTTTATGACATAGTTTGGAGCAATCAGTAGCCCTCCAATTTACCAATAGGAGGTTTTCCCCTTAGAGTAGGATAATCTCTTTCTGACATTTTGTAGGTCTACTATACTAATTATTACTCCAAACTTTGCAACAAAACATAACCCCTATTCAATTCTTCAGATAATGCTGGTTTTTATTATTTGTATTGGTAAACTGATAAACAAAGAGAACACAAGTACTTACCGAATCCTTGATCTGGTTGATATGGTAAGTGATGCCTCTTTCACTCTTCACTTTGTCTGTGTGTGTTCTCTCAGGGTCACCGGCTGCCAGCACTGGTTTACTCTCATCAGCCTGTGTGGTGTAAAGAGGAAAGAAAGCATTAGGAGTTATATTATGCCAGCATAGGCTTACCCTCATTAGTCTGTGTAGTGTAGTGTGGAGATAAAGAAAAGCACAAACAGAGCTACAGAACAGACTCCCTCAGTATAAATGTTCAAACTCCCCCCCCCCCTGCAAAAAAATAAAAAATAAATAAATAAATTGTGACATTGTACAGTACTTTCAACTCTCGACTCACAGGCTCCATGTCTCGGCAGTGCCCCATGAGGTCTGACATGCGGTCCTCGAAGCCCGGAGCGAAGAAGGTCGGGTCGATGGCCACAAAACACTGGCCAAGGTCAGCCTCGCGGTCCGTCTGCATCCAACGCCTCACATTGGGTCCGTACTGTCCACCTGACAACACAATACACAGTTAAAGGAAAGTTTATACTTTGTTAGTAAATTGGAGGGCTGCTAATTCCTCCAAACTATGTCACGAAACAAGATCCCCCGCTAGTAACACTGAGGTCGTCGTATGCTTTCCTGGCATAGTTTGGAGGAATCAGTCGCCCTCCAATTTACCAACAAGACAATATCCCCTTAATACATCGATCAGCATTTATATTAGAATATAAAAATAATACAACATTCTTTCTCACTTCTCAAATAAATATATACAAATCTACCCTTGCTTGTATGTCCAAGATAATTGTAATTTCACCTGACAAACATTTCAATACAGTAGGCCCATGATATACAATGAAGAGATTTAGCACATTCCTTTTGACACAGGCCCAAGAAATCACTTAGTCTGTATGGTTATGAATAACAGAAGCCTGGGAAAATATTTGGTGGTTTTCAATGAGGGACTGAGTGTAAAATAAAATGATGGATACAAGTATTTATTTATTCACTGAATATCGAGTCTACTTTATCCTTACCTGATGAACAAAATGCCTCAATTTATGTATGTGTAGAGTGCAAACACCTACAGACAGACAACACTAGTCACACCAGAATGCAAACACACAATACAGTAATGTAATCCCTTGTTTTCCTCTCATGTTATGGGTGTGTACTGCACTGTTTGTAATAAATCTGTGTACAGTAAGCCCTCTTTGTACATTACACAATCATAAATCCAGTGTATAATTAGGTTTTACTGTATAAGGATTCATTACAAACAAGGCAATACATACCCATAACACCAGTGGAAAACAAGGAATTAAGGTATTATTATACTATCTGATTACTCACCAGACATTATACCACAGAAGATCTCCACCAGCATGCCTAGCCCATACCCCTTATACCCAGAGTGCAGTTCGGGGCCTCCCAGGGGCATGAGCGCTCCAGACATGCCCTCTGCTGCATTGGTGGTGGGCAGCCCCTCCTTGTCAATGGCCCAACCCTCTGGTATTGGCTTCTCCTTGCGTCGCTCCACCTCAATCTTTCAAAAGTGTCAAGGGAGATTATATAACACAGTCAGCCCTTGATGTATCCAAACTAAAAAGGGTATTTAATTACTGTTTGTTCACTGCAAGGATACAGTATCTCAGGATCAGAGAGACTCACAATCAATCTCCTGAAATTATACCCTGATCCATCTTTAAGGGGAGATTTTATATTGTTATTGACATGGAAGGTCTGTGATTCCTCCAAATTATGCCACAAATCAGATCCCCTACTAGTACCATTGACAGCATCTGTTTTCTGGCAAAGTTATGAGGAATCAGTAGCCTTCCAATATACCAACATGAGAATCTCCCATTAAGAAACTCTGAGCCAAATACCTACCTATACACTACTTTCCATATAATCCTGAAAAATTATATAATAATACAATACAAGCCTACCCTCCAGTCAACACCCTTTGCTGAGTACTCACTTTGCCAACAGCCACAACACAGGTAGCCATGTCCAACACAAAGTCATCACCGTTCTTGCCTGGAGCAGACAGTGCAAGGGGGTTGGTGCCCAGGGCTGCCTGTTGAAAAAATTGAAAGATTGAATTCACCTGTATACAACCCAACTATAGTACAGTATAAGCTTTGGTGAAATATGTCCAATGTTATTATGATTTTAAATATGGTAATGTTAAAATTATACTCCATACCTTTTTAGCTCTGGTGGGAGCAACCAGTGGTGAGGTGTTGGTGAAACTCATTCCCTGGAAATATAATTAATCAGTCTTAAATATCAGCACAATGTATTCTAAGTAATCTGCAAAATGTTTATTAGCAATATGCAATTATTTACTTCACATAACTGGGAATGAAAGGAGTGATAACAACGAAATAGGGCTGCTTTAGTTAATATATAGAATAAAAAATTGCCTGAGTGCTGGAGGTACAATAGTATTCTAAAAAAATTATTGTACTGCCTTGGAAAAATGCTAAACTTAAAACACTCCTCCATACAGTTAGTTAAATTAAGATTTTTACACAAACAACTTCTACTTTCTCTCGTTATAGTTACATTTTCTATCCACAAGCAACATCAGTAGCTTACATATTTCAATGGCCAAGATGAAACTCAATCTATGGACAGTAACCTCCAAACAAATATGACTTGTATTTACAGTATCAGCAGCTGACATTTAAATTAAGCTGCAGAAATATCAGTAATAGTTTCTACTCTTCCTTACAGGAGGCTTCTGTTGTGGGCAAAATGGAGAGACTATTGATACCACCAACCTCACTTAATTAAATAACAGATCTCCTACCTGTATACTGAGTTGATGTTGTATTTACTGGCATAGTCTGGAGGAATTAGTAGCCTGTGTTTTACCTACAACATTAAGGCCCCTTACCATTCACCAGGGCTGTCAAAGTCAAATGAATTTCTTACCAGCATGCCTTCCTTTGTGGCTCTCATGGCATACCATCCAGCGATCCCATAGTGGTTGCTGCCTGGACACAAAATATAATTAGTATCAGTCATATACACACACACTTGCCTCAGTAAGTGATAATGGGTTTTTATTCTGATTTAGTCAATGAGCATTAATTAGGGTGAGGGTTAGGATGATAGCCAGGACAGTTGGGGTAATGGCCAGCAGTAGTTATTATACATCCTGAGTGAATGCCTGTGGACAAACTGTCATAATTTCTTTGGCCAAGTGTCCACCCACACACACACACACAAAAAAAATAAGCACAGTACTGTACTTGTACCTTTCTACATTCCAGCATAATGAAACAACAGACCAATAATAATCCTGAGAAGTAATATTGACTCACTTGCACACCTTAACAAGACAACACAAGATGCAATGTAGGAAGTGAAACCCAAAACACAGGCAACTGCCAAACAACTTATATTATACCCATTCACTTAACCCATCCATGACAATTAAAGGGGAGATTCTTTTGTTGGTGAATTGAAAGGTCAGGTCTTTAATTCCTCCAAACTACCATGGAGCAGATCCCCCATTAGTACCAATGAGGGTGTCTGTTTTGGTATACAGTAGTTAGGAGGAGTAGCATTCCAATTTGCCAACAAGACAGTCTCCTTAAACAATAAGCTTAAACTTTTCGCAACAATTCAAAACATCACAGGAGAATGCGTTTGGTACTAAGGGCCACATGCAAAAACATTCGTAGTGCATACAATGGTGTGGTACCAGCACGACAGCTCCATAGACAAACAACAAAGTGATCATACCGGTACCACACCATTGACAACACCATGGACGTTCTTGCATACACATACAGCCCCAAGTTATATGTTGGTCGCCTCACCTCTTGCACACACCCATCCGATGCCAGTCTCCTTAGCCTTCTTCACAGCCAGGTCGACACAGAAGTTTCCCACCACTGGGCCCAGACCGTTGTGGCCATTGACGAGGGCGGTGGATACACTCTCCTTGGTGATGGTTGGCACCGCATCACCGGCACACACACCCTGACGCACATCATTCACGTACATCTCTGTCAGACACACATAGGGATAGTTTATAGTACACTCTCTGACAGCATGGAAAGAGGAGACATAGAATAGAGTACAATACTAAGGAATACATGCTAGTGTAATAACCAATTTAAAATACAGACCGAAATGTGTGGGTAGGGAGGAACCAAACAAATAGTAACAATCAACCATGATATTAGCTCAACATTGTTCATAAAAGAGTGTATAGTGACTGACCAAGGCGGTTGAGTCCATGACTGAAGTGTCCTCTGGTGTCGGCTGCAAGGAGAACATCAGCCAGGGCCTGGGCTTGAGGTTTGGGCGTCCCCACGGCAGTCATACAGTCAAGCATGTAGCGGTGAACCTCCTCTGGTGCATACTGACAATACAAATGAGTCATACAATTAATTAAGGAGTCATACAATAAGAGTCATAGAATTAATTAACAAGGCATAGAATTAATTAATGAGGCATAGAATTAATGAAAGAGTCATAAAATTAATTAACAAGGCATAGAATTAATTGATTACATCTTTATAGTATCCTACATTTACATATTTGCAGATAGTATTAATAATAGTCATTGTTTTAGACACTAGTTCACTATCCATGATGAATGCAAAGTGATAAATGTATGCCTAACTACCCTACTATTTTATCCCAGCATATAAAATACACACCACTCTCTACCTTATTATCATATCCCAGCATATAAAATACACACCACTCACTACCCTTTCATCATAGCCTATCCCAGCATATATAACACACACACACACCACCAAAATAGCATCTGATACAGTAAGTTAAAGGAGAGCAGGGAGGAAAGGTACGGGCGTTGCCAACCATACAACATTCACCCTTCATCAAGGTCCTTGAGGGAAGAACACATAATGTATGTGTTTGGTAGAGGTGTTGCTTGATTAATGTGGGGTTCTCTTGTTGGTGAATTGGAAGATCTCTGATTCCTCCAAACTATGCCACAAAACAGATCCCCTATTAGTATCACTGAGGGCATCTGTTTCCTGGCATATTCTATATAGTTTGGGGTAATCCAAGCCCTTCCGCTTCAACATTAGAATCTCCCCTTAGTAGCCAGGACTCCAATATACAGTAGATATGATAATTCGTCTCATGATATATGATGATTAAATTTTGCACTGTTCTTTTAACACGGGCTCAGTAAATCACTTAGTCTGTATGGTAATGAATAACAGAAGCCTAGGAAAACATTAGGTGGTCTTCAATGAGGGACTGGGTATAAAATGAAGTGATGGATATGAATATTTATTCATTGTATAATGAGGGTTTACTGTACAGTACTGTATTTGCATCAATGCTATCATGTCTATCCTCAAACAATGGTTAACTATCTTCACATTTTTCTCTTTATACAACTAGATCATTGTTCTTGTCACATGGGTTGACAAACATTGATATACTGTAGTCTTACATGCTTGGATTAACCCCAGACAATTAATGCATAACAGGAAAGCCCCCCCACCACCCCCAACTCGTACTATGTATAAGGGGATAGATAGAGTGCCTTGCTTTCTCCAATTACATATGCCAGGAAACAGGACCAGATTGACAAAAATAATATTGTCCTGCTGCCTGAAAGAGCTTGGAAGAATCATTAGCTCCAGATTTACCAACACCTTACAACCCCCTGAATCACAAGCTGAAGTGCCTACATCACTAACCAACAAGCAACTTCCTCCCTGCAGGATGTGGATAGGGTCTGATGCCACTCACTGCTTAACACGGAAATGTTCACCATACCCACATACAGGACACTCACTATACTACACACATTACATCTACTGCCATCATACATACATACAGTACACTACATATATTACATCTTTTGCCATCATACACACATACACTACACATACATACATACAGTACATTACACTACACACAATACATCTACTGCCATCATACATACATACATACATACACTCATTACACACATTACATCTACTGTACTACCATCATACATACATACATATATGTGTATTCAATTCAGTCACTCCTACACACATTAGGCCTATATCTACTGCCATCATAATTATATACAGTACACTCACTACAAACATTACATCAACTGCCATCATACATTCATACACAAACACACATTACATTTACTGCCCTCATACATATATATACAGTATATATTTAAGCATATTTTGAGGGTACGGTATAATGGTTTGCTACTGATTCCTCCAAACTATGCCACAAGACAGATCCCTCAATAAAGTAACATTAATGTCTTCTGTTCCCTGACATATAGTATTTTGGAGGAATCACAGATCTTCCAATTCACTAACAAGAGAATTAAGGGGAGATATTCTTTTTTGGTAAATTGGAAGGTCTGTGATTCCTCCAAACTATGCCACAAAACAGATCCCCTATTAGTACCACTGAGGGTGTCTGTTTTCTGGCAGAGTTTGGAGGAATCACAGACCTTCCACTTCACTAACATGAGAATTAAGGGTGTTATCAGCTGCCAACTCATCCTCTAAGAACTATGCTGTAAGTCTGTCTACACACACTGAGTTCCCACACACACACAATAGACCCTCGATATACAATGAACAAATAAATACTTGTACCCATCACTTCCTTTTACACTCAGTCCCTCATTGAAGACCACATAATATTTTCTCAGGCTTCTGTTATTCATTATTCACCATTTCATTTTACACTCAGTCCCTCATTGAAGACCACCAAATTAATGTGTTCCCAGGCTTTTTTTTATTCATTACCATACACACTAACAAAGTAATTTATTGAGCCTGTGTTAAAAGGATATACCATATGTGCTAAATTTAAACATCTTGTATCGCGTTCCCACACTTACAGACACACACAAAAGTCATGTTCTCTGTTTGGTGGTGAACTAACTTGTAGAATCAGAGTAGTGTGTTTATCAGGGAACTACAGACAGACAGACAGCCACCACATACACCTTACAAAGATTGATTGATTAGATGTGATAGAGTTATGAGTGTGTTCCTGTCCATTTGCAATATGATGGATATCAAATTTTACCATCATACATTCATACATACCAACATACATACATACAGTACACTACACACATTACATCTACTGACAACATACACATTACATCTACTGCTATCATACATACAAAGGCTACATACATACAGAACACTAAACACACATTACATCTACTGAAGTCATACATAAATACAGTACACTAAACACCCATTACAAATACTGTACTGCCGTCATACATACATATAAACATACTTTTGCCCGTGACTGTACCATCTGTTAAATCCACTAGCCTCACATCCCACAACCAAGGTCAACTTAGCATGAGTGTACATTAAACTTATTGAGAGAAAACACTTCCATACTGTACTATACTCTCCTATCTAACTTTGCAGGAGTTGCCATTGAAGTTATTAAGGACCCTGTGATCGTGTATGAAAATTGGAGGCGTCTGACTCCACCTGACCATGCCACGAAACAAGCTCCTTCCATGTAGGTGGTGTTTTGTGGCAATATTTGAAGGACTCATTTATCTCCAATTTTCTGATTACATCACAGGGTCCCTTAATTAAGAAAATACCATACACTACCATACTATACTATACTCTCCCATTCTAACTTATGGATAACTTAGAGTATATTTAAAGAGGTAAACACTTCTGGTACATTAGAGTGCCTCGATTCCTCCAGAGTATATCAGGAAACAGGACCTGAATAACAAAAATAATGATGTCCTGTTGCTTGGAGTACTGTACATAGTTTGTAGATTTACCACCAACACTGTACTCATCTACAGTTGGTCAAGAAACAAAACAGCTCAATACAACACACAGGGGATTTGGTTTGTAGCATAGTATGGATGGAGGAATCAGCAGCCTGTACTCTGGAGTTGGTATATCGGAGAGGGCTACTGATTCCTCCAAATAAACTGTGGTAATAAACAGAACAACTTAATATGATATACATGATATCTGTTTTGTAGCACAGTATGGAGGAATCAGTCGCCCTGCAATGTGTAAACTCAATACTGGCCCTTAACAAGACAGAGGACTCCTTGTTCCAACCCCTGAGTACATTACAGTTGGCAGCTAAAGTCCTGGTTGTCTCACACACCTACTTCTTGAAGGATAACATAAAGGATAATGATTGAACAAACACAAAATTATACACACACATGCACACACATACCGGTACACACACAAACATATTTTCCATTCAGAATTACATTCACACACACATTCACCATACAGAATTATACACACACACAAAGACATTCTCCATACAAAATTACAATATCCAGGGGGCAAATAATTTGAACAAAGACATTCTACATACCGAGTTACACACACACACACACCATACAAAATCACAATACAGTACTGTAATTAAAAGGCAAATTAATATAAACTTCTCTGGTTTGGTTTTTAGGTTTATGAGCCTGTGAAGCTTATAATATTTTCATACTGTACTTGGTAGATGTGGTAACGAGACTTTTAACACCAACTATACACCACAAGTAATGTATTGATATATACTGTATAAAGCAGAGTTGTATGTAAATATGTATGTATATGTATGTATGTCAGGGGGTGATTCTCTTGTTGGCAAATTGGAAGGCTACTGATTCCTCCTAACTTTGCATATACTGTACCAGAAAACAGACTCCCTCAATGGTACAAACAGGGGATATGTTTCTTGGGATAGTTTGGTGGAATCAGAGACCTTCCAATTCACCAACAAAAGAATCTCCCCTCAAGAACCGACACACAAACACCACTCCATGAACACTAAACATACATACAAACATCCTTAAGGGGATCATACACATTAGAGTCTCCCGATTCCTCCAAACTACGCCAGGAAATAGGACCAGGTTGATTAAATAAAGGCGACTTTTTTATTAAATATTTCGGAAGAATAATCAACTCCAAATTTGCCACAGCTATACTACCTCCTTAATTAACAACAACATCTAACCCTTAATCTTTGGATGTTATGTATTAATTATCAGTGATACCCTATACTTTACAGTACAATACAAATTATGTTTGTTTTGGTGTTGAAGGATAATATTATGCAAGATATAAGCAGTTTTTTATGCATTAACTAAAACAGGATTTAATTAATATCTGAACATATGGAGTCCTTCAATAAACAAATAAATAACTAACTTCATAATAAAGAAAGAAAAAAAGAAAGAAAGAAAAGAAAAAAAACTGTTATATACTAAGAGAAATATTCCTAAATCATGAACCATAAATAAATAAATAAATAAATAAATAAACAAAATAAAATCCCTGGCACTATCCACTCTCTAGAGATGATGATGGGAGTTACCGCAGTTATACCTGTGATAATAATATATTGGTGAGCACACCTGCCAAATTGTATGCTTGCCAAGGTCTTATCACTGGAATGGGTGTGTGGGTGAGTGAAAGTGTATAATAGTTCATACATATCTACTTATTTTATGATGTGTTGAGGTTACATTGGGCAGTTACATATTGAAATAACATTCGTGTTGGATGGTGTGGTATTGGCAAGTGTTTAATAGTTTATTCATACATATCTGTTTATATTATGATGTGTTGAGGTCGCTATGGGTCATTACATATTGCAAGAACAGTGGTGGTGTGTACGATGGTGTGGTATCGGTCCGTCGGCTCCATGGACTAACCACAAGGCCATCGTCCCAGTACCACACCATCGTTAGCACCACAAGCGTTCTTGCATACAGCCCACATATACATATAAATGTACATATAATAATAATACTGTACTTACAACACAACAGTAAAATTATAATTATATCTTAGATAAAATGTTTCACTTGTTCATTTAAAGTTGTCATCTGTGTTAATTAATAATATTGTTGGGATATAAATAGTATGTGATGTGTAATAAATTAATATAATAATAATTAACTTAATAATTAATGCTAACATAGGAGTATATATAGTATAGTAGTAGGCTAAAAATTAAAATTAAAAAAAAAAAAAAAAAAAATCTGAACAAAAATAAAACAAATCTAAACAAAAATAATACAAATCTAAACAAAATTAAAAAAAATCTAAAAAATAAAACACATAATTATACTCACCTTGGTAGTGAGGTTTTCAGGTGGAGTAAATTTGTCCTTCTCTTGTGCGAGGGTGGAGGGCATGGTGGAGGAGGAAGAGGGAGAGGTGGTGGAGGAAATATCACGAGTGGAAGTGGTGGAGAAGGAGGAGGGAGTGGTGGAGGAGGAAATGTGACGTGTGGAGGGAGAGGTAGTGGAGGATAAAGTGGAGGGAGAGGTGGAGTATATGCGATGTATGGAGGAGATAATACTACCTGTGGAATAACAAGTGGAGGAGATGTTATGTGTGGAATAAGTGGAGGAGGAGATATTACGTGTGGAATAAGTGGAGGAGGAGATGCTATGTGTGGAATAACAATAAGTGGAGGAGGAGATGCCTGACAAGGGTGCTAAATGGTGGAGGTGGTGGTGGTGGAGTATCCTAGCTATCTTTCCAGCAGTATGGGCGTGACTGAACCTACTAGCCTGGTAACAGAGGCTGACTGGTGGTGGTGGTGGTGAGGTGGTGGTGGAGAAATGTGTTGGTGGTGGTGAGGTGGTGGAGGAGTTTGGTGTTGGTGGTGGTGAGGTGGTGGAGTATGGTGGTGGTGGTGAGGTGGTGGTGGAGTGTGTTGGTGGTGGTGAGGTGGAGGTGGAGAAATGTGTTGGTGGTGGTGGTGAGGTGGAGGAGTGTGTTGGTGGTGGTGGTGGTGAGGTGGAGGAGTGTGTTGGTGGTGATTGGTGGAGGAGGGAGAGAGGATGTTGTTCATGATTGTAAGTATGGTGGTTGTTGGGGTGGGGGGAGAGGATAGTATGGATAAGAATGGGATAGTGATAGTAATTGATGGTACTAGGAAGATGATTTAGGATATGATAGTGGTTGGGGGAGAGGATAGTATGGGTAGGAATGATGGGTATTTCGTTAGTACTAGGATGATGTAGGATATGATTAAATTGATTATAATGGTGGGGGAGTGGGACCTTCTTCTTGTTCTTGTTGCTGTTGGTTGGGTGTAAAAAATTATGTTTGTTGCTGGCTATCTTAATATTTATCTGCTCATTTTTAGGGTGTTGTGAGGCAAGGAGGGGTGCTGTGTGTGTGTCATAACCTGCACACCTTTTAGAAGTACATGTATGTGTGCAAAACGATGAATGACAAGTAATGGATGTGTTGTAAGTTGCATAACGAGAATAATTATTATTTGTTGTGAGGAAGAGGCAAGAGGAAGAGGAGGAGGAGGAGGAAGGATACAGAGGGAGGAGCCTGCTTTTACAGACTCCACCCACAAGCTTTACACGAACTAAAGCCATATTGAATGTTCTCCTTAATTTCCCACACTGCAGTTCAAGATCGATGAAATAATTATATGAGTGGAAAGATAAGTACAGGCCAGCCTCTCCACGTACACGAGTTCACAGTATAACTTCAGCTGATAAGTATATGTTGTTCTGTCATGGCATTAATAACAACTATAAAAACCAGTACATATTGAGTTATTGACAACTATTACAATAAAACGTTGCCAAAGGTCACCACTTCACAGCCAGAGAAACTTTTTATATAGCTTCTTGTGTTTTTATAGTCTTGTTGTAACACATTTTCTTAGTATTTGTGTCCATACGGTATTGTTCCTGGGTGATATAATAAGTGTATAGCTATGAGAGGGAGGTCGACATACATACACCACCTGGTTACCTCGTGCACTAAGTTAAAATACTAAAATAAGTAAAATTATATAGGCTAAGTCCCGTGTGAATGCTGACAGAAGATAGAGGCCATTTTACCCCAGATCTCAGGTCAAAATTCCCTCTTTTTAGTTAAATAGTCAACTCCAGATATATAGAATAAAGAAATTCGGAATAAGATAATTGAATTTTTGTGAAGGTATAAAAGACCTGATTCATGGATGGTTGGGGAAACATCTGAGTAATTTAAAATCCAACAATTTGAAGCAAAATATCTCCATCGACAGCAAAAATTCTCTATGTCTGGGTAAACTTCCCCAAATCTGCCAACACTGGTACTACAAGCCCAGAACTGAGTACAAGGCACTCGCTTATCTACCTTTTAATACTTTTACAGTCTTTCCAGTGTTTTAGACAGGTTCCCTTGGTAACACAATCATAATCGAACCCGGCCGTACACAATTTTCACATCAACAGTTAAAGAACTTGCTGGTAATTTCTAAGCACTCATATAATGTTTGGATAATTATTAACTCCTTGGGTCCAATTGGCTTCCCAACTGAGAAAAATGATCTACTATTAGCAACCTATGTAGGTGGCTTGACTAAAATAATTTTAAAATTCAAAGAGGTATAATGCTGGTTCAAAGGAGAGGGATATTATGCCTCGAGCCCAAGAAATCTTCACCTGGGTGTGAAAGTTTACACAGTAAATGGTAATGATTTAAAGAATCGAGAAATAAAATCCACACGAAGTAATTTTATGTGTAATACTATCGAGATACACAAACAAATTGAACCAAAAGCATAACCTCCAGGCTGCATGATGAAAAAAGTACAGGGGCACAGGGCTGCCTGTAGGGTCGGGTTAAGATTAATTCTGTGGGTGTTTACTCTAATAACCTTAATTCATGAAGTTGATTGGGTTAACAGATGCTAATGAAGTAAGTAGAGGGGAGAGGAGCTAGAGGGATGGGAGAGCTGCCAGGCTAGGGTACGAGAGAGGAATTAACTACTTGAGATGGAAGGAATTTAGGATCGAGAGATAAATGAAAGGATGAAGAAAGTGGAGTGGAAAATGTTAAGGAATTGAAAACGTAGAAAGGATTAAAGATAGAAGGAAAAGCGGCTGCATGCAATGGCTGTACAGTATAATATGGTAGTGTAGCCTAGCTATAGCCTGTATACTGTACATACATTCAATTTTATCTTATCTGCAACTAAAAAATCATCATCAGAATATGTACACAAAACGTGGATCAAAAGTTTTATTTTAATTGTCTGCCTCTGTGTCAGTTCATATAACATTACACACCAACTAAAGTGCATTAAATTGTTTTATGTTGATAATGTTCTATTAGATAAAATAACGTTAATTCACGTTTTGCATATTATATTGTGATGATTCTTGACTAGTTGCACCTAAGGAGGCCTGCCTAATGGAATATATGTACAGTATTATTATAATCTTCCAGACTTGGTGAATATGCTCAGACCTGGGCACTCATAACGCAAAAAAACATAAACAAAAGAGGAGGCTGTGAAAAGAAAGGTGTACAAACTTAAGATGGAATAAAGTTTTAAACGTAAACCTACAGAAAGAAAACTATAAATAATCAAAAGATAGCAATTAAGGGTGGGATAATATAACAAGTATACAGTATACACATGAGGGAGAAATGTAATGGAAAGATGGGATTGTGTTGAATATATAAGATAAATTAGGGAGCCTGGAAAGATGGAAGACATGAGTAGAAAGATGGTAAAGAAGGGTTGAAGAAAGGTACATGAATGAGTGGAAAGAAGGGAAAAATGAGTAGAAAGAAGGATTGAAGAAAGGTACAGGCGTGGCACATAATATAGTTCTTAACCAGGGTGTAAATGGAAGGCTGGTCAAGGATTATGTGTCGCAACTGTATACAAATGGAAAGAAGGTATGAAAAAATAAGAGATAGAGAGATGGATAGGAATATTATGACTATCATAATGCAAACAAGAAAATTTTAAGGCTGGCCTGATTCTATGCTGCCTTACCAGTCAGGACAGGGAAGAAAAATGTGACGGGAATGAAGAGAGAAATACACTGGTGTACAGTTGGCCACAGGAATTTTTACACAGGCTATATGGAAAGAGCTAGGTCATTCATTATTCTGAAAGTATTGCATTGAATGGTCTACCAAATGACTTTGTGATTGCAAAATAACAAACCTTTTAATAATTTATGTAATGCAGTTATGTAGTCTTTTATTTTCTATATAGTATGTTGTAAACCCTCAAGACCAATTAACAGTGTGTGCAAATTCTTGCAGCCAATAGTCTAGTATATTTTGTCCAGCACATTGTCTAGAATATATATATAAAGGGTCACATATGGCACAATATTCAAATACAGTACAAGAACTGGGCAAGCAAAACAGAGTACATGTAGGCAGAGATTAGAGACAGATATAGATTTAAGGATGGAGAATGATCCAGCATAGAAATTTTATGACGACATAGGGACGAAATGAGATCGAGAGAGAGAATACAAAATTAAGTGTGGTTTGGTGTCTGTAGTAGGGTCGATGTTTTTGAAGGCATACACTTACTACATTTCTTTAGGATACATAAGATTAGATAATATTTTGAAAATAAAATAATTAGGACATGTTATAAGATTAGACAATATTTTGAAGATAAATTAATTAGGACATGTAAGATTAGACAATATTTTGAAGATAAATTATGCTGGCAAATGAAAGAGAACGATATCAGGAGAAAATAGTTTTAATGAATGTAAGTAAAGCTCAAATGAGACAATATATAATAAAGTTAGAAATAAATCAAGAACGGTCTATTCATAATAGCTTTGGCAGTAACATTAACGAGTGTCCATCAATGACGAACTTGTCCAAACTAAAAACCATAAGCTACGGTAATCAAGAAACCTACACGAAGACGAACTTTATTAATTAAACTATCTCATTTACACACATTAATTAAGTTATTTAAATATTTATATAATTATATTCTTATAATTATGATGTGCACCTAATTATGACTGACTTTACAAATCTAAATCTCAGAAGAATTAGATGGTAAAGATGACTAGATTAGATTCAGACAACCTACCCATTATTGTCAGTATAACAGGTACTGTACATTGGTTTCCTTGATAAAATGTACTAAATTGTAACAAAAATATGTACTGTA
The DNA here is from genome assembly GCA_033782935.1 of Petrolisthes cinctipes. NCBI lineage: Eukaryota > Metazoa > Arthropoda > Malacostraca > Decapoda > Porcellanidae > Petrolisthes > Petrolisthes cinctipes. The sequence goes on along the minus strand of JAWQEG010000402.1, from coordinate 48,942 downwards.
TAGAATGTCCCATGAGAAAAGGATACAACGTACTTTACCCCAATAATTCCTTAGGGTGTTTAAACATTGCCCCAAAGTGTTGTGTTAAAGAGAACAACAGGTATTGTAATATGATTACTGAAAAGTAAATGGCAAGCAGGTAAGGAAGAGTCCCACTGTCCATTCACTTTACAACCATTTTAAGGGGAGATTCTATTGTTGGCAATTTGGAAGGCTACCGTACTGATTCCTCCAAACTATATGCCATGAATTGATCTCCTATTAGTATCACTGAGGGCATCTGTTTTCTGGTATAGTTAAAATGAATCAGTAGCCTTCCAATTTACCAAGAAGAAAATCTCACCTTAATTCCTAAACCATTGTAAACTGAACACACCTACAGTACAGTACACAGAACACGTACAGAAGGGACTTGTGATGCTAAAAAAAGCAAATTGTGAGGCTACCGATTCCCGCAAACTGTGACAAGAAACAACAAAGCACCTCACTGAGCATTCATGACCCGTTTTCCGGCAAGGTCTGGAGGAATCCATAGCTTCCATTTTTCCGACATCATCACAGGTCCCTTACTCAAAATACCCTAAAGAAATAATTTGCCAGAGTTATGGCCTTTTATCCTGGGACAACCTGCACACACACACACACACACACATACACAATGAGACCTTAACACCAAATTAAAGTTCCCTTCATAATTGCATTGATCATTCCAGGGTTTGCCATATCTTACAACAAATGAAAGCTGATTTAACCTGACCCACATACAGTATATCAATTCTGACAAAGTTATGTGTATGCACTTTACTGCATTATGTTCTGTACTAACCGAGAACATAGATATCATCGATCAGTGCTTCAGGAAATAGCCAAGTTAGATATGACAACCAAATAGCACCATAGATATAGTAAAGTTGCATATAAATGTGATGCAACAAAGAGGCAAAACTCAGACTTATAAATGAAGAGGAGGGATGGAGGAAAAGAAAGGTGTATGGAGGAGACAGGTGAGAGATGGAGGAAAGGAAAGGTGTATTGAGAAGACGGGTGAGAGATGGAGGAGAGGAAAAGAAAAATATATGGAGGAGACACATGAGAGATGGAGAAGACAGGTGTGAGAAGGAGGAAAGGAAAGGATTACTGAGCATTGGGAGGGCAGTTTGTTTATGGCCTTCCCATTAGGGATTAATTAAGGGAGTACTGTACTGTATCTGGCAATATTCTGATAATGTACACAGATAGATACTGTATAGTTTTCAATCATGATGAAATCCCATCACCTCTAAATGTTATACAGTATACAAATACAGCACTAATCTTTATAATTATGTGATAACATAATAAAAGGTTATCGATCTACTGTATATATTGCCAACAAACAAACTATTACTCTATGACATTGTTAAAAATTTACAACACACCAGTAAGTACTGTATTCTGAAGTAAATACTGATAACTGAACTCTTTATACTTGAATCTTTGATATAAAACTTTCTATAGCATTAATCATATACTTGTATATTGATTTTTCTTTTCCTGGAACTTAAGTTAAGGTAAAGCTTCTTATTACGAGTTTCATTATTTCAATAAAAGTTTATATTTACATCCTGAATGTTTTCCTACTGGAATGTAATTCCATTCTCACATCCTTCCCAGTGTAGCAGTTTTACTACAGTTGATAAAAATGTCTGATATATGTGAGTATTGGTACAGTACTTTCTGGAGTAATAGTAATAAATTAAACTGCTACCATATTGATAGTCAAAGGACAAAAACCATCATGCACATTCTTATAATAATCTCCTATACTTTTCACATACATTACGAACATGAAACAACTGTATTGGTTATAGAAAATACACTAAAGTGATATCAATGCATACCCAATCACTTAAGAGGAGAACCTCATTTTGGTAAATTGGAGGGCTACTGATTACTCTAAACTATCCCAAGTAACAAATCACCTCAATGATACTAATAAGACGGGATGTGTTTTGTGACACAGTTCATATGATTCAATTGCCCTCAAGTTACCAAAAAAAGGTTAATCTTCACTTCAGTGGAAAACTGTACTGGACTGCACTGAGCGAATATATGTACCAATATCACTTGAGAAATGTTAAATTAATACCTCACTCCCCTCACTGTATTCTACATAAGTACTGTCTGTTATGCTATTAACATCATATTCTGAATCAGTTTCCCCTTTGTAAGTTGATTTGGTAATAACAACTGTTGCAGGTGCTGCCTTTAATGTGACCAGATGTGACCGTACTTGTTGCACCACATGTAGTAGACTGGAGGGTTGGAGTGACTTGTGAAGTCCAACTCCACTGTGTTGGGAATGGCTGCTATATTTGTCCTCCACACTCTTCAACCACACAAATCACATCAATGACAATAACACTAAATTCAAATATTATCATACAATATAACACTAAATGCAAATATTTTTATGCAAACTACAGTTGACCATACAAGGGGAACTTTACACTCAGAAGAATCCATGATAATTTTGTCTTAAATTAAATCAACCACTTCACACCACTGGCTGTACCTCCCATTAAACTTAAAAACCAAAGTAGGATTGTCATTCCTCTATAATAAGTAGATTCTGCATCTTACCTTGAAGGGAAGGTTCCTGCGGTTAGCCAAAGCCTCTAACAGACGCAAGCTGGTAGATATAATGTCTTCTTCACTCAGGCTACAAAGGCAATGAGAAATGTACACATTAAATATAAGGAGATGATTTTTTTCCCAGAAATTCCTTCCCACCACTTGTATCTCTACAGTACTGTACATGTAGTCAACATACAGTTAACCCCCAAAAGTGATGGCAGAGTCAAATTGCTTTCAATAAAGCTCAACTTAGAGGGTGTGAGTTTGGATGATGAGAGGTGAATAGTACAGTTTGATTTAGGGTGAGGGTTAGGACCAATACATGTAATTAGTAAAGCTTAACTTTGGCTGAGGGCATTACAGTACAAACATTGAAAATCTTTGTACAATACAGTACTGTACACTGTACTGTACTACCATTATCTGCACTACCATCTGAACTACCATTATCTGCACTACCAAAATCTCTGTATACTGTGATATCATAATCTGCACTATTATTATCCACACTACCATTATCTGCACTACCAAAATCTCTGTACTGTATAATGTGATATCATAATCTGCACTACTATTATCCACTACTGTACCATTATCTGAACTACCATTATCTGTACTACCAAAATCTCTGGACACTGTGCTACTAATAATATCAGTGAGACTCGAATGTAAACACCAAACAGATGGAGGATGTTTACCAGAAATAAGTTGGCATGAGTAGAATGATGGGTGACAGGGTATTGTAACAGACAGAGGAGTCAAGCACAGATGAGACGACTGGGTGGATGGCGGATGTGGCGGAGTGGACGGCAGCGGCAGCCAGGAGGGACGGACGGGTGAGTAATGGCCACCTCTCAATCATTACCAACTCCAGCACAAACCCAGCACATTCAACCACCTTTGTTTGTTGATAGCACACGGAAAAAAACAAATCAACAACAACAACAAATATAGAAGATAATAATAAAACAACAACAACAAATATAGTAGATGAAGTGGGAGAAAGAAGGTTGGGGATAGAAAAAGAGTAAGCAAGAGGAAGATACAAATCAGTGACATAAGGGGGTACAGTATATAGTATAGTATAGTACATTTTCTGTTGGTGGTATATCTAAAATAACTGATTCCTTCTAATTATTCCAAGCAACAGGATACCATTTTATTTATTCATTGGTTCTGTTTCCTGACATAGTTTGGAGGAATCAAGCTACAATAATGTATGTATCAACAGTGTAATACCCCCTTTAATTCAGTGGGCATTACAGTTCTGGTGGTAAATCTGGAGTAACTGATTCCTCCAAACTATTCCAAGCAACAGGCCACCCTTACTTTTGTTAATCTGGTCCTGTTTCCTGGCATACATACTTTGGAGGAATTAGTTGGACCAAATTTACCAGCACTTTACTACCCCTTAAGCCAGGAAACAGACTAGTACCTTAGTATGTGAGTACGGGAGCAGTTTCATGGCACCGTTTGGAGGAATCGGTATACTGTACGTGTAATTAGGAGATCCGTTTCATAGCACAGATTGGAGGAATCGGTAGCCCTTCAAATATACAGAAACGAAAAATACACAAAACCAAGTATACAAAAAGGAAAAAAACAAAACAAAACACAAACAATGCTTACCAATGCATCATCCTCAGAGCAGGTGAGGTGAAGGAAGTAGTTAAGGAAGATGGTGGGGTCAGCATAGGTCAGGTCAAACTCCAACACACACAACACCTGTCTTTCAAGTGACAGCATCTCCTCTAATGTGTATGAGTTGAGGGTCAGGTTCAGGAGGTCCAGTGGCTGTAATTACCATTGGACCAATTCCTTAATGAAACTTATGTAGTGACTAGAAGAGAGACATCAATTGTACATACAGTACTGTATTGTCTTTTTGTGTGTACGTAAATTATCCATATTTTTGTGTGTACACCTGTACATATATTGTTCATATTTTTGTGTGTACATATATTGTTCATATTTTTGTGTGTACATAAATTGTTCATAATTTAGTGTGTAAGTAAATTGTTCTCTCACCAAACATACTGACTGACCTTGAGTGGCTGACTCTCCTCCATCTTGGCAACAATGAAGAGTGCAGTGACAGCCAACAGCTGTAGTTTGTTGAGGGCCACTCGTCTAATGCTTAACACTCGGTCTACCAAGGCAACGGTCTGGTAGAGCGTCTCTTGTTTCAGGCCCAGGTAGGCCTACCGGAAGGTGAATTAATACAATAAACCCTAAATAGACAATAAGTAAATATTTGTAACTACCACTTCATTTTGTAGAAATCAAACATAGTGTATTTACATAACAAACATCAGATGACTTAAAACTGTCACAAGATCTCCCTTGCCTTGCCTCACCTGTACTTGTATGATCCAGTCCACCAGGATGGCACGGTTACGTTGTGTGACTGTGGGGTGAGTGTCTAGGTAGACTCGGTCCCCTCCTCTGTGGTGTCGACCCTCTACCTCCAGCATGTACTGCATCACGTCCTAATTGAAAAAATAACACACAGTACTTTGGTTAATTAAGGCGGTTATTTGTTGTTGGTTAGTTGATGGGCTACTGATTCCTCCAAACTATGGCAGAAAACAGATTTGTACAGTAGGCAACCTCAGTACAAGCAAAAGTGGGAAGAAAATGTGACTTCTGGTATTAACTAAAAGATACTAGTTCAAGGAATTCAAAATGTAGAAGCTAATCATAAGAAATACCTGTATAAAAGATTATTATAAAAAAGCAAAAGGCTAATTATATAAAGAGAAAAATTTAATAGGCTTACTGTAATACAAATGGAAACTTTTAATCATATGAAAAGCAAAATATATTTAAAAAGTTGTCCATTCTGTGGCCAAGGGTTGACTGACTGACTGACCTCCTCGTAGTCACTGGCCAAGTTATACCGTTGCTTCTGTTGGATGGCAGCCTCAGCACGACACACACGCTGACCTCCATCTTACATCACAAGCAGGGAGAAACCTATTAATTCGACCTTAAATTAACATGACACACACGTTGACCTCCATCTGACAGTACAAGCAGAGAGAAACCTTTTAATTCAACATACACACTGACATCCATCTGAAATTACAAGCAGAGAGAAACCTTTTAATTCAACATACACGCTGACCTCCATCTAACAGTACAAGCAGGGAGAAACCTTTCTATATACCTGACTGTATATAGTACAGTGTTGGTGGTGGTAAATTTGGAGCAATTGATTCCTCCAAACTATTCCAAGCAGCAGGATATTCATTGGTTCTGTTTTCTGGCATATATTGGAGGAATCAAAGCAATCCAGTGTATCAAAAGTATACAATACCTCTCCTAACATATTTCTGAGCTGTTCAATATGAATGTAAAATAACTCAAATAATTATCTTAAAGGGAGAGATTTGTTGAATGCTAACTCCCTTCAAAAAGTCACCTCTAATGTCAGTACAGTACAATACAATGTTACTGTAATTAAACTTTTACTCACAGCCTTCATGATTTCCATTGATGTAAAATTACTACTTCTGTATATTTTAGTTACTGTTTGTGGACAATAAGGCATTAACTGGAAGCAAATACAAAACAAAACCTACAGACCTATCTACAAAACATAACACCCTACAAAATAAAACTTGTGTAACAAAATCTGGTATTAGTGTGTGTGAGACAGATGGATTAAAATTGAGCTTGATGGCCGTATGCAAGAACATTCACAGTGTATACGATGGCATGGTACCGATACGACAGCTCTATTGTTTTTCCATGGAGCCATTGTACCTGTACCACGCCATTGTATGCTCCACGAATGTTCTTGAATATGGCCCTGAATGTGGAAATAAATGATATACAGTAATGAGATGAAAAAGAGAGGGACAAATTAAGGGAGGGGAGTGGTGAGGGGGTGACCTGAGGATTTAATTGTCTATGGGAGTCTGGATGGATGGAGGCTTTGGGAGTGGTGGACAGCTTTGGATAATTATTTTGAGGTTGATCTGGAAGTGGAGGTGGTTTGTCCACAGAATTAATCAAGTCAAAGGTTGTATTGTAAAGTGTACAGCAGAGAAGGTCATTGTCAAGATAAGGTCAAAGGTGTAGTAAATAATGTACAGCAGAGAAGGTCATGCAAGGTCAGGGAGGGCAAAATTTGGATTTTTTTTTTGAGATGAAGAGAGGATGAATATTAAAGTGTTGGAGAACGATTTGCGGAGTGAGTGAGACTGATAGAGTAAGGACTAAGGAAAGATAGGATAAGAAAGGTGAGCAGTAATATTATAATAAGAAACATTTTGGATAATGAGTAGGCTACAGAAGACCAATTATAAATGGGGTACTGAAATGGTATAATAATTGAACACTTGCAGCTAATGGATGATAAAAGAAATAAATAGTGAATAGAGTATATAGAGCAGATGTAAAGGAAAGGCAATATAATAGACATTTCGGATAAACAAAGAGTGAACAGAATATAGAGCACATATAAAGAAAAGGGCAACTTATTACGTATCTATCTATCTATCTATAGCTCCGATGCCTCGCTCCCTCCAGGAACTCCCCTCAAGGGGGTGGCCACGGCAGAAGTGTCTCCAGTTCTCCCTGTTTCAACACTCCCTCCTTACTTGTTCAAGCCCTCCTCTGCCCCTCATGTTTCTCTCCTTTACATACTCTTCCACTCTGTTCTGCCATCTAACCGGTGGTCTGCCTCTCACACCAGGTCCTACAACTTCACTTCCATACACCTTCTTTACAAATTCCTCGCCTTGCATTCTCTCCACATGTCCATACCATCTCAATGTATTACGTTTCACTCTCTCAACCACTCCACACTCAATACCAATTGCCTTCTCACTCATACCACATCTCTCATATACATTCTCATTACTTTCTCCATCCCATCTAGTAAGTCCACATGCTCCTCTCAAGTAACTCATTTCCTCAGCACCTATTCTAGACTGATGCGCCCTATTCCATGTCCATGTCTCCGACGCATATGTCAGTGTTGGCAGGATTATACTATTTCGTAGTCCCCTTTTCATTTCCATACTCACACTTCTACCCTTCATAATCCTCCCCAGTGATCCTATGACCTGTCTACCCTTCACTGCTCTCTCCCTAATTTCTCCTTCCATACTTCCATGTTTACACATAACTGTACCCAGGTACTTAAACTCCTTCACTTCCTCCATCCTCTCACCCCTCAGAGTTATCTCACACTTCGTCCCAGTTGGTACTGCCACTCTGTAAGGTGTAGCAAAGTCAATCACTTCAGTTTCTGCTCTTTCAAATACCATCACTTTACTTTTACCCACATTCACCTTCAGTTTCCTTCGTTTACACACAGACTGAAATTCGTCCACCACTCTCTGTAAATTCCTTTCATTCTCAGCCATCAGCACAGTGTCATCCGCAAACAAACTTCCCACCAAGGACCAATTTGCTTCATTCAGCCTCAACTTCACCCCCAGACCATTCACTTTGGCTTTCACCTCTCTCATACAACCATCCATATATATATTGAACAACCATGGTGACATAACACACCCCTGTCTCAGCCCTACACTAATATTAAAACTCTCACTTAGATCACCCTCTACCCGTACACATGCTTTTGCATCTGCATAAAAAGCCTCAATGCCTTTCAGCAAAGGCCCCCCCAACTCCATAAATTCTCAACACCTCTGTCATAGCTTTCCTATCAACTCTATCATATGCCTTCTCCAAGTCCATGAAGGCAGCATACAACTTCTTACCCTTCCCAATATACTTCTCCACTATTGATTTTAATGCAAATATTTGGTCCACACATCCTCTACCCTTTCTGAATCCTCCCTGCTCCTCACTAACTTTATTCCCTGTTACTTCCATCAGTCTTTCAGTCAGAACCTTCCCGTACACCTTCCCCGGTACACTAAGAAGGCTTATTCCCCTATAGCTACCACACTCATCCTTACTTCCCTTCCCCTTATACAAAGGTACAATTATGGCTCTCCTCCAATCCTCTGGCACCTCTCCCTGCCTCCAGGCCAATGTACATATAAGCAACATCCACTCCACCACTACCTCCCCCCCACACTTTAACATTTCAGCAGTTATCCCATCCACCCCTGGTGCCTTTCCCATCTTCAACTTTCCTATTGCTTTCCTAACCTCTTCCCTTCCTAATTCTCCCTGTACATCCTGTCGTCTACCACCTGCCTCCATCCCCATGCATGTCACCACCGCCTCCCCTCCCGTCCCCCCACTCATCAACCGATCAAAATGCCTCTTCCACACTTCCTCACTTCTACTCACAGTAACTCCATCCTCTCTCTTCATTCTCACACTACCAGACTATAGTACGTACTGTACTATAATTTGCTAACAGTACGTACTAAAAACTGTCCATTATGCCAATTAAGTTATTACTCACCAACAGGAACATGCAGTACACTTGACTGTATAGAGGGTCTCTTGTGTACAGCAGGTCTTCCCTTCCTCCTTTGGTATGGCTGTGGGGTCCTCTTCCCTCCTACACGTCTTGTCACTCTCCTCGACCTTACAAGTTTCGAACCATTAATGTCATCATATTCACGTGTTGCCTGTTGATAATCTTCTTTGGCTTCATTTGGTTCATTATTCTCCCGGTGAGGGTTCTTTACTCCTTGATTTATTGTTGCCCGAGAAATTACAGACAGACATCTTCGTTTAGGTTTCCTCTCCTGATCCCGCTCTCCGTTTTCTTCCATCTGGTTCCATTGTGGTTCTTGAGACTCACTTTTTTCTGGCGTCGAGTTCACGTGGCCCATGATCGCTGGCAGAAGCTGTTGTTGGTGATGGGGAACAGCCGGACGTTTTAACAAGGGGATTCCAACACCAACACAACTGGTAGGTACACAGGTAGCATAAGAAGTAGCCAGGGGAGCATAACCTATGGTGTTGCCGAAGTTGAAGGAACAGTAGCATGGCTGAGGCTGAGGAACATGTTGATGATGATGGTGATGGTGTGTGGCCAAGCTGTAGTGGTGTTGTTGTTGGTGTTGGTGGTAGAGGCTGTGTGTTCCAGCTTCACCACCACTATATACCTGTTGGGACCCCTGCCATACCCAAGATCCGGCCATAAGCTTGTTGATTGATCACCCTTGATCAAATACAACAAATCGTGTTGAAATCGTTCTTGTCCTTCCACCTCTGCCTGTTGTTCATGGTTTCCGTAATTACAGTAGTACAGGTCTCGTTTGTCTCACCACATAAACAACTGCAGAATAAACGAGTACAGAAAACGACTCAAAATTCAATACTGCCATATACACTGATTGCAATTGCACAATGAATCCATCAACATAGGCTATTATAGTCTCTTTGAATTACGACTTTTGTTATAAATCACTTTGTGTTTTGACAGCTGTCTTTTCCGATATTCACTACGAATTACCTGTATTACCACAATTTTGATGTTCTTAATATAGCCTACAATGTATTCGCCTACTTTATGTTTTCAGACTCGCACGTCATAATATGTTGGCTATTGTCAGTCAGTATAGGAAAATTCTGCTTAATAACTTTAGAGTAGCTTTTACAATGTGCACCAGTTCTATTATTGCAAACAGTAGCTTATATATATCATTTATGACATTACTTTTCCAAATAGGAGAGATACACAAGCACAATAGTGTAGTGTTATGTGTTCTGTTAACTGTGTAGTCACTCTCCCTAACTCACTGATCCTTCCCAGATGGAACACCTGACCCAACTGCTGTGTTATTCTCACAACACACCACCTGCTGTATTCATTGATCTCTTGGGCTTCTGAGACGAGGACTCTGAGCAGTGAATCTTTCTATCTGAAGCAATCTGTTCGTTCATGGTTCATAATTATGCTGGTTCTTTCTTTAGATATTAAACTTTGTACAGTACAGTAATTATAATTTTCTTCAGTTAGGTTGTTTATGTACACTCGTGGACATAAGTTTCATTACACATATGGATAACTCATATGCAGTCAATAGCCTAGTGCTGACTAATGTTTTCACGTTCTCATATTATGATAGTACAGTAATGATTTGAAGTGAATAGCTGTTTGTAGTAAATTAGAAAATGCTGCTAAATCTACTTGTTTGGAAGTTCCTAAGCTATAACTGAGGGAACCTGTTAAATAATAGAATATATGAGTCACCTGTATGTGGATTATTATTATTGTCCGTGACTGTAGCCTACACGTACTCAACCAACCTGTAGGTTAGTTTTCTTTGATAAATATCCAAAAACCACATACAATACCTTGTAGAAGTTGCCTACCACCGTAGGCTACTTAAATTTATTGGTGACTATTTTTACAACTTTATCAGTAGGCTTAGTTATTTTTATGTTCAGTAAATTGGCCAGTTCATTATTGTGCGGGTGGTTGAACTGGGTAAAAGAAATTATCTCTGTAATAGCAGTACTGCTATACTTTAAACTAGTGACAGATCATGTAGCCGACCTTGGGTTACAGGAGGGAGCTACACCTACCAATGAAATTTGCATGCGGTTACAATACTGAACTCAGGCCAGACAGATGGTAGGTGATACTGATACAGATGCATCAACCCAATGTCTCATAAAAGGTAGAAATGGATATGAATTTCACCTAAATAAATCCATTGTAAGTAAAACATTCTGTATAAAGGTTACAGAAACTTACAGGTCTCTTCCCTTCACCACCTTGCTTAGTACAATGACCAGCGACACCAGACACCAGCCTTGTACTGTACTCGGACAGCAAGGTGTAAAGTGAGTAGGCTACACTTCCACTTCACCAAACCGATGCCTTCATAACTGCTAGAATGAAAAAGCTCTTGTGATTTTGGTTGTTCAACTTCAAAAGTGAAGATAATTTTCTTATACAGTTTTCTTACTTGCTATTGTACGATTATTTTTAAGGTAAAATCTAGGTAGGTACAATATAAGGTTAAAGGAAGGCCAATGAAGATAGTACTGGTGGTATTATTAAACTTACTCTTTGACGAAAAGGGTTTCATCGCTAAATTCGCTTTGCAAAATAAAAGGAACTGAGCGACAAAGAGGACTTTTCCTCGAAGTAGTAGTTTAATAATACCACCCTTAGAATCTCCTACTCCCAGGTTCACCCAAATGTAACCCGCATAAATATACAACAACGGAAATCCTCTTACAAGAATCATGTAACACTGTCCAAAATAGAGGGAGGATAAAATAAACTCCAACATTATCTTTGTCTTGGCTTTACTCCCCTGTTACAAAATAAAGAGCTTATGTACAGAATCAATTGCCTGACTAAAACAGCTCCACATACACACCACACATCCATCCCCTTAGTATACAGTGTGTCCAAGTAGAAAAAGACCATAACTCTAACAACAATTTCTGGGGATATTTAAAGACATGAGTGGTCTATGACGGTGTGTCTAATTTTCAGTCATTACAGTACAGACTTACTCGTTTGTTAAAATGTAAATGGACTGTGAAACACCTTTCTGTCTGTCTTTTTCCTTATATTACTTTTCACGAACCATTGTCAAATATACACTGCCAACCAAGCACACCTTCACAGAACACTTGAACCCATCCAGTTACCTCAGTAGTCATGTGCCAAAGTTAGGGTCTTTATTACTGATAACACCATGTAAATAAAAAGAACACTGGATTAACATGCTAGTACAGTATTCCATATTCACCTAAGGAAAAAAATTGAACTGATTAGAAAGAAAAGAGACTGCGCTAGACCCGAAAGACACTGTAGCACAAGGGAGAAGGAGATTTATGGGAGGGATAGCAAAACCGAAGGAAACAGAAGGAAAGGAGACAGTTGAAGAATTGAAAGGGCATGACTCTGGTCTGAAGGAGTGCCAAAACCCTTAAAGTATTGCCCACATTATCACAGGCAATAAGTAAAAATAAACATTGGTCCACTGTGTTGCATTAGCTACACATTACTAGTATGATGGCCCCTGCAGCCTTCAAAGCAAGACTCCGATAAATAAATAAATAAAATAAATAACAGTTGTTTCACAAGCACTTATCAGTCCCCACCTCAACCCATAATGGGTGTTACTAAGTTTTTAACACAGATACTGAAGCATAATAATAGTAAGGTTATGGTCAATTTGAGCATTAGGCCTATATTAACAAACAATTGATGAAATAATACTATATGGTAACTCATATATAACATGACCAGAATATCATACTTATACTGTTATCATGTTTCCTAGAAGAATAAATACATATGATATTTAGATGATAAAGTAATGAATTACAATGTATTGTCACTGTTTATAACTCTTAGTTTGTTTATTGATTTCCACAAGTAAAGTACAGTCACAATTATAATTCTGCTAACACTCCTCAAAAGTTACCTTGTAGATAAAAGCATAACCTAATGAAAACAGAAATTTTATATCAAACATTTCCTCATGAAAGTAAAACTGGATTCTCATGACGGGATGAACTCGAGTGGACCAGATATATACATACATGATGCTTACACACACCTCTCTGACATGAACACACACACACTCACTCGCTCACACACATACACTCTATCTCTCAGATCGTTAACAGTACTGGAATTGTTTATACATTAAGACTACCTGAAAGCTATCACATTGTTAAGCTGGCATCACACTGGTCCTGTTCTTGGCTACCACCTCTGCTTAAGGGTATTGTATACTTTTGGTACATTGGAGTGCCTTGATACCTCCAAAGCATACCAGAAAACAGGACCAGATGCACAAAAATAATAGTGACCTGTTGCTCTGAATAGTTTGGAGGAATCAGTTATATACTCCAGATTGACCAACACTGTACTACCTCCTCAATAAACTGGGCATCACACTATAACAACACAAGCTCTTCAGTCAAACTATAGTTCTCTCAGTCCTATATCCTTTTTTCGGATATTTTATCTGGAACACAGCAAGGCCAAACACAGAGGACTAAGGAAAACATACCAATGTGATGCCTCATAAAGGGGAGATTTTCTTGGCGGTGAACTGGAGGGCTACTGATTCCTCCAAACTATACCAAAAAAACAGACACCTCCATCTGTAGCATCGAGGTCGTCTGTTTCCTGGCATTAGTAGCTCTCCAATTCACCAACAAGAAAATCTCGCCTAAACAAAGTACAATCTCAAAGCAACACCCTCAATGTTTCTCAGAGAATTTGTGTATTGGTGATGAATGGTGAGGGGGAAACATGACCAGTGTGACACCAGCTTTACCGTAGGAGTCGGCTTTATGCGGTTTCATTTAAAATACAGTATTTAAAAACTCAAATTCACAGAGATAATTATTTTTTGAAGCCAATGTGGACAATCATAATAATAATTTTTTTGAGATTATGGTTAATTAAAAAAGATAATTATTTTTTGAAGCTTATGTGAATAATCATGTCTTTGTTAATAATAATTTTTTTAATATAATAACTGGCAACAGGAATAGCAGTTGGAATAGTAGCTGCCTCATTATCAAAACAACTTTCCAAACACCAAAGAAAAGTTTCATTGTACAGTACTTTTCTATGGTCTTGTAAAATTCTATTTATATTTTTCCAGCACTCCTAGTGTACTTTCCATTATATAATAGATAAAATCACCCCATTTTTTTTTTTTTTTTTTTTGCTTATATACAGTACATGCCTTCCATTCCTCTCCTTGCTCACCATAATAACACTAGTATGTACAACTGCAATACCTTCAAGGGGCTATGTATAATATCTGGGAAGAGAGAGGGATTAAGATTAATTTTTTCCTTTTCGGTACCCCTCACATTCTCACAGAGTTGGCGAGGGATACTGAAAGTGGATCTGTACCAAGAATTGTATCCCTACATTAGCAGCACTATATTCAATAAGTCCTATTTATATACTTGATACAGTCTCCACATACAAAAGGAAAATGCAACTATAGAAATAGAGTTGTGCAAAATTTTCCTCTTAGAGTCGTCTCTCCTCACCAGAACAACTGGTGATGCTGAGGAAAGGGACTGGAGGGGAAGGCGAGAGAGCCGGTTGGAGTCACACTCAACCTGAAAATTATATCCATTAAGTTATTCAGATACTAAATGTAATGAATTTTTTTGGAAAAAAATAACTCATAAAAAACCCTCCACCTGATGAAATTTTAGACCACTACTGTAATACCAATGTCCAAGGAAAAAAGCAAAATATTATTTCAATTATACCAAAAGCAACAGTTGCTTAAAAGATATATTGTAATTAAGTCAGTACCAGGTTATTTTGAGATTCTAAGTTTCTCCTGTTGGCCAAAGATTAATATACAATATAAGTATTATGATTATGATTAATACCTGGTATTTGCAACATGGGTCAAACTGCCATGAAGCTGTGTAGACTCCTGTACAGAAGAGTGATAAGGTACCAAGAGGGACACATACAAACGCTGTGTCGTGCCAGATCAAGCCTAAGGAGAAATCAAACAATCATTAGTGTGAACATATTGCTCCATATAATATATTGAAACTTACAAACTGACTTTTTGCGCCTGAATCTATCTATCTATCTATAGCTCTGACGCCTCGTTCCTTCCGGGAACTCCCCCGAGGGGATGGCCACGGCAGAAGTGTCTCCAGTTCTCCCTGTTCCAACACTCCCTCCTTACTTGGTCAAACCCTCCTCTGCCCCTCACGTTTCTCTCCTTTACATACTTTTCCACTCTGTTCTGCCATCTAACCTGAGGTCTGCCTCTCACACCAGGTCCCACAACTTCACTTCCATACACCTTCTTTACAAACTCCTCACCTTGCATTCTCTCTACATGTCCAAACCACCTCATTGTATTACGCTTCACTCTCTCAACCACTCCACACTCAATACCAATTGCCTTCTCACTCATACCACATCTCTCATACACTCTCTCATTACTTTCTCCATCCCACTTAGTAAGTCCACATGCTCCTCTCAAGAAACTCTTTTCCACTGTACCTATTCTAGACTGATGAGCCCTACTCCATATCCATGTCTCTGATGCATATGTCAGTGTTGGTAGGATTATACTATTTCGTAGCATAGTGCCTGAATACAATACAATTATCTCATCTTACTATATAACACTGGAAGTTTGTATCTTTAACAATTATTAAGTATGTCTCATGGGAGCCAGAACCCTTTAAGTACTGCCCACATCTTTGAAGTCCATACCACCCCATAGGCTTACTTTAAAACGAGTCCTTCCTGTACCTGCACTAATTGCTCCAAATCCCGCCAGAACAGCTGTTTTGTGTAGGCAGTTCCCGACAGCGATCCACCTGGCAGTCTCGTCTCCCAGTGTAGTGGGTTCAATGACGATGGTTGGGACGCCTCTCTCCAATGCTCTCTCCAGCTCCAATTCAAATGTCTCATGAGCCGAGTCACTGTCATACACTTCACGGATGATGGCGATCCGAGAACCTGGATCCCTGCAAGTATTGAGAGATGGTTTGGTTTAGTTGGTTATTGGGGACTAATGCCTATCGATTCATGATGGTCATTAAGGTAGGGTGATAGAGTTTGTGTACAGGAAAGCATGTGGAGAAGTGTATGTGTGTGTTGTGTGGTGTCTATGGGTGTTGTGATATTTAGAGATGTATGTAGTATATAAGTGACAAGAATGAGGCAATTAAGTTTTGATGGAGTTAATGAACTTTCCACAACTGTCAAAATAAAATTAATATAGATGACAGTGAATAACAACTGTAGGATAAGCAAGGAATAAATATACTAAATGAGAGCATTTATACAAATATCATAGTCTAGTTACAATAGAATGATATATTGTAGATTATAAATGCAATCCCATGTTGTAGAACAAATACATAAATATAAATAAATACTGTAATTAAAAACGAAACTGAGTGAGGTAAAATAAATAATGATATAGTCTTAATCATCAAATATAGCCAGACATGTAAACCCCCCAAAAAATTACCTAACCAATTGTGGACAGGGTCTACTTTCCATTCCTAACCTGGTATCACTCTGGCCAGGGGTATTATTGTGGGCCAACCTGAATGTCCTTTACTTTACCACCAAAACAACTACAGCAGGCCCTCGATATGAGATTATTAACTTTAGCACAATCCTTTTAACACAGTAAATCCCTTAGTGTGTATGATAATGAATAACAGAAGCCTGGGAAAACATTTTGTGGTCTTCAATGAGGGATGAATGTAAGATGAAGTGGTGGCTACAAATAATTATTCCCTGTATATCGAGGGTCTACTGTATCCAAAGGTGCTATATATAACACCAAGTGATTAATGTGCATCGGGGACTTCGGCTCCTTATGAAAAATTACCAAAGAGAAAAATGATTTATAGTAATGAACGCTGTGAAAAGTTTTTGTATTTATAATGAAGACCGTGGCATAATACTGTACAAGAGAAATATTATTCTTAATTATCGAGAGTCTACTTTCAAAATAATATTACAGTATTCAACTCTAATATTGATAATAGTTAAGAAGAGCCACAAAAAACGAAACTATTTAACAATTTCGTTCATATATTTATTGGTGGTGGTATTTTGCTTTATGACGTCATTACCCAGTGTGACAGACAGTACATTATGACCAGGTTTGATTTCCCTCCTATGTTTGTCCAAGTTAGGTCCTGGTAGTTCGTTCGGGTTCAGATTAGGTCAGGATAGGTCCTGGTAGTCTGTCTCTGTCCAGATTAGGTTAGATTAGGTTAGGTCAGGTTAGGTCCCGGTAGTCTGTCCTGGTTCAGATTAGGTCAGGGAAATTCAGACTTACTCTATAACTTATAAATATTTACTATTTAATGCATTATTTACTTGTTTTACCATTCAATCTTAGTGGGGGGATCAAACACAGTCAAAATGCACTGTGCACTGTGCATTCCAACACATAAAAACAAGGAATGAAATATTACCCAAAAAGAAATCTGAAAAAAACTTGTGTAAACCATTTCTGTGGCTCTTCTTTAAACATTTACCAATAATACTCACTCCACTACTCATCCCAATCTATATATAAACAACAACCTCCAATACTACAACAGCAACAATAGTATAATTTAGACAAGTTGACCTGTTAGAAAGTTATGGGAACAATGACTAACTAACAATTTTTGGTAAATATTGAAAGAATTACTGTTATCGCGTACGGTTTTTCTACCTCCATTACCCACTTATTTAGACCATTCTAAGACTATTTTCTTCTATGGCATTTCCTCCACAAATGCCCCATTTCCAAGATAGGGCATAATTCAAATGGGGCATTTTGAAATTAGCCTGACCTTACCTGACCTGACCTAACCTAACCTAGACCACAGCAGACTACCGGGACCTAACCTGGGCAAACTACCGGGAAATAACCGTGGTAAAGCACAGGAAATTACTGGAGCAATATACTGGGACCTAGCCGAATCTGGCAACACTGCTACAAATCGGTAATTCTTTCAATGAATACCCAATTTTTTTTAGCAAGGTCTTCATTACATAACCTAACCCTGAAGTAGGAATTATAATTATTAACATGTTGCATTTACACCCCAATACAAACAACACAACAAAACACAAATAACACCATTATCTGAAACTCGTGTGAAATTTAACCCCAGGGAATAGGGTAAATATTGAAAGAATTACCGTTATTGCATACGGTTTTTCTACCTTCATAACCCACTAATTTAGACCATTCTAAGACTATTTTCGGTATTTATTGAAAGAATTACCGTTTTGCAGCAGTGTTGCCAGATCCGGGTGGGTCCCAGTATTTTACCCCTGTCATTTATTGTACTTTATCACGATTATTTCCCGGTAGTTTGCCCAGGTTAGGTCACGGTAGTTTGCCCAGGTTAGGTCCCGGTAGTCTGATGCGGTCTAGGTTAGGTTAGGTCAGGTCAGGTAAGGTCAGGCTAATTTCAAAATGCCCCATTTGAATATGCCCTATCTTGGAAATGGGGCATTTGCAGAGGAAATGCCATAGAAGAAAATAGTCTTAGAATGGTCTAAATAAGTGGGTAATGAAGGTAGAAAAAACGTACGCAATAACGGTAATTCATTCAATATTTACCCTATTTTCTTCTATGGCATTTCCTCCGCAAATGCCCCCTTTCCAAGATAGGGCATATTCAAATGGGGCATTTTGAAATTAGCCTGACCTTACCTGACCTTACCTAACCTAACCTAGACCGCATCAGACTACCGGAACCTAACCTGGGCAAACTACCGGGAAATAATCGTGATAAAGTACAATAAATGACTGGGGCAAAATACTGGGACTCAGCCGGATCTGGCAACACTGCTGCAAAACGGTAATTCTTTCAATAAATACCGGGAATAGCAAAACAAACAAACAATAAAACAAAGGAAATAACATCTATTTACACCCAAAGCAAAGCAAATAATAATAATAACAATAACAAGCGTCCAATAATAATAATAATAATAATAATAATAATAATAATAATAATAATAACGACTACACGTATAATAATAATAATAATAATAATAATAATAATAATAATAATAACGAGTACAATAATAATAATAATAATAATATACACCCCAGGCTACACAGAATAGGTGTATAATGAAGTGTATTAGTGTTATAATGTATAAATAATAATAATAATAGTAGTTTTACCTGTCCTCGTCCTCTGACATTGTTGTTGTTGTTGTTGTTTGGTACGGGATCAGCTGTTGTGGTTGTGATTGTTTGTTTTTGGTACGGGATCAGCTGTTGTTGTTGTTTGTTTGTTTGGTACGGGATCAGCTGTTGTTATTGTTTGTTTGGTACGGGATCAGTTGTTGTTGTTATTGTTTGTTTGGTACGGGATCAGTTGTTGTTGTTGTTGTTTGTTTGGTACGGGATCAGTTATTGTGGTTGGTTGTTTGGTATGGGATGTACAGTATATAATATGAAAGTACTCAACCTTAATTCACTACACACATACATACATAGCCTACACATGATTATACATACATTTCATTAATTGCACACAACATATAATTATACACGCACACGTTTAATTTAGTTCACACACTTTTAATTTATTGCACACACATATCTTTAATTTATTTCACACACACATATGTTTAATTTACTACAGACACCTTTAGTAAATTTAGTTCATTTCACACACGTACACATGTCTTTAATTTATTACACACATATACATACAAAGTTTTATTTATTACACACAGGCACACACACACACACTATTTATTTGGTAACACTCAAAAATATATATTACATTCACACACGCTTCATAGTTCATATGTTCTTATACAGTAGGTTGGATTGATACATGGACTCAAAGGGATGGGTTACATAAAAAAAATAATTATGGTATAAATCAGGAGCTGCCTAGAACTAGACCAACACAGGCCTTCTGCACTATCTGCAGTTTCTTCATGCAGTTCTTATGCTGTTATACGAATGGCCATGAATGTCCAACACCCTAACATTTATTACCATGCCCCTAAACACACCATGAATATTCCATTGAAAATAATGATGAGAGAATTTAAAGATGTTTCAAGAAGTAAATTGGCTCTATCTGTAGGGCAAACCAGGCTATACATCACACTCAGTCTTAATAATATCATCACTTTTCATCATCTCCACAATACTGTATATAGTAGGTGACGTTTATCTATATGCTTTAGTGCCCTTGCTGTTCCCAGCCAATTCCTTAATAAAGTCCCTCTTTTTCATACTTTTCCTACATGCCGACTGTCCCTTCTCTGTCTCCTGGTCTAGCACGGGTCATTTTTCTTCCCTTTTACAGTGTATAGTATAATCAAATCTTTAGTCAGTAATGTCCACATTTAAATCATATGTTAATTCTGTCTAATCCATTTTAAAGTCTCATGATTGCAAGTGCTTGTTATCCTATCTTTTTTTTTATTTTCAACGTGTAAGGTTAAATATTCACTCCTTATAGATTGACTTTGATTTGTCAAAGGTCAGGGGTTATTAGTTGCAGACAGGTCAACCAATCATGTACAGTTGTGGAAAGGAGTTCCTGTATTCCCTTTTCTACCTCACTACCAAACCCCAAGACCAAAATTAATGTGGCAGCATAACAATAGTGGTGAAATACAGGAACTCCTTTCTACAACTGTACCATACTGGGAAAAAAAGCAAAAGTAAACAACAACCATCACATGCAGAAAATAAAAGTCTACAATAGTCTACTGTATATTACAACACTAACACAACCGAGACAAGTGAAAGATATATAATATTTTGTAAAAAGGTTTATTTAAGGTAATTACATTTTGTACAAACATAAAAGTATAAAGATGTGGCAGCAACACTGAGCTTTATCCAACGTCACATCATGGAGTAAAGTTGGCCAGCATCAGTACAGTAGCAGCTCAGTCCACTAATAAATAGCCACCAAATTAATCCAACTTTGTGACTGAAAGAATGTATATATCCGGTGGCACTGGGGTCGACTAGAGACTTCAGAGAGAGAGATGGAGATTAGTCACGTTTACCATTCTCTTGTTTACAATGCACACTCCTCTACAAGTTGTACAAGTATTTTCCACACTCTAATAATTCTTTAACTGTCCCTCCTTCCCTTTCATTTCCTTTGTGGTTTGGTCTCCTCCTTTCATTTTATTTCCATTGTGCTTGCTTTCCCTTCTTTCTAACTCCTTCTCCCTCGTGGTATGGGGTCTTCCAGGCATACGGTACTTTTCAATTCATTCAATAGTGTAATGTAGGGATGTTTGTATTACTGTAGTTTAAAAAATTCAGTGCAGTAGCCCCAAGCAACTTTATCTTCTCCACACTCCTTAGACATCAATGCAATATATTCATAGACTGGAGTGTGCAATGTTGACATAAAAATGAGAGAAATGACTAGCTTCTCTATCTCCATGGTCTCTAGAGTTTACCAAGCAGGCCCTGTGCTCAAGTCAAGACCAGAGAATGTGATTTGGTGCTCAGTTATTGTTCTCATACTTAAACATATAATATTGGCTGTAATTTCCATACAGACTTCATTACAGAATAGTTCCATAATGGTTGCCTTATATGTGGACTTGTAACCTACAACATAACCCTCGTCACATTACTAGACTTAACTATAAGACATATACTACTATAGCTTGTTTTTCTATAGTCAATGGTTAAGTGTCCACAGCCACTATCATGATGGGTGACAGTAAAAGGTCAAAGCTGCTCACCATCCATCCATCCAGGGGGTATTGGGTCAAGCATCAGCTAATCAGAGGCAAGGTGTTGATATTGGCTGTGGACATGTACCAATCAACCAGAGAAAAGCCGACTATGTCATCTGAGCACCAAGGTTCAGCCGTCTTAAATCAAACACAAGGAGAGTCTGAAACCCCAGGCCCCAGGATCATAACACCCACACCTTCCGTATCCCCTTGCCACCCCTAGCGGGCTCCTTGCGGTTCCTTGTGCACTCCACTGTCACAACACAGAGAGCCGACGGTATAGGGTCTGTTGCACAAGCACCATTTTTCCTCCATCCTCCATTCTTGGGACAGACTTGTTCCTGTATATCTGTGGGAGTCATCTAATCCCATGAAAGCAGTTTGACAGGAGGATGGAGGACAATGTGCTCATGTGATACCCACTTAAGATTACATTCACATACACACAGTCAATCAGTGAGTAAAAAGGAGCCCACTAGGTGTTTGTCATACAAAAAGGTTCTATTGGAAGGAGATACGAGAGGTGAGGATATTTACGAAGCACGGACATGTATATAATACGGAATCGTTATTGTAGGTTTTGCAAATATGGGTTACTGATAAATGAGTTGTACATCATACAAAGAGGAATATTCATAATCTGATTTCATGGGCCCAGGGAGGATGAGAGGATATCAATGTACATGTACTGTACAGTACAATTTAAAACCTTAATGATAAAAACATAAGATTCTGTTGCATGTATGTATACTGTACCAAGTGCCAGTTATACTCTCTGGGCCCCTGAATTTTCTCCAGACCTCATCTGATTCAAAATACAAAACACTGCCCATCTGAGAATATGAAACATGAATTCTAGCAGATGTAGTACAGTACACTGGATATATAGGAATAGAAAATGCAGTGTGAGAGATGAAGGACCGTCTATATAAATCATGGGAGAGACAATGTTGGTGATGACACGTACAATGACTCCACACACACACACACATAACATGAAGCCATTGCACCAGTCACCATCATTGTCCCATTGCTGGAGACTTTCCCACACACGGCCGAGAAATCAGTGAGGCTGAGGTTGGACCAGGGTAATGAGGTAATCCCAGACGCAGTTCACCAAGCACCAAAACACAATAATAATTCAACAGCAACTGAAACATAAAATCATAGCTGATGTGATGTTCTTTATCCAAGTGACTACCATACTGTAAAACTTAGGGAACAGCTCGTGCATGACTTCTGCAGCAATTAAAGCATAAAATAAAGCATAAACGTAATATTATAGCTGATGTAATGCTATTCTCCAAGTGACCATAACAAAACATAAACACTAGCAGCTCATGACTTTTACACTCTTCCCATATTCCCAGCACATTAGTTATATGTATGAAAGGAAATACTATTGGTGTCAGTAACTTAAATACCACTACCATTAACCTATTAATGATGGCTTGAACATTATGTTACATAACTAGACAAATGCCAGATGGTTTACAAGGTCATAAGAAAATCCCAATCACCTAAGAGTTAAGAGGTTACATTATGATGGCAGGCAATGACAGTCAGTGTTTGGGTGAGTTAGGTCTTGGAATGACTCCAATGTCCTATAGATCACAAAAGAATAATTGATGTACACTATGCGTGAGTGAAACATTTTGAACCACAATGAAGGTCACCGAAATATTTGTGTCTGGCATCAAGTAGTTGTTCTAAACTTTTGGTATGAATTAGACTATATGTGTACCTATACTTCTATGATCAAAGGTAAACAGTACGGTATAATGAACCACATGCAAGAACATTCATGGTGATAACGATGGCGTGGTATTCCATAGACACACTACAGAGCCAACGTACCGGTATCATGCCATCATATGCACCACGAATGTTTTTGCATACGATGGTTTATATGACACAAGGCTATGATGCAATAAAAGTACAGGCCAGATGGTGATGACAACTATAAGTGATATGACCCTATAGACATTAAATGGAGCCAACATAGAGGTCACTCTCACAAACTAGACCAGTGATTTTTGTTGTGTAGAGAGTCCAGAAACCCAGGATTGTAAATGAGATGAGGGAAAGTGATGGTAATGATAATGGTGGTGGTGGTGGTAGTGGTAATGGTTTGGGATTGTTACAGAGATCAGGGAATAAGAAGTAATGGTTATGGTACTGATAATGGTAGTAGTGGTTAGGGAGATCAGGATATAAGAAGTACGGTGATGGCTATGGTATTGTTAATGGTAGTGGTGGTGGTGGTAGAGGTTGGGTGTAACGTGTCAGTCAACAGGTGTAGCAGTAATGATTACAATGTTGCAGTAGAGTGAGTGAGTGAGTTGAGTGAGTGAGTTGAGTGAGTGAATGAGGTGAGTTGAGTGAGTGAGTATGATTTTCTGAAGCTGATGGTTGAGTGTCCACAGCCAGTGTTGTATGACTATAGTAGAATCTCATATACTCAGGGGTAGAAGTAGTCGTATGTCAGTCAATCAGATGTTAAGTAATGTTATTGGCTGTGTACATTTCCACCACATAAAGAAAGGTCACCCAGGAATAAGAGAAGAGAATCAGCCAATCAGATGCAAGGTGAATGTTAGTTGTTGGCTGGGCACATTTCGCATTCCTTAGAGAAAAATTTACAATGGTTAATGTAAAATTACAGTGAATAGTAGGAATACAATTGATTTACTAGTATTTGCAAGAGCTAAAGCAAGAGGTATCATTGCTAAAGAACATAAATAATAGCTGTAAGGGAGTAGTGATTGGGATGAAGTTTGTGAAGGCGTTGTGACGGTCATACTAAACAGGAGACTCCTCAGAAACACACAACCTACTGTAGAATGGATGATGACTGACTGGTATGATGGTAAGGCGTGAGAATTGTGTTGTTGTAAATGAGACGTGATTGTTTCTTCTTTTAAACATTACTTTCATGGCTTATAGTCCAACAGTAGGAACAATCATGCCTCTTTCACTGCAACATCATTCTCAGAGCTTACCAGAGTACCACAGAGGTGGCAGAACTGTATACTGTAGTACATTAGGGTCTTTGATCATCGTTGTTGTCGTTTATTCGCTAACATTTCCTGCCTAAGGTGTGGGCCATATGCAAGAATATCCATGGTGTTGACAATAGTGTGGAACTGTACTGGTATGATGGCTCTGTTGTGTGTCTATGGAGTAATCATACCAGTACCATGCAATCAACACCGTCACTGTTGTTGCTATCTGTGTTGTCCAAACTGAGTTCTCTATGGTGAGTCTGATAGGTTTTCCCAGTGAGGACCAATTATATTATTTCACAATGGTTACTGTATTATGTTTGGTTCCTCAATACACACATTGTTACAAGACAATCCAGAGCAGTAAAAAATCTTTGGTTACATACAGAAGCAATTGGGTGGGGACAGAACGAGTGGAGGAGATATTGGAAGTCTAAATGATTAGCAGCTTACAAGACACAGTCGGCTACAGATACGGTATATGGTGATGATGCTTGGAGCCGTGAAATATAAAGAAACAAATAGGAAAATCAACTGGAACACCAACTCTTTCCAAGCTCATCGCTGCTCACTAAAATGAAAATATTTGCTCTTGAGAAGGTCGCAATATTTTCTAGGTGGTCAGTGAATGTTTATGTACACTAAAACTCATAATAGACTTGTTGGAAGGATCTTATTAACTGTATAAATTATGTACTTAGTGATTGCTCCAACATTTTAAAAAAATTATTGAATATGGTCACAGTATCCTCATGGTATTGTGTGTTTAAGTGTTGTTGTGTGTGTAACTGTTTAAACATCAGAAGGGGTACTTGAGACAGCTCTGAATCCTTTGAGAGTCCGTGGTTCCAAGTTGAGTGAATAGTTGATGAGGCACTCCCAGGCACAGCTGATCAATTGCCTACCATCAAAATTATGTTTTCCGTTCTCCCACTTTTGTTACTACTGGTATTGAGAAGCATCAGTCTAGCATTGATGGGAATCTCTCCACAACATTATTTCATTATAAACATTAGCTAAACATTTGATTTTAGTTTATGCTAGAGAATTAGAACTGCAGTTTTATTTCCAGGTCATTAGATACTTGGTGAGTAGCACCTGGGAGAACTTTACCTTTTGTTTTCAGTACAATTTATTTTATAGAAGGCATAAATACACTAGTGCTCTCTATGCCGTTACAGCTTAAATGCATGTTTTGATTAAATCTCAGCATTTATTTACTGTAAATAATTATAACTTGCCCTGGTCAGCATCACAATTACCAATAGATATGATAAGGATCCAGTGCACTTTCACCACATAAGAGATATATACTGTATATACCAACCATACCGGTAGCACTTTTTGGAGATGAATAGACCATAACCTAACACTGCAAGAAGCCACTGTCACTCAAAGGGTACAGCACTGAGGACATGTGTCTGAGTGTGGCAGGGCTTATGACTAGCGACTTATTCATGTAGAGCACACACGCGGGGCGGATCAAGGCCGAGGCCAAAACTATTCCAGAGAAAAAAACAAAAACAAAACAATTTTAAACATGAGCTTGAGATTCTGGTGGTAAAAACAAGCAAAAAACAAAATAAATAGCTTTGGGAAAACAATTAAAAACAACAAAATCCTTATGATGCACAAACATAAAATAACAAAAATGAAACTCCTGGGAATTTTCTTCAATCAGAATCTCAAAACATACCGGGCATTGTCACTTTTACACACTGATTATATTCTACAAACACACACACACACACATATATACTGATCCTCACATACTTTACATACATGCCTGCCTCTTGCTTGCTTCTCCAACAACACAACATAAACTTAAAGTACAATATGCAATAAGTTTTCTCTGAGGGGATGCTTGACATAATGTATACAGGAGGTAAGACATGCTGGCTGCAGTAAAGGTCGACCTGTGCTGCCCTCATTCACAGAGCTGCACCACAAGTTGATAATAACATTCTATACCTAAAAACTAGTTAGAACAGAAGTGTACAAAGCTGCACTGATTATCATTAATGTGCCATGTCTTTCAAGCTACACTGACTAGTAGTAATAGAAAAAAAAAGCATTATTGGTACTAAAAGCTAAGTTCATAAAAAAAGTAATAATAATAATAATAATTAAATTGCCATTTACAAAAATCTGAGAGTCTGCCATTCTCAGGAATATCAAATGGGTTTCCCTCAGTACAAACCACTG
Source organism: Petrolisthes cinctipes (assembly GCA_033782935.1). Classification (NCBI taxonomy): domain Eukaryota; kingdom Metazoa; phylum Arthropoda; class Malacostraca; order Decapoda; family Porcellanidae; genus Petrolisthes; species Petrolisthes cinctipes. The sequence continues at coordinate 21,975 of JAWQEG010000402.1, read as the reverse complement.
AGGGAGAAATGCACAATATCTGCTCTAAGACACATTATTCATTGATACAGGAAGGAAGGAAGGGACAGGTGGTTAGGGATGGTAGGGGGGGGGGGTAAGGTACAGGTTATACACTTATCCATTAAGCACTGTTATTATTATTATTATTATTAACATAATTATTATTATTTATCACTGTGCATTTGGGTCTTAAAAATACAATATCAGTATTTCATCATCGCGTTATCATGCATACAGAAACACAGCCCAATTTGGGGTGAGCGCTTTTCCCGGAACCAACTGGGGAATGGGGAAGTGTGGCAGGGAAAAAAATAATTAATGGTATGATACGTGTAAGGGACGCATGAACCCCAAACAGGAAATTTATGTACAACAAATGATGTCAAGAATAAACGAACACTTGTGCGCCTCGTTTCCCATGGCTTTGTGATAAAATGTTTTAAGAGGAAGGAAAGAAGAGAGAGGAAATAAACAAGGACTTGAAAAATATAACACTAGTTTCCCCGGGATATAACGAGCACCAGAACGGAGAGTGTGTAGAGTATATGGACACAAAGGCCAACTCACCGCCTTCTCTACGGTCGTCACGGTACATTTCCGACATCGGTAAGGACATTTGGGGAAGCCGATGATATACAGTGATGGTTTACAAGCACCGAAATCATCGCTGTCAGTTCTAATGCTCCAAAAAGTACTTGAAAAATATCGGTAATTTATGACAACAGCCGTACAGAGACGTCTCAAGTGGCAATCGTGGATATAATTTTAGCACACTAATACTAATACAGTTCCACACATCCTGCTTCTTTATGAACTGACCTATTCTGAATGATGAATGGTACACAAATTATTGAGAAAGCACACTGCCGGCACATGAACCGTAAGACTGTGGTGGGTTGGTTGGTTGGTATTGCCCTGTATACAAAATACAAACATTACTTAACTGCATCACTTAACAAGCTGGTTGTTGTAATAGTGCAATTGCAAAGTCCTGCAAACTTTCCATCAACATTTGTATCTGAAGTTATACACTGGGATGATCCTTTAAAGCAATGGCATCGATAAACTGAAAAACTTGCGCTTAAACGACGGGAAGTAAATGTCACAGGAAGGATCCACCACCTAACGAATTCACCGAACAAATTCACTGAGGCGATCCTTCAATGTTGAGATGGTGACCTTGGGGTGTGAGTATCTTCGATGGCTCTGCCACACACTCATGCGTCCATTTATAAACACTTACTTGCACAAAGAATCTGGACTTAGAATTGTGAAGCAGAATGAATGGGGTCTGTTTGCAATGTTTACGTATATCCTTGACAAAGCTCCGCTACGGAAAATGTAAACTGCAGTGTGCATCAAATGACTACAGCAGATGAACAAGCTTTCTATACCACAGGCAGGTTCTCTTTGTTTCTTCATCTTGACTTGTGAATGAACAGTAGGAATGACGTGAATCCTAACATGACTAATAAAGGGTCCATCACACTAACACCTATTTCCTTCATCCTCTGTCCTTCAGCTTCCATTCTTGGGTCAGATTTGCTCTTAAAGAATCACTACCAGCATCCCCCAACTCTCTTAGAACAGACTGGAGGACACTCAAAAGCTTCAGCCTGGCCAGAGGATGAAGAAGCACGTGCTACTGTGATACCCATTTAAAACTCCCTACTCTTACATTAACCTTGTGTCTGTATGAGCAACACCTCAGCTTTAACAGTAATAACTTTCAGACTACTGTATATGTCACAATTTGGAGGAACAATAGACCCTTGTTATAACATGAGGGAGTTCTTGTATCCACCTCTTCATTTGAAATTGACTCTATACTAATAGAAAACCACCAAATGTATTCCCTGGTTTCTTGTATTCATTAACATAAAGATGAAGGGATCTACTGGTCCTGTGTTCAATGGAGTGTTAAATACCGTATGTTATTAGTGTTATATCAAGAGTCTACTGTATTATAATAAGATTCCTACATCCCCCTCTTGCTTTTTCTGAACTGTTTTTTGTGACATGTAACAACACCTTACAACAACATCACGGAGAAGACTCCTCCAAACACCGTCCTGCGGAGATCACATATTGAATCAAGCTTATGTATTTAGACACCAAATGCAGAAGCATATTTACGGACAAACACGCGCCACATACACTAGGTAAACTCCCTCTCAAGCATTGATGGCAATTCAGTTTTTTTCTTTTCTTAGGGCAATAGTGTAAAATTTCCAGTACAGTATTCATAAGAACTGGTTTGGGAAATATAAATATATATGATGGTTTTCATGCACATAAAACTATCACAAATATCTTAGTTTTCACGCTCCAAACAGTGTACACATAACTGTGAGAGTTTTACATTATTAACTGAAGAAAAAATGCTGAACTGTCCACTGTGCTCTCAGGTCAGTCACAGCAGCAACTTTACAAATTTGTTCAAAGGGTCCCCAGATACAGTATGTCAGAATAATTAACTACCAATGGATGTTGAATAGTGTAGAGCCAAAATCACAAAGGGTTAAAACTTTAACTGGTTGAGGCTCAAGCATAAACCAATCGTGCTCAACCTTATGATTATGACTTTGGATATTTTACATTCAGGTGAAGAGAAACTAACCCTACTCCTTATGTTGTTGTGGAAGGAACACCAATGAGAGCTGTGATCTGTATCTGTGTCAAGCTCCGTCAGCGGTCAGTCCACAACACTGGGCCGTAGGAAAGAAACGTCATGGATTAGGCAATGGTACTGACTGGTGTAATGGCTCCACACTTTCAGCTGGGTTAGGTGTTGTGAGCAAATTATTGTATGCTATGGTTACCTCCAAACCATACTAAAAAATGCTCTCTCGGCATGGGGTTTGTTTTACAGCACATTTTGGATGATTCAGTCTTCTCCGAATCACCAAGAGCATCAAAGGACCCTTAAATCAAGCCACATTACTGATCACACTTACTGCCTAGACCAAAATATTTCTTTCATACTGTCCAATCAACTGTCTGGGTAGTACTGTACTGTATTCATGAACATACTACCTAGCACAAGCCAGGGACCTCACAGCTGCATGGTTTATCGACTGAGTTGCCGTTGAAACAGACATTCGTGGTGAGGAACAGCGTGGCTTCCTTCAAGTCCGAGCTGCATACAGTATAACCACTTTGGGTGAAACTAGGCAAAAGATTCTAATCCTAATTCATAAGACTGTATAAAAATTACACTAATTTTATATATTCTCAGGCTCTCAGGTTTAAAATAGATTTGCATTATTCTGAATTTTTTTTTTTTTAGTTTGACTTAGGAAGAATTGATGTGGCAACGGCATACGGTAAATATTAAGTGGACAGTTCTTTGCATCTTACGCGTTCAGAAAAATATCTTCATTTTATAAGCCAGCACGAAAACAACATTTAGAGCATTTTAGATGTTCTTCAAGCAACCAATTCAATTATTCAGACTCTGAAAACACACTCAGAGACATGAACACACAAGCAAAACGTACGGTCACTAAATTATTTTGAACTCAACCATTTTGTTTACACATTTCTGCAACTAATAAAACGACTTGTTTGGCTGAACCAGGGGGAGTTGGGAAGAGGTTTTATCCTCAACGTACAAGTAATGGCCACATGCAATGAGAGTAATGGGTGGCCTGAGCAATGATGATGACCGTCACGTTGGCTCCTCACACGTTACTACACGGAGTCAACTGTACCGGTGATTGTCATTGTCTCTAACCCATGACTAGTCTTCCATATGGCCCTAAGGAAGCCTCTGCAGGTCCGATACTGCAGTTCTGTTGACGTAATCTTGCCGTGTTGCTGACGATACACTTGAGACTGTACCTCCTCTCATTTGTTTATCTGGCTTTAATTTTATCCTACTAAGTTTCATTATACGTGTATTTTCATTCATGGCTTTGATAATATTCTCATCATTATCCATTACTTCACCAGGTTTTATCATAATTTATAGTTTTCACATTACTGGAGTACAATCATATTTTCTTGTTTTTCGTAACTTGTTGAGTTTTACCACACCAGTGTTCATATTTGCTATAATTCTGTACTTTTTCCATCATACAAACAAATAAACAAACAAAGTGCTATATTCCTTCACTTAGTCTATGTCCAGGAGTTCCTTACAATATTTCTACAGTCATAAACATTCTTTATCCGTTTTTTTCATTGTTATGTTACCATATCTACTTCATCATATCTTTCACTGCTTTTACAACTTTGCTCACTTCTCTATCTTCCATATTTCACAATGATTATATTTGTTTATATATTTCTATCTATGTTGTCTTTTCCTATAGCACTGGTATTATTCATCTCCATTTTTCTCAATAACATTGGAAGTAATGTGATAACCAGCAGTCAATACACATCATCATATGTGGGATGGGTTCTTTCCTATTTTCTTCTCTCCTCTCCCTCATATTATCTTCCGCCACCTATTGTATCATTCACTTTCACTGTTCTTTTTTTCAACCCTTATTTACCTCCACTTCACTTCTGTGTATCTTGTGGAGTAAATACACAGACAAATGGCATGATATAAACACCATTTGAAGAGGAACACTGTCGACAAACAAAGGCTTCTACTCAAAATGTGTTTATATTATACCATTTCCTCACTGTTCTAACATCATCTCGTCTGCCCTTCCCTTTCACTGTTTTCCTCCCTTTTTATACCATATCCTCTATTTTTGTCTCTCATTCTGCATTCCCCCTCACCCTCCCTTTGCCATCTTCTCTATCCTTGTCTCTCTCTTTCTCTGTTTTTCTCCTCACCCTCCCTTTGCCATCTTCTCTACCCTTGTCTTTCTCTGCCTTTCTCCTCAACCTCCCTTACCATCTCCTTTACCCTTCCTTGCTTTATCTCATTGCACTCGTCTTCACCCTCCTCCTGAAAGCTGCAAAAACATGAGTAACCGTTGCTGTCCTGGAGCTGCCTCGTCACATTCTCCCTAGGTCCGTCCCTACGGTTTGGGTAGCGGTCTGATGAGATAGAGTTTCTCCCCCTTCTGACTGGTGTATATGGGTGAGCGTTGGTAGTGGTCCACCAACTGATCAAGGTTCTGGAACTTACGCTGACCGATGCAGTACAGTCCGTTCTCCACGTGGACTCGGAAGTGTTTGTTGCGGCCGGCTGCCTTCAACGACACACTGAAGTCTCCAACCTGACAAGAATATAATGTTAATAATATCGTACAATGTAATTTACTACTAACATTGATTTGTTCAACATGAAGTTAATGGCAAAACATACTGTAATATCATCAACATCATAACCATCATGTGGGTCCCAGGTCTAGGAAAGGAAAAATAATACAGATAAATAAAGACAGTATCCACAGTGAAGAAATCCACACAGATATTCACTCTCATCATTTCATGACCACTAAATTCTCAGTCCCCTCCTGACAGTATAAATATAACATGTCATATTTCTCAAACAAATGGAATATATCAAAATAATCAACAGCATTCTTGATTAACAACAGCAAAAGGGCAACTGGTAAGCCTGATGCTTTAGTTCCATTTTGTAGGAAAGAGTAACTTCCCTTTCACATACACATCTTATCCCCCTTACTACACAAGACAACCAAAACTCACATTAGTTTCTGAGTCTCTGATGAGGAAGTCTCCCTCATGACCACGTTGGTTGAGTACATCATCACATTGTGCCCGGGTGATGGGACCATAGTACCAGTCCCGGGTGGTAAAGTGGCTCTTGTCTTGTGGCCCCGTGGACGCTGGGGCAGGTGGTGGGGGCATCATGGCTGGGGCTGGTGGTGTGGGAGCTGCACCACCACTTATATTCATCCCTTGTAGACCCTGTGCCAAAGGTAATGTATACACTCACTGATAACAACATTGTGTTTATCATGTGGACAACTGTGTAAACTTCTAATGCTTGTGGAAGTACAGTACCTCAAATCCACCAGTTGAAATTTTTTTTTTTTCTATGTAAGAGGAATGGAAGCTTGGTCACTCTATATGCATGAATTGAAAATGGCAGCAACTGTACCACATCTAAGTAAAGAAACTGTGTCTTAATTTTCAACCAGTGATAGTATCAACAGTGTCAGCTCATAAGAAGTGTTCTGTATCATTAACTTTGATACTGAAATGAATCACTACAGTATCAATATTAGCTGAACAAATATATTGTTGCACCATCAAATTTCAATTTTAAAAGGAACAATAAACACTACAAGAAATAGAAGACACTTTAATTTCACCTATTGTAAAATCTTTGAGACTCTGAACATTACCTGTGCCAAATGAGAGTCTGCATTGTGTGCGCCTCCATTTGTGGCTGGTGGTGGTGGGTGTGCAGAGGAGGGTGGGCCTGGTGGAGGCAGCTGTCGGGTTTGGGAGGGTTCACGGGACCGGGGTGCTCGTGCATCTACAACTTCATGTAACTCTTGTACGTAGTTCTTGGGGATTAGGCCAACCTGCAACACAGAGTATGGCATTAACTGTTTTCTTAACAAAATTCTGTAATAACCAAGAAACCATATCAAAGTATAGGTTTGGAAATATTCATATAAATCCTTAATCATATCTAAAGGCTGTACCCAAAACACATATGTATAAACAGCAGCAATGATCATCCCTAACATCATATAAGAAGTGCCACATGACTGGAGATAGATGACATAAAACCAATAGGTGATGGTACTATGTGTGATAAAAAATACTAAGAGTACAACTGTTTGTGATAAAGAAATACTAAAAATTCAACTATTTGTGATTAAAAAAACAAAAAGGTCAACTGTGGGCGTACAACTAACCTGTCCACCGGTGTTACGTGCTCTGTACCACTCTGGGTCTGATGGCGGTCTGTCCAGAACCTCCATCCTCTCCCCCTTGGTGAAAGACAACTCGTGTTCGTTCTGTGCGGTGAAGGAGTAGAGCGCCACCACCACGTCCAACACATTCTCTGCCATGGTGTAGGTGTGGTCGTCCTCCGAGGGTTCCTCCGTCGTGTAGTTGGAAGGGAACCATCCCACCAGGTTGTTGTAATGTCCTCGCCACCAGCCATCATTGCTCTTCTCTAGGATCAGGACCCTTGTGCCTGAAACCATCACAAACAGCTGTTAAAGGCCCTGAGTTTCTATAAGAGAAATGGAGGCAACTGATTTCCCCAAACTTCACCAAAAAATACAATACTGTACCTTAGTATAGCCCAGGTCATTTGTTTGTACTGTATTGAGGTTTGATGTGAGAAAAAAGTGGATGTAAAAAGAAGTGTTCTCACTTGCAGAACTTGGGTGAGGTCCTGCAAAGTGTAAATTAAGAGTGGAAAGAGGTACACTGTATAAGTAAAGTTCAGTGGAAAGTAAGATCCATACAGGTATATGTACTGTACTTATATTTCATCAATCAATTAACTGTTGACTCCCTGTTCTCTTCTTTGGTGAAGAGATGGTGAGGATTGCTACAAACGGTTATACAATATACAGTACTGTACCATATGAATCTTTGTACAACTACTGTACAAAGGAGTAAGTGTGAGCATCAATAAGTAAACACCACAGGGTAAGTAAGAGTGAGGTCAGCTGTCTGTGTACCTTTAACTAGTGAGAGTTCGTCCATTTGCTGTGCCTGGTAGTTGTACTTGACTACTGCCCAGCCTATGGCCTCGGACGGGTCAATGGGCGTGTTACCCCGCACTCCCCCCGGACTGTCCACTCCTCCCCTGGTGGGCGTCCCTCCGCTGTTGGGAAGTGTCCGGCTCCCTCCACCCTTCTTCACACGCTTCTTTATGCTGTGGAGAGAAAATAATAACATCAGTATCATTAATTACAACAGGAAGGAAAGTGAGCCTGTCAACAAACTACATATTAGCCCCTGGCTAGTACAGTGGTAACGCGTTGGCCTCGCATCCGTGAGGTCGGCAGATCGAGCCTCGCCCAGGTCCGAGAGTTTAAAACTGTTTACTGGGGGGTTACTGCCATGGCTGGGCACCATGGTGGGGAGTTGGGCTTGCCTGGCTGACGTTCGGGAGAGTATCTCATCAGAGATAGTGCCAGAACTGAAACCCTGCAACTTTAACTTTATTTTGTTCACTTTCCTTACCTTTGTAGCTACCTCACAAGTAACGAGCCCCACCAGCTGCATGTGTGGGCAACTATACAGTACAGTTATTTAAGATTTTTATTTGGGCATACATTTGGACACACGACTTACATTTAAGATGATGACATGGTTAAGGACCCTGTGATCGTTTATGATAATAGGAGGCTTCTGATTCCTCTTAACTATACCATAAATTAAGCTTCTTCCATATAGGTGGTATTTTGTGGCAAAATTTGAAGGAGTCATTTACCTCCAATTTTATGACTCCAGTATATTATGGGGGTCCTTAAAGGTGAGGACATTCTGAACCTAGATACAAGACTCAGTCAGTACAGTCATGGACACTAGATCACATCTCCTCTCATTCTTTAATAAACTAGTAGCCACATTGTACAAACACAGAATAACAAAGTGAGTATGACCCTTTGAGTAAGTATACAGATGGTTGACATTCGCTGGACAGACATGAGGAGTTGAACTCAGTGACTTGGTGGCACGGTAAAAAGAGTCCTAGAACAGATTAAGTTTGTAGCTGTGTCGACTTACCTCACTACATGAAGGTCTAGTGAGACATGACCTGTGCTACCTCGGATAACGTCCAGGCTTAACATTAAACATGCACATTTCCTATAACACTTTCTAAAATTATACTGTAAATATATTACTAATACAGTATTAGTAACTGTTAAATTAGGAAACTCATGTATCCTAAACTATAATACAGTACTGTAATAATAATAATAAAGTAGAGTACAAGCATGTTATTAAATTTACACTTCTTTCCCACTCTTCATCCCCTTTCATTCATGCAGGCTTTTAAAATCGAAACTCACTCTGGGAAGATATTCATGGCTGTGGTTATGTGTAGCCAAACTCAACAAGTGTGAGTGAGTGAGTGAGTGAGGCTGGCAGGTTAGTTAGTCCTTGTGATGGTGTAGGTGGGGCTGACACTCACAACTACTGTCTGCCTTCACCATGGCCTACACCACCACGAGTTTTCCTCAGCTGCGACGGTTGGTTTGTTTACCTTTGGGATCGGCGGCGGTTTAACGGACTTTCAAGACGGTTTAACGGACAATAGTTTGCTTATCTCTGACTATGGCTTAGCTAACACGTTTCAAAATCTCAACTACAGTACAGATTAATTCCAGTTCATTCTACATTAAAGACTCGTGTGGTCCTCTTATAACAACAACAACAACAATAATAATCTCTTAGCATTTATGGTGCTCTGTTCTTTCAGCTTTATTTTCATTCTCCGCTTCTTACACTCACACGCTCTTCAAGAGTATTTTGGCGCCAAACAAACGTCTCTCACTGAATCTTTCCTTTAATCAGTTTCTCCTTCCTTCAACTTTATCTTATCACGGTTACTATGTTCTGTTTCTTTCTTTCTCTTAGTTAGTTCCTCTTTCCATCAACTTTAAATTATCTTGTTTCTTTGTTTATTTCTTTCCTTCAATTTTTTTTTTTTACACTTTTTGGTTCTTGGAGTCACGCCTTCCAGTGATAATATTTTCTCTCTCTTAGTAGTGTTTCCTTACAGCACTGTGTTGCTGTCCTGTTGCCTTCTGACCACCGACACTCCACACAGGTCATCCAGCCAGCCAGTTTCTCAAGTGGGGCTTTTCCTATAAGGTTTTCTTACGTTTGTATCTTTTCGAGTTGTCATGTTTGCTATCACTCTTTGTTTACTCTCACTTTATGTAGGTTAATTAATCAGTCACTAAAATACAAACTCGTTAATATAAGTTCTTGGAGAATTATTATACATACAACTACGAGTATAATAATAATTGTACATGTGTGTAATCCGCCACACAGTTAATTAAGGAGGAAGTATTGTGTTGGTAAATCTAGAGCAATTGATTCCTCCATCTATTCCAAGTAACAGGCCACCATTATTTTTGCTATTCTAGTCCTCTGTTTTCTGACATACTTTGGAAAAATCAAGGTGCTCTAATGCACTAAAAGTCTATTATCCCCTTAATCTCACCAGCACGTTCAATCAGTTGCTTCAGATTTACCAACACTGTAGTTACTTCCCCCTTAAACACCTGGCTGGGGACACTTAAAAAAAAAAAGAAAGACAAAAAATGCGAGGGTGGGAGAGAAAAAAATTGGTGAGCACAAAGCCACCAGTGATGCCAAGTTAGCGAGTTTTATACGACACACCAGGACCTTGGTAAACACAATCTATACCGACAACAATACAAAGGAACTTGAAATACACTCTGATAGTTTTCGTATATACAAAAACCATCCTTTCTCGATCACATTAAAATACTTAAAATATACACCGTGACTTGTAATACTATATGATATGGTCGTTTTCATGTATATATAAAATAATATCTTTGTCGATCATGTTAAATTGGAAGGCTAGTGATTCCTCCCAAGTGTGCCAGAAAACAGACGCCCTCATTGGTACTAATAGGGGATCTGTTCCATGGCATAGTTTGGAGGAATCAGAGACCTTCAAATGCACATTCAAAAGAATCTCCCGTTAATATAAAATGTAGCAGCAGAACTTGGATAACTTCATCACTCAGCCGTGGATGAGAAACCCCGCCAAATTTGCAACGGTGTAAATAGCCCCGCCATGCAGCCAGCCAGCCACCCTCACGTTTTGAATGACTAACCGAGAGCGCATGACTGACTGACTATTGGGGCTCGGGGAGGAGTGAAGGAGGAGTCCAATGGTGGTGGCTATTTTGGCTATCTTATATCACCACCACCAACAACAATAACAATAGCAACAGCACAATGCACTAACTGACAAGGTGTGTGTGTGTAGTGCAGAGAAGAGACGAGGTGGAGATGCGAGGTAGACTAGGCCAAGATTAAGACAGACTTAATCTTGGACTAGGCTAAACCAAACCATAAATAAATAATAAATGAGTTGAAAAAAGCAGACGCACGAGGAGGGGATAGTTTTTTTTTGTTTGTTTGTTTGTTTGGACGTGGGAGACATAAAGCCAACGTTGGATGGATTTGAGGAGGAGCGTCGACTGTGCATATTTTAACTTTCATTCATTCCTGCCTATGCCATTTAGGTGGGAAATTTTGTGTTGGTAACTCTGGAGCAAATTAATCCTCCAAATTATTCCGAGCAACAGTACACCATTATTTTTGCTCTGGTTCTGTTTCCTGGCATACTTTGGAGGAATCAAGGCACTCCAATTCAACAAAAGTGAATTACCCCCTTAAATGTTTTTATTTTGTTTTGCATTCTGGGTTGAGTAGAATGGGTCCTCGATGTGGTGGCAATGTCATCACTATATTCTAATTTTTTTTTTTTTTTTTTTTTTTTTTTTTTTTTTTTTTTAATTAGATGAAAATGTACCGGCTTCATCATTTAATTTATTGTCTTTTTCGGTAACATGTGCCTGAAAGACCTTGTATACTACGAGAGAGAGGGAGACTGAGAGGAGGGACAACATGCACGAAGAAAAAAGAAGGAAAGGAGCGACTGCAAGCACGAAGGAAAAAGAAGGAAAGGAGCAACTGCAAGCACAGGGGAAAATGAAAGAAAGGAGTTACAGCAAGCACGAAGGAAAAAGAAGGAAAGGAGGGACAGTACGCATGGAGGAAAAAGAAGGAAAGGAGGGACAGCAAGCACGAAGAAAAAAGAAGGAAAGAAAGGACGGCAGAAGAGAAGAAAGGGATGTATGTACTCCCGCCCGAAAGGAGTGCCAAAAAGAAGCAGAGGTAAGTTCACATAATTGATTTTAAGTTGGGCAAGGTCAGGTTCAAAGGGCTGAGTGTGTGAGAGTGAGACAAAGAAAGCAAGAGAGAGAGAAAGAGAGAGAGAAACTGTTTGGGTAGTCTCCAGGTCTCGGGAACTGATAAGACGATAATAAAGAAACGTCCACCAACTACACCGAAAAAATTAACATAAATAACATTAAATGAAGACCATCACACACACACACACACACACACACACACACACACACACACACATAGATTCTACTTTGAGTAATATAGGTATAGTATGGCACTCCCAGACACTGCAATGGGCGTGACGGGTGAGGTGGGTGGGTGGGGTGGTGGTCATATTGCTGGTATACAGTTGGACACAGGAATTCGTGGTACAGCCCAAGTGAAAGATGGTCAATTTCTCCCAATATCAAGTTCCTTAGTGCCAAATAGGAGACACCAGGGGTAGAAGTCAGTATTGATGATGGTAATAAAAAGCAAGTACCTGATAATAGGCACTGGTTACTCAAATGTGACGAGTATCTTTCACCTGGGCTGTACCACCAATTCCCGTGTCCAACTGTACCACACATACACAGAGTTCACAGTTTCCGAGATACACCAAACGTTTGACTGCATGGTGGTGGTGGTGGGTGGTATGGTGAAAAAAAAAAAAAAACAGTGACCATCTAGTACACGCCCACTAAAAAGGTTAATAATATTGTGGCACTCTCAGACACTACAAGAGAAGCATGACGGAGGAAGGACGAGGTGGGTTGTCTCTGTCGTGTGTATGTTTAGAGTCCACCACATACACACACACACATACAAAGAGACAGATACACGAGGGCGAGTTCTTCACGATACGCGAAAAATGACAAACGTTTGACTGATGATGCCACAACACAAGACGGCATGGATCTTTCACTGTGTATCCCCACTGTTCCAACACACGATATTCCAGGCACTGAACCGATCACACACACACACACACACGGCGGCACTACAATCATGAACCTGCTAGAGAGAGAGAGAGAGAGAGAGAGAGAGAGAGAGAGAGAGAGAGAGAGAGAGAGAGAGAGAGGTGGCTTCTATGTATGTAAGAGGAGTAGTTAGAAATCCAGCAGTGCCTCAAGTATAAAACGCCGTGTTGGTGGTGGTGTTGGTGTTGTTATTGTTGTGAGTCTAAGAGGGTATATTGTATCAGCCTGGTGCGTATTCCCCAGACTGTATTCTTTCGTTCACTCCACCGACTGTGCTTTCAACTTCCACTCCACCGTGATACCAGCTAGTGAGGTGGTGGTGTTGGTGTTGGCGTGTATGTGTGTGTGTGGAGGTAGCGCATGGGGCCGGGTAGCGAGGCAGACTGTGCTAGAGAGGGTGTGGGCTACAGGCATTGATCGTCAACTGCCCCTCCTTTCCATCCCTCCTTCCTCTCCTCCCCCAACTCTTGTCCCTTCCATCCCTCCTCCCACACCTCTCCCTACTCTCTCTCTCTTGTCCCTTCCATCCCTCCTGCTCCCTCATGCACCTCTCCCCTGTCTCTCTCTCTATCTCTCCATTTTCCTCACTTTTGTCCTTTCCATCCCCCCTCTCCTCCCTCACCTCTCCCTCTTCTCCATTCCCTACCTACTCCTCTCCTCTTACCCCTATTCTCCCTCCCTCCCCACTTCTTCCCACACTTGCTCTCTCTCTCTCACTCTCTCTGTGTTTCTCTCTCTCTTCCTACCTACCAATTCTCTTCTTTGTTTGTCCTCCTTACTTCAAACCTTCACTTCCCTCCTACCTGTCTCACATTTTTATTCATAGTTCTTTCATACTTTTCCTCAATTATAATTTCTTATCTTGTTTTTTTTTCTACTTCTATCTCTGTCTTCTCTGTCAGCTTCAATAATATTCATTCTCTCTCTCTCTCTCCACCCACCCACCCACCCACCGTCTGCTCTCCCTATCTATCTGACTGACTGACTATGGCTGGCTGGCTGGTTGACTGTCCCCCTTCCAACCCTATTCTCTTCCCACCAGACCCCCACCTTATTTACAACAACAACACCAACACCAACACCTTCTCTCTCTCCTCAGACTGACGGCCCATCTTTTAACTATCCGGCCCACCACGCCCACTTAATCTCTGACTCAATTTCTGACATATATACACGCCCACTCACTTTCATATCATCCCATCCACTCTCACACTACCCCCCTCTCTCTCTCTCTCACCCACGCCCAACTCTCTCTCTCTCATACCACACATACACGCCCACCTCACACACCCGCCTACCCTCTCTCTCTCTCTCTCTCTCTCTCTCTCCTTTAAGTTATTCGCTTTCCCCACCCACTCCTTTCCTTTCTCTTTTCAACTCTCTCTCTCTCTCTCTCTCTCTCTCTCTCTCTCTCTCTCACTTAGGTAAACGCTCTACATCTTTTCGTGAGGTAAAAATAAAGAGAAATGGGTAACCGTTTATGCTCGAGTACATGAAAAGCAATGAAGGGAAGAATGAAGGAAGGAAGGAAGGAAGGAAGGAAGGAAGGAAGGAAGGAAGGAAGGAAGGAAGGAAGGAAGGAAGGAAGGAAGGAAAGAAGGAAGGAAGGAAGGAAGGAAGGAAGGAAGGAAGGAAGGAAGGAAGGAAAGAAGGAAGGAAGGAAGGAAGGGAAGGGAAGGGAAGGGAAGGGAAGGAAAGGGAAGGGAAGGAAAGGGAAGGAAAGGAAAGGAATGAATGAATGAAGGAAAGAAAGAATGAATGAAGGAAGGAAGGAAGGAAGGGATGAAATGGAAAGAAAGGAGGGATGGAATGGAAGGAGTGAAGAAAGGAAGAATAGGAAAGTAGAAGATGGTAAAGAAAGGAAAGCAAATTAAGAAGGCAGGAAGAAAGGAAAGAAATGAATGTAGGAAAGATGGAAGGATGAAACAGAAGGAAGGAAGAAATGAAGGAAGTAACAGAATATAAGACGGAAAATGAAGATAAGTAGTTAGAAAGTGAATGAATAGAGTGCAGAATAATGAAGGTCGTAATGAATACATCAATAAATAAATGTATAAAGGGGTAGGAAGTGAAGGAATAAAGTATAGAAAAATGAAGGTCGTACGAAATGAAGGAATGGAAGAAGGGAGGAAGAGAGTACAGAAAAATAAATAAATGAATGAATGAAGCAAAGAAGGAAAAAAGGGGTAAGGAAGTGAAGTTAAAGAGTACAGAATAATGAATGAATGAAGGAAGGAAGGAAGTGAAGGAAAAGAGTACAGAAAAATGAATGAATGAAGGAAGGAAGGAATGATGGAAGGAATGAAGGAAAAAAGGGGTAAGGAAGTGAAGAAACAAAGTACAGAAAAATGAATGAAGGAAAGAAGGAAGGAAGGAAGGAAGGAAAGAAGGAAGGAAGGAAGGAAGGAAGGAAGGAAGGAAGGAAGGAAGGAAGGAAGGAAGGAAGGAAGGAAGGAAGAAAGAGGTGAGGTAGAGAGTGAAGGAACAGAATACAGGAAAATGAATGTCGTACGAAATGAATGAATGAATGAATGAAAAAAGGTTGACTGTTTACTACGAGTGTATACAGTTTACCTCATTACACAGGAACACAAGCACCAACACCAACTATACCACTACTACTTCCTTCAAACTACAACACACACACACACACACACACACACACACTACTCCACTCTACTCTCCTCTCCCACTACACATACCACACACTATTCAACTCTACTCTTCTCTCCCACTACTCCTTCAAACTACAACACACACACACACACAACGCTATTCCACTCTACTCTACTCTCCCACTACAACACACACACACACACACTCTCTCTCTCTCACACACACACACACACACACTATTCCACTCTACTCTCCTCTCCCACTACTCCTTCCAACTATAACACACACTATTCTATTCCACTCCACTCTTCTTTCCTTCCAACACTTCTTTCCAACTACAACACACACTACTACACCACTCCACCCTACTCTCCTTTCAACACTATAACTTCCCCATGCACGCACCCACCACTCCTTCCAACTACACCACACACCACTGTTCCACTCCACTCTGCTCTATCCCCCCCCAAAAAAAAAACAAAACATTCCCTCCCCAAGCACCCACCACCACTTCCCTCACTTTTACACGCGACACACACACACGCGACATACATACATACATACATACATAGAGAAGCATGACCCTTTGAGGAGGTATATAGTTGAAATGTAAGAGGCGTGACCATGATAACCGCAAGACTAGAATTTCACAGTCGCTTTCACCTGCATGCACACTTATGTCGCGAGAGGACAGAGAGAGAGGTGTGTGTGTGTGTGTGTGTGTAGGTTAGGTGGTGGATTTGTGATGAAGGGAAGGTTGGTTAGGTTGGTAATAAGGTAATTCGCGGAAGTGTGTGTGTGTGTGTGTGTGTGTGTGTGTGTGTGTGTAGAGGTCTGGTTAGGTTAGTGGTGTATTTGTGATGAAGGGAAGGTGGTTAGATTAGGTTAGGTTTGGCAAGGTAATTCGCGGAAGAGTGTGTGAGTGCGTGTGTATGTGTGTGGTGGTAATGCTGTTATGTTATTGTTGTTATGCCTCATCACCATGGTAACACACACACACACACACACACACACCTGAGCCACCCACATACTGTACAATATGCTCTGCTTCATACTGCATGCACTCACTAACTAACTGATTGACTGACTAACTGGTCTGCTTATACAGTCACTCAGTCACTACCATCAACATCACTATTAAGGTGGTATTCTTTTTTGGTACATTGGAGTGCCTTGATTCCTCCAAAGTATGTCAGGAAACAGGACCAAACGGAAAAAAAAAAAAAAAAAAAAAAAAAAAATTGTTCTGTTGCTTGGAATAGTTTGGAGGATTCAGTTGCTCCAGATTTACCAACACAAAATTTCCCTCTTTAACACCTGCATGGGCACACACAATCATTTTTAAACAACAAAATCACCACCACTACAACAACCATAACCAAACTATAATAGGAATCAAAACAAATCCCTTACTCGTATACATGGATACACAAAGGTCTGTTTCCAGGTAGATAAACATAAATGCCACCACCACTACGACAACCATAACCAAACTCTATGAAAGCGAAACAGATCCCTTACTCGTGCTATGGTGTCTTTTCAGGTATTTTATATGTTTTGTGTGAATCGGTAGTGGCCCTTCAATTCGACCCCAACACATTACGGTCATGTACCCCTTTATGTGGATACTGTGAGCTAGGAGGAGGAAGGTTGAGCCAGGTAGGTAGGTCTTGAAGAGGTGAGGAGGGTAAGTGACACACATGTTGACACAGACAGGTTAAGAGAGGGTGCAGGTTGAGTGAGAAAGGTGACACACAGGTTTAGAGGCAGGGAGGTTGAGAAAGGCTGGCAGTTTAAGAGGCAGGGGACAGCTAAGCAAATTGGTGTAAGGTAAGTTAAGTGAGGTAGGCAGCTTGCAAGGAAGGTAGTGAGCAGGATATGAGAGGAAAGAAATAGAAGCATGAAAGTAAGGAGGTAAATGGTAGGACATTGAGGCAGGCTGGGACGCAGGGTATTGGAAAGCGAGGCAAGGCAGTGAGAAGTTAGCTGGGTTGGCAGACAGGAGGGAGCAGGAGGTGGTAGGGGTGGTGGGCTCTAGTTTAAATTATTGATGGTGACCTTACCAAGGTCAGCTGGATGCACCGGGTCACCAACACACACAAACACACACTCAACTACATACACACAAATAAGGACACAAGCACACGAGCATACAAAAATATTGACTGTGCAGACGATTTACAAATGTATACCGTATGTACTCTTACCCGACACACACACACACACTAATACACCATACCAGCACGTAGTAACAAGACAACACATGACACATACCAACACATGATACACTCACTACACACACACATACCAACACATGACACCCCAGTATACAGGGGAGGTAAACAAGTTTCTCCTCTTCTCCAGTGTGGTTATATTGGAGGGCTACAAACTTATTCTTCCACACTGTACCACCAAACTGACTACCCTAGTTTACCAAATAGATCAGTTTTTTTTTAAACCAGTAGATCAGTATATATTTTTTTTTTTTTTTTATGTGTAGCTTTGTATGGAGGAATCACCAGCCAGGATATATTTCGACACTGTAACAAACTCTTAAATAACTGTATACTGGTCGTGTATACAATTTATAAGAGGTAAGAAAATATCGTGTGCTGGTTTTGTACATACACGTAAACAGACAGCATTGCATACACACCGCTACATCTCCTTTAAGCATTTTTTTTTTATACATATATACATGAATGGAAGGGATACAAGTTTCTGCCCGAGTTGGTACAGTCACGAGCACTAATAAGTATCCAGGTGTGCTTCGAATACCTAGAGACAGTAAATAATACACAATAAGATCTCCATTGGAATTACTTCATTGTGAATTGGACTGATCAAAACTTCAACCAAAAACTGTATACTTATTAGTGCTCGTGACTGTACAGTGGGTTGGTAGTATGCAAGGAAATTGGTGGTGGTGGTGGTGTTGGTGTTTACGAACGATGGTGTGGTACGATGCCTTCATAGCCATCGTCGTATACCTGTACCATGTCTCGTCAACACCAGTACTGATATCATTCTTGCATAGGGCCCAGTCAGTCCTGAAACACCCTCAAATTAAACGACCTCCAGAAATGATGCCAAACTATAGCTGAAGGAACAGAGTACAGAAAAAATGAATGAATTAATGAATGAATGAATGAAGGAAAAAGCAAAGAAGGAAAAAAGGGGTAAGGAAGTGAAGAAACAGAGTACAGAAAAATTAATGTCGTACAGAATGAATGAAGGAAGGAAGAAAAAGAAGGAAGAACTATAACTGTTGTTGTTGTCGGTCTCAGGAATTCGTAAACACCACTGTGAGTCACATCAAGGGTCGTAATAGTTAGAATATTTACTACATACTTTCCTAACATTAAGATTTTTAGTACGTAATAGTTAGAATATTTACTACATTACTTCCTAACATTAAAATTTTTAGTACGTAACAGTTAGAATATTTACTACATTAATTTCCTAACATTAATATTTTTAGTACGTAATAGTTAAAATATTCACTACATTAATTTCAAACATCAAAATTCCTAGTAATGTCATTTGGGTAATACTTGAATCATCAGCAGAACAATGCTACAGTATGTGTAAAATAAAGACCCCTTGTAACAAATGTTCTGTGTACCATTCCTGAGGTCGACTGTACGAGTAATATTGGTTTATGAGATTCAATTCATGGTTCACTTTTCTTTCGTTGGGCTAAGGTAGGACTCTTGATGGTGACTGTACGTGGCCTCATCTCCAATTCTGTACATCACCCTCACCTCCTCTACACCACACCATCACGACCAAGACAGGTCATATACCTTCCTCACCACCACCGACCACCATGTACAGCATGGTGATAGTGGTGGACCAGGGTCCAAGGAGTGTGAGAGCAACTGAACACAGTTCGAAAAAGTGAGTCTTCTAAACCTCTCTCACGTGAGAATGGTTTGGAAAATTCACTTGTTCGAACTCTGTTCAGTTGCTCTCCAACACTCCTTGGATCCTGGTCCAACACTATCACCCATGGCTGTACAAAATATATACTTTCCCTCATCATCTCCACCACCACCACCACCATCATCAAGTACAGGTCATAATTATACCTTCTCTCATCACCACCACCATCACCATTACCAACAGATCTTTACACTACACTTTACCATCATCATTCTACTCTTTTATCCACTTCTTTCACCATCACCTTTACATAATCTATCTTCCACTCCCAATCTCACCACACACACTCCTATCATTACCACACACACACACACACACACACACCACCCTTCCTACACCTCCCACTCCTACCACCACTAAAACCTCTTTCACCCACACCACCTCCAATACCAATACTTTCCCATCCACCACCACCACCATTACCACTTTCCTTTACCAACTCCATCAACATCACCACTTTCCCCTCCCCACCACCATCAACACCTCCTCTTTCTCTCCCTTTCTACCACCTCCACAACACCACCACCACTTTCCACTCATCACCACCACCACCAACACCACCACTTTCCCTTCCCACCTCCACCAACATCACAACTTCTTTCACTCACCCCACCACACCTCCACCACCACTTTCCCTTTTCATCTCCACAACACCTCTTTTCTCTCCCTTTCCACCACCACCACTTTCCCCTCCCACTTCCACCAACATCACTTCTTCTTTCACTGCCCCCCAAGACACCACCATCACCACCCACCATTCCCCTCCCACTTCACCAACATCACTTCTTCTTCTTTCACTGCCCCCCAAGACACCACCACCAACACCACCACTTTCCCCTCCACCTCCACCAACAACACCAACACCTCTTTTCTCTCCCTTTCCACCAACAACACCACTTTTCCCCTCCCACCTCCACCAACATCACCAACTTCTTTCACTCCCCCCACACCACCACCACCACACCACCACCACCACACCAACACCACCACCACTTTCCTTTCCACCTTTAGCCCTGACCTAACTAACCTCCATCTCCATGCCCTTTAAGGGTGGTTGGTGGTTCCGTACCGCCGCCTTTGTCCACGGCTAGAAGTTGGGGGGAGGTGGGGAAAGGCAGGGAAGAGAGAGGTGTTGGTGGGGAAAGCAGAGAAAAGGGGAGGTATTGGTGGAGGAAGGGAGAGAAAAGAGGGGAAAAGGAGAGAAAAGAGGGGGAAAAGGAGAGAAAGAGGGGAAAAAGGAGAGAAAAGAGGGGGAAGGGGAGAGAAAAGAGGGGGAAAGGGAGAGAAAAGAGGGGGGAAAAGGAGAGAAAAGAGGGGGGAAAGGGAGAGAAAGGTGTTGGTGATGGTAGGAGGGGAAAGTGTTGGTGGGGAAAGGGAGGAAGAAAAAAAGAGGTGTTGGTGGGGAAAGGGAGAGAAAAGAGGAGGTGTTGGTGGGGAGAAAGGAGAAAAGATGAGGGGTGGGGAAAGGGAGAGAAAAGCGGTTGTTGGTGGAGGAGAGGGAAAGGGTGGGGATGGAAGGAGGAGAGGGAAAGGGAGGGGATGGAAGGGGAAAGGGTGGGGTTGAGAGAGAGTGGAAGGAGAGGGAAAGGGTGGGGGTGAAGGAGAGTGAAAGGGTGGGGCTGGAGAAGGAAAGAGTAAGTGTGGGAGAGAAAGGATGGGGGTGGAGGAGAGGGAAAGAGTGGAGGTGGGAGGGAAAGGGTTGGGGTGAAAGGAGATGAAAATGGTGGGGGTGGAAGGAGAGGAAAGGGTGGGGGTGGGGTGAAGTGGAAAGAATATATAAATGAAAGAAGTGATAAATAAAAGGAAAAAGGATGGAAAGTGAGAAGAGGGGAAGGATGGAGGACGGAAAGTATGAAAAAAAGTGAGGAATAAAAAGAAAAAGGATGAGAGAGAGAGAGAGAGAGAGAGAGAGAGAGAGAGAGAGAGAGAGAGAGAGAGAGAGAGAGAGAGAGAGAGAGGAGAGAGAGAGAGAGAGAGAGAGATGAAAAAGTGAGGAATAACAGAAAAAGGATGAGAGAGAGAGAGAGAGAGAGAGAGAGAGAGAGAGAGAGAGAGAGAGAGGAGAGAAGAGAGATGAGAGAGAAGTAAGTAAGAGGAGTATAAGATTAGCGACTTGTGTTGTTGGTGGGGTCGAATTGGGGAGGGAGAGAACCAGTGTTTATGTTACCAGTGTGTGTGTGTGTGTGTGTGTGTGTGTGTATTAGTAGGGGAGGGTATGTGTTTGTATGTAAAGTAAGTACGGTAATGGATGTGTGTGTGTGTGTGTGTGTGTGTGTGTGTGTGTGTAGGGGAGAGTATGTGTTTGTATGTAAAAGTACGTTTGGTAATGTGTGTGTGTGAAGGAAGGGATATATGAGTAGAAAGTGTGTGTGTGTGTGTGTGTGTGTGTGTGTGTGTGTGTGTGTGTGTGTGTGTCCAAAGAGGATGATGACGTGGTATAGAGTGAATGAAGTTTGGTTGGCAGTACCCCACACCTGAGGCTCCCCCCTATCTCTCTCTCTCTCTCTCTCTCATCTCTCTCTCTCTCTCTCTCTCTCTCTCTCAATTTATTTTTCTATATCCTGTTCAGTTTTCCTCCTTATACCTGCTTCTCTCTCTCTCTCTTCTCTCTCTCTCTCTCTCTCTTCTCTCTCTCTCT